>PVKU01003081.1:0-194527 GCA_004027475.1 Anoura caudifer | reverse complement strand
TTAGCTCAGCAGGCATAGTCATTTTAATTTCCATAGAAATTTCCATGTTATCCTCTCTGGTGTTACCCAGGAATGTGTGAGAGTGTCTTCCTCTACGTATCTCAGACAGTATTTCTCTTTTGATCTATTCTTTTACTTTGTCGTCCTGACAGGTAAAAAAATTGTATGTCACTGTCATTTTAGTTTGCTGAAACAGTGAGTGTCTTTTTGCATACTTAAAAAGTCATGTGTATTTCTTTGTTTCTGTATATTTATATCATTTCTATATTAATTTATAATATTTTCAGAAATTAAATAAAAAAACAGGTGAAAAGAAGAATCTGTGGCAAGTTGAGACAAATGATTGCTTATACTTATAATACAAAATAATCGTTTCTGGTCTCCTTGCTTTTGGGGAAAAGGTAGAGCCCACAGATCCAAGAGGATCACATTACAGTGAGAGGGGATGCCCATGTGGATTATCAGTTACAGTCTAAGAGATGGATGCTATGAACTGAAGAATATTCAAAAGGCATGAAAGTCTCGAACAAGGAACAATTGAACTGGAAGAGGAGAATTTAGAGAAGTGAACTGAGTCCTTAATTCTTGCATTCATTTACTACGGTTGCCCTAACAGAGCGCTGCAGACTGAATGGCTTAAACAACAGGCATGCATTTCTCACAGTCTGAAGGCTGGCAGTTCAACATTGCAGTGTTGGCATGCGTGGTTTCTCCTGAGGCCTCTCCCCTTGACTTGCAGATGGCCACCTTCTTGCTGAGCCCTCAGAGGGCATTTTCTCTGTGTGTCTCTCTGGTGGCTCTCATGCGCTTGACTTAATCTCCCCTTCTCAAAAGAACACTAGTCACATTGGACTAGGACCCACCCTAACAGACTAATTTTAACTCAGTTACCTCTTTAAAGGCTCTGACTCCAAATGTCATTGTAAGGTACTAGGATTTAGGAATTCAACATATAAATTTGGGACATACAATGCAGTCCATAACAATTGTACATGGGAGTTCAAAAAATGACGTGTGATGAGCATAGGATAGCCTGAGTTTTAGGTCTCACCAAGCATAAAGGTGGGTGTGGAAAGCAGAGTTATTTAAAGGTGTGAGAGAACATTGCAGCATATGCCTTGCTATTTACTTAGGATACTATGAGATGCTACATTGACAAAGGGGAGAAGAGATTGAGAGATCAAATAAGTCCAGGAAAGATAAAAGTATAATTTGTGACTCAAGAACTATCCATTCTAATAGTGCTGGAGATAAAAAAAAATGTCTAATTTTAGTAATAAGACAATAACAATAGAGTTTTCTCCATTTTAAATTGAATAAAATATTCAACTTTAGGGAAGAAACATACTTCAGATTATGCAATGAACATAACAAATGAAAACATTCATTTTTCTTGGCACTCACCTGTTGGTAAAGGTTTTCCCAGTAATCCTGGGTCATTAGTCTGAACAAGGCTAAGAAGGCCCAGCCAAAATTGTCAAAGCTCGTGTAGCCATAGTCTGGGTTTCTGCCTCCTTTCTGACATGTGTACCCTTCTGGACACTGACTAAAGAAATAGAACAACACAAGTCAGAGTGTCTTCAGGATGCAAGTTGAATAGTCCTACAGAAAAGTGAGAAACTCAGGGTTCCTTTTCTAGGGGGACAATCTTGAATACTGATGAAGATCATATTATTTGAAGTTAGGAAGAACTGGATTTGAATCCCACCCTAATTATTTACTAGTTGGTAACTTTGTTAAATTAAATTTTTCCAAGGCCCAGTGCCCTGTTTCTGTGAAAACAAGATAGTAACACCTATCTCGAAAAGTTGAGATTCTTATTAATTTTAAAGAAGACAATACATACAAATTACCTAGCCTAGGTCCTGCACATAGAAAGTATTTAATAGACAGTAGTTACTATTAGTATTGTTCTCACCATCAAAAGTTGGAAACATATACCAGATGTCATATAATAGTTCTTTGGTCCATAAAGATTGATATAGGCCTCATAAAAACTGTGTCCCTCCCTCTCAAAACTATTCCTGAAGTGAATTAGAATCAAGAATGGTCAAAGCATAGTAACTGTGTAAGAATTGTAGCCTTAAGAATTTTTCTTACTAAAATTGGTGGATTGGTATCTATGATACCAAATAAACACAGTGTCCAGAGAAGTCTTAGGGAGCAGCAGCCTTATCTGTACTTTTATCTTCCCAGTGCATACACAGCCTGGTGAAAAAGCTATCAGGCAAGAGGGGAGAAGAACAAAACCCTACAGCAGAAACGAAGTTGGTGTATAGGACAAACAGCAAGATGGATATTTGCATTAACAGGAAATTCTTTAAATATCTTTAACCAAGTCCACGGGATCATTTTTATTTTTATTTTTTTAGTGTGGCCAAAATGTCATTGTATTTAGTAACCTATGAGTCATATTTGATAGCAAAATGAGTAGGATTTGAGGATCGAAAGAAAATTTGATTTTGTCATCCTTTTTACCAGGAAGTAGAAAGGCTGGAAACTAAGCAACCAAACTTTGGTGGGGATTTCTGGAAGTAATTTTTTTCTACTCCCTTAAGAGTTATATAATATGTATCTTGTTTTTATTTAAGCACTACCTCCAATTCTTACTTTCAGTGTTATACAGTAACTCTGAACGTTATAAAGTCTAAACTCACTGTGGGACAGAAGGGGTCAAATAATGCCGTATATATAACACAGAATCAAAGGTTCTTATCAGCAAACTAATGGAGTATGTTTCCCCCTTTTTTTAGTTTTTACACTAAAAACAAATACTACGTACCCTGCATCTGAGCTGGTACCACACAAGAGAGCATCTTTTGCGTCCTCCAAGTAATAAAAATATTCTGCATAGGAAGAAATTGAACAATATAAGGTTATGCGTAGAGTGTTAGCTTTAAGAGTGATACAGCAGGTAAATTAATTAATATAGACATTCACAGACATTTAGGCAATATTTGTTTATTTATTTATTATATTCTCATACATTCTCCTTCAAATATTTATTGATGACCTCTATGGGCCAGGCAGTAAATATAATAGTAACCATGATAACAAGTTCATTAGTTTTACAAAGCTTTCTTTATGCTTAGCTAAGAGTAGAGTTTAGATAGAGAAATACACAAATATACAGCTGAACATACAAGGTATTTTCAGATGGTAATAAATGTCCTAAAAAGAATAAATTAACACAATGTGATAAAATGTGGTCAAGGAAGGCCTTTCTAAAGAAATGACATGTGAACAGGGGCCTAAGTGCTGCAAAGATGCCAGCCATTCAAAGGGCCCGGGGAAGAGAAAATCTTGGCAAGATCAGGAGTGAGGGTAAAGGCCCTGAGGCCAAAATGCAGTTGCTATATGACAGCAGATGGCAGGCAAGGCTGGCTGCAGTGCGGTGAATGGGGAGAACCGTGGTAGCAGAGGTAGCAGCAGCCAGATCATATAAAGCTTTGCATGTTATGGAAAGGAGATTAGATTTTAAATATGGTTAGAAATAATAGAAGTGAAAAGCAGAGATATAAGATAATATTTAGCTTTTGTTTATTGACTTGAGAGAGAGGAAGAGAAAGTGAGAAAGAGAAATATCAGTTTGTTGTTCTACATATTTATGCATTCATTGGTTGGTTCTTATATGTGCCCTGAATGGGGATCAAACGTGCAACCTTGGCGTATCAGGATGACACTCTAACCAAATGAGCTACCTAGCCAGGGACAATATTTATCATTTTAAACTTTCACTGTGGATGCTTTGTCGACCATGGACTAGAGGAGAGCGAGTGTGGAGCAGGAATACCAGTTACGTAAGTGACTGCAGTGAGAGGTATCTTGGCTGCAATTCAGAGAGTAACTGTGGAGACAAAGAGAAGGAGATGGAAATAGAGCGGACAGGGTTTGCTGATGGAGCGTGTGCAGGGTATGCAGAAGAGGATGTATCTACTTAAATTGCCAGTTACTGAAATGAGGAAGCCTGAGATAAGAAATGGCCTAAAGGAAAGCCAGGAGCTCTGTTTTAGCTGTTCTTAGTTTGAGATGATTATTAGGTACTAAAATACATTTGTTAAGTGGGCAATTGAATTGATATGAAAGTCTTGAGGTCAGTAGAACGACCAAGTATGGCTATATAAAGATGAGAGTCATCATCAAGTATGTAGACTCCATGGGACCTGATGAATCAGCTCAGAGAGAAAGTGTAGCTACCGAAGGCAAGGGTAAGGAAAGGAGGGAGGGGCAGGAAGAGTCCCTTACTGACCCCCGAAGACTCCAGGAGCGGCTGAGTCAGCAAGGCAACAGTGTACATGAACAAACTGTGTTTTCTGAATTCTCTCATGAGGGGGCTGATCCAACTGTTCATAGTAAAGATGAAAAGGACTAAAAAAAATCCATTAAAAAAAATAAGGGCCCAACTTCCTATTTGGCTCAAGTCATAAAGATATAATTATTAGGTTTTTAGAGCAAAAGTGGAAGAAAGGTTTTGAAGTCAGAAATACTTGGATTTGACTGTTGCTTCTACCCCTTCCTCTGTAAGTTAATTGTCTTACCACTTGAAGATTTAGTTACTGCATCTGTAAAGTGTGGATAAGGATACCTACTTTGTGGAGCTGTGGTGTCATGTAAATAGGATATTGCATGTAAAGCACCTTACACAGTGACCCACACATTCTATACAGCTGCTCAAAGAGCAGTAACTAGTTTATTAATTTATTAGATAGTTTCAGATAAGGCTGACTGACTTGCATATCATCATTTTGTTTTACACAGAATATACAAGTCTTAGAAGACACAGCTAAAGCAATAAAGGCTATTGCTTTCAGGTAAAAATTTAAGTGAGAATGTCCACGAACAACTTTAAATAAACAAATCCTGTGCCTTGAGGAAGGTGGGCATGGCAAAATAAGAATAAGAATAGAGGAGCTTAAGATGCCCTTTTTAATATATAAACCTCCACATTGTTATTACAAAAGGCTTACTTGAGAATTATCCATTAAAGTAACACTGGTTCATATTCACCAATCATGGAGGGGCCGCTTTATGAGAATGGGCCTAGAGCTGCTAGTATTAACGTGTACAGGGCTAATACACTCGATTCAGTACAAGAGTGATGGCAGGTAAAGCAATGCGAATAGTTCACTCTGGGCTTGCAGAACACTTTAAATAATTCCTAAATAACTACACTTAAATTATGAGGCTAGATAGCCTCAAGAGAATTTAGGTTAACATGTAAATGGAAAATGTAATGCAAAGAAAAAAGAAAATTTGTGTTCACAGTAAAACTACTACAATAGAAAGAAATGAATTATTGTTAGATGCTACATGCTATATGCATGAAACTTGAAAACATGATAAGTGAAAGAAGCCTGGCACAAAAGGCCACATACTATATGATTTCATTTACACAAAATATTCAGAATAGGTAAATCCACAGAGACAGAAAATAGATTAATTTAGAGGGTGGGGAGGAGGAAATAGGGAGTGATTTGTCAATGTGTACAGGGTTTCTTCTGAGGAAGATAACATTCTAAAATTAGATAGTGATAGCGGTTGTACAACTTTGTGAATACACTAAAAAACACTGAATGGTACACTTTAAAAAGGGTGATTTTATGGTATGTAAATTATTTGTCTATAAATCTATTAAATAAATATAATGTAGCATAATGGTGCACTATTTTATGCTTCTTATTAAACCTTAGATTTCCTCCTAGACACCACCTCCTTGGAGAAGTCTTGCCATTTCACTGGTATCTCAGCCTCTGAGATATTTTCTTTGCATAGAATTTATTAGAATTTGCAATAATTTTTATCTATTTGTGTGTTTCCCTACTTTTAACCTGACATTCCCACTAGAATATAAGCTCCGTGAAAGCAGAGGCTGGGGCTGTCATTCTCATCGCCACAGCTCAAAGGGAACACTTAATGTGCTCATGCTGACAGATGAATACCTGAACAAATCTGACACACACCGAGTTTCTATAGCACAAAAAACAGATAGGAAACAAAGTCAAACTTGACACAAACATCTCCTCTTTAAAGCTATATTTCAGAAGAAAATCAAGAATAATGTATGGGATTGAGGGAAAGGAATAAGGAATAAAATTTCATTGTTAGGTAAGCTGTCACTCACTCATGTGTAAAGGCAATATGAAGATGTATCTGCAAAATTCAAGGACGCTTTCTATTTTTTGAAAAAAAAATTGCTGAGACCATTCCAGAAGCTTTAAAAAATCATTCAAATTATGGAACCAAGAATCAGAATAAAAGGACTGGAAGTGATCCTAGTAAAAAAAGTTAAGTTTAAGTAAAAGCTATAAATTGATTCACAAAAGAGAATGGAAATGTCAACAACTACCCATAAGATATATTATTTTTATGGCATATAAATTGAGGAATATAATTCTTTGGCATTTGGAAAGAAAATTTGAGATCATATTAAAAATCAGAAACTGAAAAAAGATAAAAAGAAAGCAAAATATGCTAAATGCCTCATCAAAGGCTGGTACTGAAATATTTACATGACATGTTTTACTTAAAAACCTTCAGTTTTCTTGTTTTAGCCTTTGTTTCTTTATTTACAGTGTTTACATACATTAGCTCGTTTTATTTGCTTTTATCTTCCCTAGTGAGTGGATCTCCTATCACAGGCACATACATTTGAAAAGTTTCTTGATTTACACCCCGCCACTGGATCTAATTATCTCTTAAGGTTTGTGGGTTCGTGTAGGCAACGTCATACAGACACACTGCAGGTGTTAGACAGAAAGCACAATCTTGCTTATCTCATTCTCACTCAAACTTATCAACAGCTTTGGGGAGAGAAACTGTCTTAGGGGATGATTGTTTAGAAAACATGCAGTTCATGCTTTCCATTTCATACTCTAATATATACTTGCAAATTAAGCAGACTTCTGAGACTATGTGTACAGTCATCTCATATGGTACCTACAGAATTAATTCTGATAAATTAAGCTTTGAAGTGATGCATTGGCTAAATTGAGGAAGCCATGAGAAAGAACTATACAACTTATCATTGATTATAATACAAGGATAGTGCTAATAAACCTGAGTAAACTGTTCTGCTTTATATAACTCTTTAGAAATACTACCAAGACAGACATTTTAACATGTGATGAAAATTACTATTACTATTATATTATAATTAATATGTGTATCATGTTATAGTTAAATATAACATACATGTGAAATATATTATACTATTGTACAATAAATTACACTATAAAATAAACATAAGTATGAGTTATATAATAAAACTATGATACATAAAATATATGATACATCTTATGATGTAATATGATAATAGTATTAATTCACAGTTAAATTGATTTTTCTGGAGCAAATTTATTCTTTTTTCATACATAAATTGAGAATTATGAAAGTATCTCATGCTTCCAATACCAGGACTCCTAGAAAGCTTTGAACAATGGAGATTTATAAAAATATGATAAGATCAAAATTGACCCTATAGCATTCTGCATATTTAAATACTTTTGAAATAATTTAAATGAAAGTAATATTTCATTGCTAAAAGAGACCAATGCTATTAGCCTCATTTCAACCTATTAACTGTAGGAATAGTCTCACCTGTATAGTTTTCTTTGTCAAGGGAATCCAACATGTTTAATGTTTCATTACTTAAAAGTGAAGTCCGCAGACATTTGTGCTTCAGGTTGCCCATGAACAGCTGCAGCCCAATCAGAGCAAACACGCTCAGACAGAACACAGTCAGGATCATGACGTCGGAGAGCTTCTTCACCGACTGGATCAGGGCCCCCACGATGGTCTTCAGGCCTGAATGCAGGGGATTAAAAAAAAAAGATATTCATAAAGAAATAAAGTCTCTGAATGCAAAACAAACAGAAACACAATCTTTCCTAGAAATACATGCATTATGTCAAATCTTTGATGTTAAACAACCCAGTTCAAAAAAAGCCCACTAGGTCAAAAGGGTGGATTTGTTGTTTTATATATATTTTGTTTCTATATAATATTGCAAATGATTAAAAATTGTAAAATATTTCCAAGGAATAACCAAATTGTCAAAGTGAATAATTTAGTTGCCCAAACCATATCCACATTCACTTGTAAAAAATGATTTTTAAAAGTGCCAATTCAGCAAATGCTTGCCAAACAAACCATTTCTCTCTACACTAAACAAAGAAGAGAATGAATTGCAACATAGAGTGACCACTTACAAATTTTCTGTCAAGAAATGGTTTGTTGAAGAAAGATAGAATGAATGTGTCATGCAATACCTTCATGCTGATTTTTTCTCTCTTTTCTTAACTCTATGGAAATGATGAAAACAAATTGAAATTTTCATTCCTGAATAAGTCAAATGGAAAATGAACTGTTAGACAGGAGGGAAAATTTCAAGTTGAGATGTGAGCCGAAAGGCCATCTTTATTCTCTAAGGCCCATGCAATTGATTAAACTCAAAGGCTGACTTTTAATAAGGATTCTGAAAAACATAAGAAATTAGATTTCATTGAATTCACATAATAGAAAGTTTTTCTTGTCTTTCCTTCACGTGATCAAAGTCAGCCCCGGTGTTTAACCCAGCTCTCACCTGGAATGACTGAAATTGTTTTCAGGGCTCGGAGAACTCTGAATGTTCTCAACGCTGAGACATTGCCCAGGTCCACAAACTCTGTCACATATCTGCAATAGGGGGGTTTATATACAGACACAATGACAACACACACACAAACAAACAAGGAACAACTCCCAAGTAGTTGGAGTTATGAGTGGCCTAATGCTTCACATCAATCACTTCTTACCTGGAATTACAGAAATAGTTTTCAAAGCTCTCAACACTCTGAAAGTTCGAAGAGCTGAAACATTGCCTAGGTTTACAAATTCTGTTAAATACCTGTAGAATTAAATCAGAGTTATTCAGAATTTAGGTAGAGTCTATGATACTTACCTGTGCCTTTACTCAAGGTTATTTCCTATGTTTGGAATGTCTTATTTAAAGGTATAGTTCTGCACACCTTTTCTTTTCTTGTCATAACTAATTTAACTTAATTAGATTTTATTTGACCCATTTGATGTGAGCAAAATACAATATATTATTAAAATAATTCCATACACTTAAGTGCCTAAATAAACACTTAAATGCTTCAACTATTAGATGTCAACATTATGGTACTATTTAATAATCTTATACAACATCAGAGGCAAGCCTTAAAAACTGTATGCTAATTGAACGATGCCAGACACAAAAGGCCACATGACTATGATTCCATTCATGTGAAAGCTTGGAGTAGACAAATCAATAGAGATGAAACATAAGTGAGTAGTTTACAGAAGATAGGGGGAGGAGAGAGAATGGAAGAGACTGCATTGTTGGGGGGATGAAATGTTCTGGAATTAGGGA
Organism: Anoura caudifer; assembly: GCA_004027475.1. NCBI lineage: Eukaryota > Metazoa > Chordata > Mammalia > Chiroptera > Phyllostomidae > Anoura > Anoura caudifer. The sequence continues at coordinate 185,136 of PVKU01003081.1, read as the reverse complement.
GCGATGATGGTTCTACAACTTTGTGAACATACTAAAAAAACACTGAATTTTATACTTTCGAAGAGTAAATTTTATGGTCTGTATACTTTATTTCAATAAAAAAGGGGACTGACTCCCTTGAGAAGAGGCAGCCCTGTTTGACCCAATGCTGTCTCATCAGCCATGGTAGGTACAAATGCAGGCCTATGTGACCATGAAAGGAGGGAGCCTGATGGACAAGGAGGTGGGACAGGGGTGAGGGGATGGGAGACTGGAAATCTAAAGACCCTTCAGGATTGCCTAACTTCCTCCAATGAACATGAACTAATTTTACAATTCAAAATGATAGAGCAAAAAATATGGTAGTAGGTTTGAAGTTTCAAAAAATAAAACAAATATTTCTGATGAATATATTTTGGAAGAGAGTAGCAATGAGTAAATTAAAATTTTATGTTAATGTAATATTTTTCCTTTGAAAACCGACCATGGATTTCATGGGTAACACACACACAATGCATTGATGTTAGGGTTAGTGTGCAGTGAGAGCCCTTTTACTCCTCTATTTCAATATACTTATTAGCACTTGAATAGCATAGATTAATAAAAAGGCTACCATAGTTACAGTTGAAGACCTGATTTTTTTCTGTGATTCCTATAGGTTTTGTTAGTTTTTAAATAAGAACTGGAAAAAAGAACTAATTAGCACTGCACAGGCTGCCCATCCAAGTGCTGGGTGTGGAGGGAGAAGGTCAATCTTAGTTAATAGACTTTTGAGTGAAAAAAATGAACTTTCTGAAAAATTTAGTATTTGCCAACAAACAACTAGCTTTAAACATAACCATTATACATGGAAAAACGAGACCCCAAAACTTTGTTCTTACTGAATTATCTGTGATTTTCATGAATTTGCCATTTAAAAAAATGAATGTAGTACTTACGCAAAAACAATGACAATAAAATCCAGCCAGTTCCATGGGTCACGAAGGAAAGTGAATTGTCCTACACAGAACCCTCTTGCAAGAATTTTTATAAGTGATTCAAAAGTGTATATTCCAGTAAAAGTGTACCTAGACAGAAGAATCAATCCATTGGAATGTTAGATATGAAAAGAAAACAACTCTAATCTTTATAGTTTAATTTCTTTCTGATTAATCAAAGAAAGTCATCTCTTGCAGCATAGCTATTGGTTTGTGGGCCCACTCTAATTATTTGAAAAAACCAGTCAAGGTTTTTCCAGGAAAGCTTAAAATGCCCATATCAGAACTCTTGTAGAAAGTAGAGGTACGGAAAATTACTAAGAACATAGGTTTAGACCTGCCTAGAAAATTCCTATGTTGCTCCTATCAGAAATACATCCAATGATAAGAAATGTGTAACACACCTAACAATAGGCAGGGTGTCTCATAAGTAAATTCCTCTAGAAAATACTGTATTATCTAATCATTCTATTGAATTATTCTATTATATGGCTTGCAGGCTAATACCGTAGAGGAAAAAAAATGGAAAGAAAAGCAACTATATGATACAGGAAGATAAATAACACAATTTTTATAGATGGAATAACCTTCTGATAGGAAAAGGAAAGGATAAAAATGATAATGCTAAGACCATATTAAAATGTACTTAGGCCCACTTACTCTACATTCTTGGTCCATTCTGGAGGGTTACTCAAGGTCATAAATATGCAGTTCGTCAGAATAGTGCACATGATAAGCATGCCGAATAAAGTAGCTTAGAATCAAGGAATATGATGAAAGACCATCGTGGGAACTTGGAATATTTAATAATGACACCTGTTGAAATCTTTTTCTTAGAGGATAAATAATTGTAAATAAGTTTATTACACTTTAATTTTAATCTTTTGGAACATGGAAGTAATAGGTAAAAGTAATTTATTCTAAAATGTTAAAACTGCCATTCTCCCAATCTACTCATAGAGTTATACCAGGTTCCACTGAAATGAAACTCTAAAACCAGTCTTTCCAGGTGCAAAATGACTAAGAGTCTATTTTTAAATAAAATAGCAAAAACTCCATTTTAAAGGACTGTTGCAACTAAGCATTTTTGAAAGGATATGAATGCACTAAAATCTTAATGGATATTCTTCTCAGAGGACTAAAAGGAGAGAGCATGTACAAAGCAGGTGTGGCATTGAAGCGGAAGATCGCTTTCCCTCTGTTCAATACTATGAAAGTCTGCAGGATCAAAAAGAAAACAGGAAGAAGTTGAGAATCCAAAATTTCAACCTAGCACATTAATCTCAGCAGCTGACCTCTCTCTGTGTAGTGTCATATTACTGAAACACTGTCATTGGTCTCAGGAAATATGGTTCCAACACCATAGATGCAGCCATAGATATCAGACTGGCCTATGAACTCCGAGTCCATTACTTCTCAGCAAATTAAGAATTGAACTATTAATGAGCATGTGTTGCTTAGTGCTCCCAAACAGAGTGTCTTCTCTGTTTTACATCCCTTCAACACCCACATCCGTGACAATAACTTGTGGCCATGGAATTAGTTTAAAATATAACTCCCTTCTTTTATTACACATCATTGCAAGCGAACCAAATAGAAACTATCTATCCCTGATTTTTACCATAACACCTTAAGACTTTTTTTTCTTTGACACCTTAAGACTTTTAATACTTGTTGGTTATTGTCATGGTTAGTAGCAAGTGCTCCAAAATACAAATTACTTCAAGAAATATTTTAACAAATTTAAGGAATATTAGAGTTGGAAGAATCCTAGTATCCAGATCAATTTTTCTATTTTAGATGTAATACTAATAAAAGCTAAAATAAAAGGACACAAATTAAAGGACTTGCTTGCTACTATCCATGGTAATTTTTAAAAATGATACAACTTGTACCAAACAGTCTTAACATATGTTATGTAACAATTACGCAATGAGTGACATCCTCCCTGGATTTGGTGTTTAGTTAAAACACTTAAAACCCAAACAAGTAAACAGCCACAATAACAAAATATTAAAACAATCTAATGTTTTTGGATTGAAAAACCACAAAGATCACTTGCCTGCATTGGCAGGCAAATCACTTGTGTTAACTAGAACACACTAATTTGAACTTTTTGTTGTTGTTATTTAATCTGAATTTTATATAAGCTTATGAGTGATGATCATTTTTCCAAACTAGAGACGTAAATTTGAGTCTCTTGCTTTTTAATTGTATGTGGCACTCTTCTCAAGAAAATGAACCTGTTCTTTGTGGATGCCCTTTGATGTTCCTTGTCCCTTTCAATATACTACTTATGTCTAAACATAAGTTAACGTAAAATTCACTTTTACATTGAAAATTAATTTTAAAATTAATACCTAGTATTGAGTAAAATTATTATTTTCTCGAATCTCAATATACTGGGCTTGTTAAAATTCACTCACAATTGAATTCTCTACAATTTTCTGCAATTGTGAGGTGAGCACCAATGGTGTAAGAGGCGATGACAAGAGTTTAAAGATAAATGAGACAGGAGTTGTGCATTCAAGGAACTTCCTAGAACACAGTAATTCTAATATAAAACAAGCTGTGGTAGGTATCACACAGAGAAATAAAAATGTAGGTGTATGAGAGTGAAGAGGGAACAGGGTCACATGTCTGTCAGGATTACCAGGGAGACTTCAACAACCACAAGTTACCTGAGCTAATGTGAAAATCACAACATTACTACCTAGCGTTGGCGAGATAAAGTTACCTTATACTTGAAATTTAAAACAATAGTTTATCAATTTTTAGATTTTAATTGCCAATTTTTATTTACATTAAAAACTTCTCTAGGAATGTCTGGTTTACACACACCCAGGAGTTAACTATGGGTAGGAAAATGAGGTGTGCATATGAAATCTTAGAGATCATTTTGAGTTTCTTAAGAAAATCATAAAATTTTCTTAGCAAATGAAGATATGTCAAAGTCTGAATAAATTCTTTTAACTTTGCTTGTTCATTGAAGAATTTATTGAACATAAAATTGGAGTGCTTAAGGAGTGCTGGCTTTAGAGTTGGACAGATATGATTCTTCTTTTTTATTTTTATTTATCTATTTTTTAAATTTTATTTTATTTTAATTGTTGTTCTTGGACAGATACGATTCTTAACATCATATCTGCCCTTCACTAGCTTGTGGGCTAGCACTTAGTGTCTGTGAAGTTTTTAGGGTTCTGGTACATTTAAACTCTTAGTAAATGGTGGGAGCAGATGCTGCTATTATAGGCAACATAAAAGGCACCAAGGATATGAAGATAATAAGACAATGTACCTGTCCTCTTCATTCCCACAGTAGAGGCTGATTGGTAATTTATTCTTTCTTAAAGACACAAACTTTTACGTATCATAAAGGTACCACATAACGCTATTAAAAAGCACTTATATATTCATCCCATAAAAATGAAGCCTTAACTTCTATCATTAATTTAAGTGTTCTTTGTTAGAACAAATCATTGATAATTACACTCAAATATAAATTAAAATCTGAACCCAGAAAAAATAGGGATCATTAAGATTTTTAATCCAAACAATGATTATAATGTAGCAGAAATAAAGTTTTTGTCAATTAGTGTGAATAATGGAAAATACTGAGGAATCAATTCTTCAAGGTAGAGAATTCAACCTTAAAGCTGTAAATGGAAATCAAACTACTTTTATCAAGAATGTTTGAATAGGACAAGGCACAGAAAATTGATAATTTAAAGTTCCAAACTAAGCACTGGCTGGTGTGGCTCAGTAGATTGAGCGCCGGCCTGTGAACCAGTGTCACCAGTTCAATTCCCAGGTAAGGCCCATGTCTGGGTTGCATGCAGGCCAGGTCCCCATTAGAGGATGCTTAAAAGGCAAGATGTTGTTCCACATGTTGTGCATGATTGATGTTTCCCTCCCTCTCTTTCTCCTTCCCTTCTCCTCTCTAAAAACAAATAAATAAAATCTTTTAAAAAAATCTCCAAAACTAAAAGAAAATAAAAGGACACAGTTATTTCTTCATATATTTTTTCAGATATTAATAATAGAGGACCATGAAGTTAGATTATTTTGTTTGACTTGATTTTACCCAAGTCTATTGATTAAGAATGTAGTTAGGCTTTTGATGTGGTTGGTATAGTATATTTTGAAGGGAGCTGGGGCCAAGGTGAGGGGTTGGAGTCTCACTCCAAACATTCTTTAACAGAGTAGCATATCACATAGCTAAAATTTCTCTTAGTTAAGAAGTCTATTATCCTCCACTCAAATGCAATCATTTTATCCTTACTTCTCAAGTCACTTTAAGCTAATATTATTGATAGTTCATATGCCAGAAAGATTTCTTTCTTCCTTAAAAGGCAGCTGGTTAAACAATATCCAGGCCTGCTTTGGAAATGGGAAAATGCAACGGGTATCCATGGGAAGCCAGGAATTTTTTCAGAATGAAATAATAAGTAAAATGAGTACTTTTATTTTGACTGTTACATTATTTACTTATTAATTATTTCATTCATTTTTTTTAAAGTGTTAGCATTGTGGTTGCCACACAGCTGAAACTGAACCAAGAAGTGTTGCATAATAGAGCATCTCAGGAGAGAGTAAAACCAACTCGAATTAAAAAAATTGGGAGGTGGGTAAATGTAGACAACTGTACTTGAACACCAATAAAATAATTTAAAAAATTGAATACAAAATTTACTAGTGTGTAATATTGTACAAATTACTTAACTTCCCCAAGCCTTTCACCTCATATAAAAGTAGGCTATTAATTCCTACTCCACCAGGTTGTGACAAATACGTGTGCTAATTTGTCTAAAATGTGCAGTACATGTAGAGACAGACCCTCAATATATATTAACATTCTTACTTTCCATGTCAGAATACTGGCTGGATAATTAGAACGCGGTGCAATACTTCAAAGGCTTCGCGGGTATTCTGCCTTCTGCTGCTGTGCCGTCAGCTTGTTTAGATGCTGGTTTTGATGTGAAGTAAAATTCTTATTAGGTATTGCTTCATAGCAACTACCACTGAGACAGATGTGTTTCCACCCTCAAAATTAAATTAATTACACTTTATATTTCTCAAGACATTTCAAATGTTATTTTATTCGCTAGATACCACACCAAGAAATATTCCTTTTTATTTGTTTCTTTAAGAAATCTCAATGATTTTTCAGCGGACTTCACCCTGCCTTTCTGGACCTCTCAGACACCAGTCTGCAGGCACCGCGCTGTGCGCTGTGCACGAGGCACCGCTGGAGACAGCTACAAAACCTGCCGATCACTCCTCTGCTGTTCCTCTTTGTCATCTTCAGCCTGGTTGTGTCTGCTCCTGTTGTCAAAGATTAGTGTGATCCCCTTCTCATTTTCTCAACATAATAAGCTCTTAGCATTTGCTTCAAACTTTTTCCCATTTCCTTAATGCAATCAAAACCTTCACTCTGCTACTCTCAACATTGTCTCTCAAAGGGCAATTTCCACTCCTGTCGTAGAAAAAATATTGACAGCATTTAGCATGCATTTCCTCTGGTGTGCCTGCACTTACTTTAACATATCAGACTCTTAAATCCATCCTCCTTTTGCTACTCAGGCCTCGCTCAGACAATAAGGCTTCTTTCCACTATTCAAATGCAACTACCATCTGACCTGTAGCTTGTACCTTGTCTGATAACATCAGCAACTAGCTACCTTATTCCAACCTGCTGTATTTTTCTCCCTGAGAAAAATTTTTCTTTATTTTCAAACATGCTATTTTATACTCTATGTGTAAAGGGTTTTCAATTGATTTGGTACCTCATGTGAATTTCTCTTGAGAAATGAAAATTTCTCAACATTCCTATATTGCCACCTAATTCCTCTTTTTATTTGCTATCCACCACTATCTTGCTTTGATTTCCATCACCTAACACAAACTGCTTGCAAAAAGGTACCAACTCATCCTCCTTGTTCATTCCAATAGCCTTTCTCTGTCTTCAGTTTCCTGGGTAATTTTATGAGACACTCTTTTTCTTTCTTCTTTAAATAATGGAAATTTTCTGATTTATGCCCTACTTCTCTGACCATTTCAGACTCCCCTCTCTCCAACATCATAAATGAAGCAGCTCTCCAAACTTCATTATTAGTTGAGTGATCTTATATATCCCCATGGAGTCAACTGTCACCTCCATAGAAGTGCACTCTGGACAAGACCCCAGGACTTGCTTGTCAATTGACTATTATTTTGTTCCTACCGGTGTGCATTTATGGCATATCCAAAAAGGCAGGACATTATACTAAACAGTTTTAAAAGATTGAGGAAATCAAATGGTATGATATAACCTGTTTTGAGAAAAAATGAGAAAAAGAACATATTCTGAATATCCTACATCTATATTTACTTGAGTATTTTTGTCCCGATGTGGTTCTTCCCTAAATTCCACTTCAGTTTAAATGACCTTCTATACAGAAAGAAGCAGAAACCGCAGCTCTGCAGCCACAGTAAACTCACTTTTTTGTCTGCGTAGTAAGGGTCCAGGTCCTCCAGGGGCTCCGACACCATGCCTGGGGGGATGTCCCCATAGATGAAGGGCAGCTGTTTGCCAGCTTCCAAGTCACTGCTTGGCTTTGGGCCATTCTCATCATCGTCTTTCTTTTCTTCTTTGGGTTCCTTTGTTTTTCCTTCCTCAATACGTTGTTCAATGAGGGCAAGAGACTGTTTTGTGAAGTAGACAAAGCTCTGAGGTCCTGGAGGAGGCAACATTGCCATCTTTTCATCCTGTATATTTTATTTCTCCTTCAGCTCCTTCATAAGGGGCCTATGTGGAAACAAAGGAAAAAGCCTAAGTGTCTGCCAATCAAGGATGGTGCATTAAAATAATAATAACAATTATTATTATTAATAATCAACAGCGTTTTGGTTTCAACTACAAAAAGTAATGTTCACAGAATCATTAGCATTTAAGTGATGACTCTGTGCAATGCTTATTTTCCATGCCTTCTAACCATCTTTATTTTAAAATTTGAACTTAGCACTTCCCTGCTTTTAAAGTAAAAAAAATACATCTTAAAAAATTTCAATTTCCTTTACTTTTCACCTGTATTCACTTTTAGCGTAATTCAACCTAACTTTCCTCATTTAAGAGACTTTATGGCAATGCTTCTGACACAATCTTTCTCCAGGCTCTCCTCTTGCCTCTGGGGCCATCTGATCTTCTTTGGTCTTACAACTCTGACCGGATCCCACCCTCTGCTTTTCTCCCAGGGAAACTCACTTCTGTAAAACGGGGTTATGGAAGATTATTTTACTCTATTTATACATTTATCTTTTACAGCAAATACATTTTCCTTCACAAATCAAAAAAATATTTCTGTTTTGAATTAAAACCAATCTGCGAAGCACAAAGAAGAGAAATTTGGGAAATGTTTGTGATTCAATTTAAAAAGTAAACATACCACTATGCTACTATGCATTCACACCATGACTTCCCTAATCAACCTATATATGGAGATAAAACAATACAAAAACTGCAGGAAATAAAAATAAAAAGTAGAAAATGCAAGCTTCAATGTATTATTATTTTGGAATTTTCCAAATAAAGAACATAAAAATAACTTATGTAAAAAACAACAGACTCATTATTTCAATGAGTTGAAATACCTTCATAACTCCTGCATTAGAAAAAAATTTAATTCTTTCTCTCTCTCTCTCTCCTTTTTTTATTTTTTGAATTAGGATTGTCTGAGAATAGGGACACATTAACTTCCAGCATGTACACCCACTGTGAAGAGCTTGAAAGATTGTACATTAATTGGTATTACCACATACAGAGGGAGAGTAAATTAAGAGAAGCCATAGTCTGCTCTTTTATTTTCCAATGCTAAGTCTAAAAATTAGGTGAATCACAGTAGCAACAATATGGGTTGCATAGATTTAAAAAAGTTTTGAGAAGCAGAAATAAATTATTCTTTTCCAGGTCTCCTCTGTTCCATGTCAAACAAAATAAATTTCACTTATATTTAGAAAAAAAAAGATGATTTTCCCCTTCAATTATTTGGGTACAATATATCAGTATAAACCCTTTATCAGAAATCTGTGTATTTTTTAAAATGTGGTGAACCAGTTTAAAAACAACACAGATAATGATTTTTGTAATGTAATGATGTGCTTTAAAATGTATAAAGCTGACTTGGCTTCTCTGGAAAACAAAATGTTGTTTTTATCATTTATCACACAATTGAGGCTGCTTCTTACCCTGGTATATATACATCATCACATTTCTTTTTAAATATGTTAACCCATCTTTATCAAATACTTAACCTGGGTGTGTTAACATGTGAGACATTTATAACTGTGAGGCTAAAGAGAAAACAAAGTTTTTTCTTTCTTTAAGAAACTTAGATTCTAAAAAGGGATGCCAACCACACCAAATCATACAGCAAAGATAAAGCAAAGAGTGGTGGGGGGGATGGGTAGTAACTGTTAATGATCGTGAGGTAATTTGTTAATGGGAATGGGCTTTCTTTTGAGGGTGAAATGTTCTAAAATTAGATAATGGCAGTGGTTGCACAACTCTGTAAATATACTAGAAACCAACGAATGTACACTTTAAAGGGTGATTTCTGTGTTATGGAAGCTATACCTCAATAAAACATAAAACCAGGTTAAAAATGGAATCATAAAATCTGTGCAAATAGCCTTGAGAAGAGGAAATACATTTATTAAAGTGGAAACAAAGCACATACGTACTCAGCACCAACCACCTTAAATCTCTACAAGCTCAGTGTAAACATGGGATTGCTTTTGCCCTAATATTAATTCAGGAGAAGCTAAAGTTTAATTGTAGCACTTCAAGGCTCAGCTTGTTATAGTTTATAAAACTTTGGTTACAAACCAGGGGACTTTATTCCTGAAGTTGGTAGCTTTTTAGAAAATGCACTACATCAGCCTGAGAAATAAGACTGTGACTGCAGTTGCTGCTTGGCTGTAAAAATCTCCTCAACACTTTGAAAATCATGAAGTTGAGGGAAAGAGGTTCCTGGCCTCAACAGACTTTCAGCGTACCATGCTTAGTGTCTTGGAGAGAAGATAGCTAAGGAATGGGTATTTTTGCATATCCTACATTCAAGTGGAGGGTGTCACTTCTTTCAAGAATTATTTGATAGAAATTCAGGTAAGTGGATGTCATAAACTCAAATGTGCAAACACCACTTCCACTCTTCCATATTCCTATTCTCTTTTCCCTTCCTTTTCTTCCCTCACTACCTGTTCATGCAAACCTCAATATACAGTTTCTGAATCACTAAAGTTGGGATGGACAGTGGGGAAAGTGGCAATGGATGTCAGTGGTCCCATGCATGGGAGATCCTTTCCTGATCAGGCTAAACTGAAGGAAGACCCTAAGCACCTGCTTCACATTAGGGTCTTTGGAAAAGTAAGTTGAAGAGATCCTGATTGGATCCCATCATCATTGCTCTAGTTTGGATGATGGCAATAAATAATGTGTATAAACTTTTGGAGTGTAATTTTGCAATATCTACCAAAAGCATTAAATATGTTGATTCATTTATATTGCCAGATAACTTCCCTTCTAGGAACTTATTCAAAAGCAATAACATCAGATGTATTCAAATATTTATGAGATGTTTATTACAATGTTTTTATAATATTGAAAAATTGTAATCAATCCAAAAGCCAATACTCAGGGTTTTAATACATTAAAACATGAGTATATAATGAAAAACTGAGCCACTGAGCTGCCTTTAAAGAGTGCTTTCAAAAACTACTTAATGAATTGTAAAAAGAAGTTGAAGATAATTAATGGAATGCATATTGCATGCTCACAAACATACATGTATATTCACCTTAATTTTTAAAATGTACATAATGTAAATCTGAAATTAAATGTACAATATGTTTAATGAAACATCCCTATCCAGGACTGCAGATTATCTTTATTAATTTTAAATAATTTTTATTATTTTTCAAATTTCTACAAGGAAAATTTCATGCTTTTTTATTCAGCAAATGTATTTGAAAATCACTTAAACTTATTTGACCTGAATTAATATATTTAATAAAATCAATATTTATTCTTTTTACATTTAATTTGCAATTTTAAAAACATGCATTATTATATATCTACTTATTAGTTATTATGATAGCATGTTCTTTGTGAGATCACAATATTGCACACACACAAAAAGTACTCCTGTGTTTTCATGATTATTTTGCCCACCTGATTTCATATTAGAAGGTACTTAGACAACTAATGCCTAATACTATAACTCCAAACTGCAGCTCCCAATTAATTTATTAATGTCAGAGTGTCAACTCTATTGTGGTTCATGTAGGATATGTGTGTATTATATTAATATAATTTTGTAATATGAATTGTGCTTTTTAAATGATTATTATCAACATACTTTGTCTTACATGTGAAATCTATCATTTAAAAAATGGAATTAAATTAGTTATTCTCTTAAAAATATTTTTCATTGAATTCTTTTAGCAGGAAGTTTTTGTTTGACAACTTTCAAGATTTTTTGTAAAAAGCAAGTAATATTTGAATTTTGTGATTCTTTAATCATGATTAAAGGGATTAAGAGATAATGTTTCATAATTTTAAGGAGCAGGAGAGTAATTAATGTTCCTAACTCCATAATAATCTTAAGCTCTGTTTTACACTTCCTTATCGAGTCTGTTACCTATAACTAACAAAATCTATTTATACAAAATTAAAATTGGTTCAATAAACTATTTTGAATATCTGCCAAAATCTGAATGAAATTAGGTTAGCTCTAACTTACTTAAGACAGTGGTCAAATGTAAAATAAAGTAGAATGTTTTATTAATAACTATTGGCAAATGAAGACTTTCTTTAAAAATGTCACTTCTCTGGAAACAGATAATAATATTTTCCCATGGGTAAAATTTTGGTTGGGGTACCATTCATTTTTAAAGCATTCTGAAGACACAATGGAATCCACACATGAGCATTTAAAAACAATAAAAATAATTCATAGCTAATATCAACAGTGATAACTCATGTTGATAATATATATTCTCTCAATATGATATGATGAGATTAGTACTTGGACATATAGGCCCCCCCCAAAAAAAACTCATAACTTAGATCTAATCAAGAGAAAAACATTAGAAAAATCCAAAGTCAGGACCATTCTACAAAATACCAGACCAGTACCTCTTCAAACAGTGACGATCCTCAAACATGAGAAAAGTGTTTCTCAAACACTGAGAAATTGCCACAGCCTAGAGCTGCCTAAGGAGACATAATAATAAAATGTAATATGCTATTTTGGTGGGATCCAGGAAGAGAAAAAGGACAGTAGGGAAAAACTAAGAAAATCTAAATAAAGACATTAGTTAATGTTGTATCAGTATAGTTCCATTAATTGTGGCAAATGTTGGTACAACTAATGTAAATTGTTAATAATAATGGAAACCAAGTATTGAGTATATGGGAATTCTCTGTCCTATCTGTATAATTTAGATCTATTCCATAAATCTAAAATTATTCCAAGATAAAAAGTTTATTTAAAAGAATCAAAGATGTAGAATTATACTAATGTTACATAAAATTAACAATGTCATAATTGACCATAGAGACATAGGTTGACTTCTAGGCTCTCTATTCTGTTCCACTGATCTATGCGTCTGTTCTTATGCCAGTATCACACTGCTTTGATTACCATGGCCTTATAATACAGTTTGATATCAGGTGTTGTGATCCCTCCTACTTTGTTCTTCTTTCCCAAAATTGCCATGGCTATTCAGGGTCATTTATGGTTCCATATAAATTTTTGGAATGTTTGTTCTATATCTGTGAAACATGTCATTGGTATTTTAATAGGGATTGAGTTGAATCTATAAATTGCTTTGGGTAGTATGGACATTTTGACGATGTTAATTCTTTCAATCCATGAACATGGTATATGCTTCCATTTATTTATGTCTTCCTTAACTTCTTTCTTCAGTGTTGTATAGTTTTCTAAGTACAGGTCTTTTACCTCCTTGGTTAGGAACATTCTACAAAATAAAGTACCTAGGTCTATTCTTGTTGCTATAGCACATGGGATTCCCCCACCCCGATTTCTGTTTCTGATATTTCATTGTTGGTGTACGAAAATGCCTTCCATTTCTGAATATTGACTTTGTATCCCACTGTTTTGCCAAATTCATTTATTAGGTAGAGTAGTTTTTTTTTTTGGTGTAGTCTATAGAGTTTTCTATGTATACCATAATGTCATCTGCAAGCAATGACAGTTTTACTTTCTCTTTTCCAATTTAGATGCCTTTTACTTCTTTTTCTTGTCTAATTGCTTTGGCTAGAACTTCCAATACAATGTTGAATAGAGGTGGTGAAAGCAGACACCCTTGTCTTTTTCCTGATCTTAGTGGGAAAGCTTTTAGTTTTTGCCCATTGAATATGGTATAGGCTGTAGGTTTCTCATATATGGTCTTTATTATGTTGAGGAATACTCCCTCTACTCCCACTTTACTGAGTGTTTTTATCGTAAATGGGTGCTGTACCTTATCAAATGCTTTTTCTGCATCTACTGATATGATCAGGTGATTTTTGTCTTTCCTTTGGTTTATGTGAGTATTACATTTATTGAATTGCAAATATTATACCATCCTTGCAACCCTGGTGTGAATCACACTTGAGTATTGTGTATGATCTTTTAATGTATTGCTGGATGTGGTTTGCCAGTACTTTGTTGAGGATTTTAGCATCTATGTTCATCAGTGATATTGGCCTGTAGTTTTCTTTCTTTGTTGTATCTTTACCTGCTTTTGGGATTAGGGTGATGTTGGCCTCATAAAAAGAGTTGGACAAAGGGGGCAGAAGCATAAAATGGAATAAAAATAGCGTTTTCAACAAATGGTGTTTGGGGATCTGGACAGCTATGTGCAAAAAAAAAAAAAAAAAAAAAAAGAAAGAAACAACCACCAACTTACACCATGCACAAACAAAACAAAACAAAACAAACAAACGAAAAACCCTCAAGATGGATAAAAGACTTAAATATAAGTTGTGAAACTGTAAACGTCCTAGAGGAGAACATAGGCAGGAAAATCTGAGATATCCCATGCAGCAATATTTTCACTTATATTTCCCCTAGAACAAAAGACATAAAGGAAAGAATAAACAAATGGGACTTCATCAAATTAAAAAGCTTCTACATGGCTAAAGAAAACATCAGCAAAATGAAAAGGGAACCAACTGTATGGAAAAATATATTTGCCAATGATGCCTTGGACAAGGGTTTGATCTCCAAAATAAATGAAGAACTCATGTGACTCCACTCCAGGAAGACAAACAATACAATTAAAAAATGGTCAAAGGACCTGAACAGACACTTCTCCAAGGAGGACATACAGAGGGTGCAGAGACATATGATAAGATGCTCAGCATCACTAGCCATCAGAGAGATGCAAATTAAAACCACAATGAGATACCACTTCACACAGGTCAGAATGGCCATCATAAACAAATCAACAAGCAAGAAGTGCTGATGAGGCTGTGGAGAAAAGGGAACCCTAGTACACTGTTGGTGGGAATGCAGACTGATGGAGCCATTATGGAAAACAGTATGGAATTTACCCAGAAAATGAAAAATGGAACTTCCTTTTGACCCCGCAATTGCACTGCTAGGATTATACCCTAAGAGCCCTGAAACACCAGTCCAAAAGAACCTATGCACCTCAATGTTCAGAGCAGCACAATTTACATTAGCCAAGTGTTGGAAGCAACCTAAGTGTCCATCAGTAAATGAGTGGATCAAAAAACTGTGATACATTCACACAATGCAATACTATGCAGCAGAAAGAAAGAAGGAACTTTTACCCTTTGTGACAGCATGAATGGAACTGGAGAGCATTGTGCTAAGTGAAATAAGCCAGGTGGTGAAAGATAAATACCATATGACCTCATCTATAGGTGGAGCGTAAACAATAAGACAAATGTTCAAGCAAAATATAACCAGAGACATGGAAATAAAGACAAACTGACAGTAACCAGACGGGAATGGGGAAGGGAATAATAGGGGAAAGAAAGCGAAGGTTTGCCAAGGAACATGTATAAAGGACCCAAGGACAAAGACAATGGGGGCTAGGAGGAGAACTGAATGTGGGATGTGGGGGTGGGTAGGGTGGGGAATAGTAATGGGGGGAAAATGTGGACAACTGTAACTGAACAACAATAAAAAAAGAATAATGTCTTGGTAAATTTGACTTAACAAGGAAATACATTGCCATCATCTATAATGTAACTATGTGACAATAGACATATAAATTTAAACTTTTAATTCAAATGAGTCATAATTAATATATAAAATAATATTTTACATAGTACAAACTAGCATCAGTTTGATCAATAAGAGATACATTAGAAATGCTGATCAAATTTTTTAAGTCATTAATTTGGAGGGATAATTTTTCTATAAATGTGCCCTCTTGGGTAATGAATGAGCTAGAACTAGACTAGAGTCACAGTGTCTGAATCCTAATTATATAGGGTCCAGCAGATGTAATGCCTGCTTGAGTGTGGTTGATAGGGTACATGAATGTCTTGCACAAGATGGACAATAGTTTGAACATTTCACTTAAAATGTCACATGGTGTGCTTGAGCGTGATATTGTTATGTTATGGAATTGCATCTGAATGATTTTGTAATAAAAAAGGGGGTATTATTTGTGCTGGACCCTGTACTTGAGACTCATTATGATTAAAAAGGCTAAAAAATACATCTGTAAGGCATTCTGGGTGTGTTTTATTTTAGAATAAAGATAATTTAAATCACTTGGTAGTGTTAAACATACTAGATACTTTTTAAGTTGTTAAATTAAGGCTTCATTAAACATGTCTTAATGTTGCTGTTACAATATGAAAAGCCTTCTTGGCTTCTGTGCTACTCTAAGAACTCTGGAGTAATACTGAGATGAAAGAACCCTGTTTGACTCAGCAATTCTCATTTTGCTAACATGGGAACATATGGTAATACCACCACAACAAAGCCACAGACAGCTCCGCTCCAGCCATCAGGGATATGCTTAACCATTGCTTGAAACTAAAAAGACCTCTTTGGCCACCATGGCATTTTAAAATCTTCTCCTACGGTCAGTGGCATCCCCTTCCCCATTTTCCTGTTAATAAAACCTAAAGCCCCCTGATAAAAAAGAAAGACAACATCAGTTAAGATGAGAGAGGCAACATTTGGTTCCAGGATGAAAAGTTATGGCATAAGCTTTCTTCCACGAGAACTAAAAGACTTTTACATGAGTCTGGAAGCTGTGCTCTACATCTTGGCATCAACTCCATCCCACACAGAGACTCCATAAGTGAGAGGACTATGAAGATCATACAAATCCCATATGTCAACAGCAAGGCAGATAAAGCTGAGACATTCAAAGACAAGAAGTGCACTTTATCATCCAGTAGCTCTACTATTTGGATAAGAAAGTGAAAGCTGCTTAGAAGACTGAATATGGCAAATATAGGGAAAAATAATTATTAAAGCAGATGTGAGTCCAGTCTTATCTGCTCTCTGAATTGTAATGAAGAGGACTCTCATTAGTGGTTCATTTTCCTGACATTTGAACAGCTGAGAACATCAGTGGAGGAAAGCAACAGACAGATCCACCCTGACTGTAAGGAATGCACTTGAAAATTTGGTTCCATCCTTTGGCAGAATGAATGCAGTATTTATGTTACAACCAAGATTTTTTTGTTGATAAATGTTTCATCACATTGGACATGAAGACAGCAGACATAAACTGGGACTGTTTGGGCAAGTTTAGATAATATACTCATCTGACTTGTGAGAGGTCCTGGGAGAAATTACCAAATAGGATCTAAGATCCTGGCACTGTCTTGTAATACCTTCCTTTTTGTGAGAATATATGAGACTAGTTGTCTTGATCATTATTCTTTATCAAGATATGCCACAGTTACCATGTGCTTTTCTGGAACACAGATATGGCTGCACAGCAGTACTAAAATATCCATGAGCAAAGCTTAAATCTTAAACTCTTAAGATTTAGTGAAACTCTTTAAACTCTTAAGATTTAAACTTGCTTCTGTTTGGAAATCCTGCACCTTGTTTAAATGGTACCCCAGTGAGTCTTAGAGGCTGGACCTCAGGAAACTGGAGATCCTCAAGTCAGCTATACAAAAACTTCTTCACGTTGTGTTTAACAAGCAACAAATGGTCTATGAAACACCCTGACCAATTTTTAATTTGTTGTCTTGAAATCTGTCCTATTCTGATCAAAACAAAATACATATTTTTTTAAGATTTTATTCATTTATTTTTAGAGAGAGGGGAAGAGAGGAAGAAACAGAGGGAGAGAAACAGCAATGTGCAGCTGCCTGTCATGTGGCCCCCACTGGGGACCCAGCCTGCAACCCAGGCATGTGCCCCAACTGGGAATCGAACTGGCAACACTTCGGTTTGCAGCTATCCACTGAGCCACACCAGCCAGGGCACAAAATACTTATTTTTAGCTATAATTATGGCAGACACTTCCTGAGAATCATCAGTTTATTATTTTTGAAGACAGTACAAATTTTCAAATTGCCATTCTACCTCTGATACTTTATCTTCCCCTTTGACCATTTAGCAAAAGCAGTGGTTATAATCCATTACATTTACATATTTAGGTGATGGCCATATTATGTTTTGTTACCTGAAATTTAACAGTTAACCAAAACTTTCACACTTAAGTAGGCAGTAAGAAGGCTGAATTAAGACAACCTTTATAAATCTATTTAAGTCATTATACCCAAGTATAACGTGCATTCTTATTTTTCCTTAAAAATTTGGGCTAAAGTGTACATAATACATCACATAATATGGTTGACCTTGGTCCAAATGGTCTGTATATAAATGTCTATTTTAAAACAATTCTTCTTAATTAAAGTTTTCCAAGACCAATAGTGTAAAAATCTATTTTTTGGCCTAGAAATAGAAAAAATTGAATATTTAAGAAGACTACATTAATTACTATCTATCTACTGAGGCTCAACAATTATTAACCATCTTGATTTAATATGCAAATCTCCGATGACAATTATCAGACTCACTGTTCTGAAAGGAGCAGGGTGCAGCAAAGCTAACATTAAAATTTAACCATCAGTTGAATTTTAGGATGCAGCAAATACTTTAAAATGCACCGCACCCTAACATAATGCTGTCTAGAGCACAGACAGCATTACTTAGCACCATAAACACATTTCTCCTTTCCATGATGAAATTTAGAGTGGATAATAAAAAACCCTATGTCATATGTATTCCAGGCATACATTATCCTGATTTGTGTTGGCTTTATTAGGGGGTTATTGTTTTGGAGCATGGAATTTTTAAGGCTATGGCAATTATAATTCTGTATTGGGAACAAATATTATTTGCTGAGATTTTAATTTTCAACCATTATGAATGCAGTGAGAAAGCTGGTTAAGATTCCAGAGAAGTTCTTTTCACAAATTTAGAACATTGCCCACAGTGCAAACTACATTTTACATTGAGTCTGAGTACACATATTCACTTACATCTAAAACAAAGTTTCACAAACATTATTTATTCTTACTAAATAATACTCACTGATGTTCTTCCAGTCTACACCCCCATTACATTGTGAGTGTGTTAAATCTACACCCTACAATTTACCAATCCCAATCAAAAACATTTTTCTAGAGTAATTGGAGCTTAGAGGACATCTGTCAGATCTCTCAATTCACAAACTAGGAAACTGAAATGTTACCTAGAAGGTTACTTTGTCCAGGGCAACGAAGATATGTAGAGCCAGGACTAGGGAAAAAATAACATTAGATGAGGGATGTCTGTGTCTTTAAAAATTCAAAAATACAGAAGTATAGGGCTTAGAGGATGTACCTATCAAAAAGTTCTTGGCATCAGAATGACTGAAGTTTTAACTGATGACTCATTTGGCTTTTTTCAACAGGCCTGAGTTTAGAAATTCAATCAGTGAGTAGTTTATCTGCTGAACTGCCCTTGTAATTAAATAAAAACAATCCTTAGAAACTTAATTGAAGAAAGCCTACCCATCAGTAACACCTAGAAGCTGCACTGCTTCTGACACACTCTTCTTTGAAAATTCAATTTAAAATGACAGGCAGGTTGCTCTTAACTTCCTTAAAGGCATGAACAAGTAATTGGAAACTTTCTCATATTTAATGTGCCACAGAAAAGTCTCATTTGGTAGGTAATAATCTTTTAATAAAAGCAACAAAATTTGGGAATTCCTAAATTTGTAGAGTTTATTATAATTAAATGTGAATAAATATGCAAAATAAGGTGAATTAAAGAGATCGGAATTAAAGAAATGCCTAGGGATGGAAGAAAATATATTTTCTTAGCATTTTGTTGAAGTAGAACAAATCAATAAGTCCATGTATTTTTATAGGCCCTCTGCCCCTAAGTATAATAAATTTATAAAAGTGGTAGACAAGCTTCTTAAATCTATTACTTTTCATCCCAATATTTGATATTAAGTCTACACATTTAAAAAAGAAACACATTAACAACAATAAATTTGATTCTCTTGCATCTAAGTGTCTGGTCAGTAAGTATTTAATTAATTGCAGATTCACCATTGCAAAGAAGAAAGTTAATGTTAGTATAAAAATCACCTTAAGATGTATCAGATTTTTTATTTTAATAACCTCTACATAACAAAATGGTAAGTGAAGTGAATGGGAGCTTTAAATTAGAATATAAGTAGATATAACATTTCTTACGATATCTCTTTGAAATTACAGTCTACTGTCTACAGTGGCAGCATATTATAGTTGGAAAATCAAAAGCTCTGTTGCCACAAAAGCATAGGTCCTAATGCTGGCTTTACCATTGTTTTGTGAGGAGGAAGTGACTTGCTATCTTACTTCCCTAGGATCTTTACATGCCATTTCACTGGTAAGGACTTGCCTGGCTAATCTATTGGGAAAGAGGGCAAAACTGATTAGATTTACATGTATTCTATAGCATTACTGCTTATGAAGGGAGGAGAGTAGAGGGAGGGGAAGGGGAAGGAAGGGAAAGGAAGGGGGAAAAAAGAAATGAAAAGAAAACAAAGAAAAGAAAAGAGAAAAGGGAAACCTAAAAACAAAATCTCCAAATAATAGAGACGGTGAAGAATGTACTTTAAAATATTTTATAATTTATATTGATTGCATTTGACATGGAGTTTCTTCTGAGCTATATAATTTTAACATTAATATATGTTATATAATAGAAACATACATGTGTACTTTTACCAAATATTGTTTATATCAATTCTACCACTTCTCACTGTTTTCCTTTTCCTCTTTCAATTAATACTATAGATTTTTGGTTTTCTATTTTATTTTGTCAGATTTCTAATGTTTTAGACTCAGTACTCTAATCCCATCACAAAGTTTGTTTGTTGACATACAAATGTATACCAAGAAATAGTATTGTGCATTCCCCCTACCATTTTCTTGATACAGATTTGTACATAGAGAAGTAAACTTTGTGATACTGGCTTGCACAAAAAAAGAAAAATAATAAAGGCCAATATGCCTAAACACAAACATGGGTCTCTGTTTTAATACTCTTATACAGAGTCACTAATAATAGCTCATGGGCCAAACTATGCTTATTTGTGAATAAATTCCTAGTGACAGTTGCTGTGGGAAATATGAAAGATCCAATTACAAAATTTGAAAGCGTTCTATAATTAGTGCCTATTTGGTTACTTCTGCTTATGATACAATACAGAGGAAAGGAAAAATGGAAGAAGGATTATTGTTTCACTTCTTTATTGTATTCCTAATCGCTTTTTTACTAACAGCTGATATTTCGAGGAAGCCAAGTCATAATCATCAATAACACTAACTGCCATTTCATTCAGGAAATACGAGGTAAGTGTTGGTCTTAACTTTAAGAATACTAGGAGATTCTGGTTTCACTTATATTGTCTTGTAAGCACACTTTCAGAATAATGTGGTCAATAGATAGGAAATGTCTCAGACTTATATGTCTGTGTGTGTGGCATAAATATCTATCAAAATAATAATTAATTGACTAATGACTGTGTATACTTTCCAAAAATCTTTTCATGACGATTCTATACTGTCCTTTACATTTGGGAAATTATGATCTCTTACAAATAGAAAAAAGAAAAAGGTATATGAACATCTATGAATAGAATATATAGTACCAACAATACAGGGTATTTACTTTCAAATAACTTAGAATTATTGTGTTATTTCAAGATTGTGTAGAAAACACAAATGATTTAAATCGGTGGTAGGACCAATCAATTCAATCAATGCCACACACAAGCCAATCATGATCCCTACGACATGCCAACTGTCAATTTCTGCAGTTAATTTTCATGCTTTTCCTTAAGATGGTGATAATTATAAGATTTTTTTTCCAATCCTTATCATTAAGAAAATATCCCAGACTCACTTTTACTAGCAAAATAATAATAATAATAAAAATAATAATACAAAATTGACCATCTCCTGCTACATGAATTTATAATATTGCTAAATTTTTAAATACCTACATGTACAACTGTAAAACATTTTATGCATAAAAATGTATAAAAATTTGAAGATTAAATATAACAATTAACAAAACAACAAACAAACTCTTCCAGCATCTTTCTTAGGTGTGCACGTTACACTTGGAGACCACAGATGATGCATCTACTGTCATTCAGAGCCTCTTCGACAGGCTCAGCTCAGGTCTCACACTCACTCCCAATCCTTCCCTGGAGAGCCCTGGCAAACATGCCCCCATCCAGTCCTTCTGTCATGTTATAAAAATACTGTTAGCATGCTGAGTACATTAGATTTTAAAACGAGCCTTCTTTCAAAACCAAATTAATTGTAACATCTTCTGTATAACTTTTCCTAGGTGTTATGAATTAACTGCATAATTTAGTGCAAGTGAAGAAAAGTCTTATTCATATGAAACAATTATAAGATTGATTTTTCTTGGGGTGAAAAAAGACAGCATATAAAAATGTTTGTCATATCCTCTGCTAATTTTACAAGAGAAAATTATATATTTGGGATAACTCACTTAGAAGTGTAACAGTTGTTCTATTTTGAAAGAAAATCCGAAGCAAAGTTTTTACCTGTGGAACTTGCAAGCTTCTGGAAGACTTTATATACTGGAAATGTCTGTGTTTCATAGAAGAAGTTCTCAAATGTTGCAAAATATATGGTAGATGCCTTTCTGAGAAAGAAAAAATCCTTTCTTTTTCAAGAATCATTCTATACATTTTGAAATTAAGCAAGAGGAAGCCTTTGGTTTGAAGAAACAAAACATAACATTAGGGGTTAAGAATCAGGCAAACCTGAGTCTGAATTCCAGCTCTATCATTTTGTGGTTGTGGATGATGGACAAGCGCGCTTTACTTCTCTAAGGCCTGGTTTCTTCATCTAAGAAGTATATATCCTCATTATGTTATTTTCTGCATTACAATAGATAATGCATACAAAATCATCTACTTTATACCAGTACTGTATAACATAAAGTGCTGAACTGAAAAACAATTAAATAAATATTAAATCACAAAATGCTAAGAATCAATTCCATGTTTGTGTGAGATAACTGGCTGCAGTCAAGTGGACTGTGTGAGAAAATGTTTTTCCATGGAGAAATAGGAAGTATTCCCACAGGGACCCAATCCATGGCATTAGCTTCAGTAGCATCACATTCTAGGCAACCAGCCTAAATGGGTACAAATAGTTAATTGAAAAATTATTAACCACATCACATTACTTATAATAAATAAAGTATCATTAAACCTATTTTGATATATTTTTAACTTTATAAACTTTTTAGTATCTATTATTTTTCTTTTATTCATATTCAATTACAGTTGTCCCCATTTCCCCCCTCCCCCATTGCTATTTCATTTGAATCTGACAGCATTGCACTGCTGAAAAGATACCATTAACCATCACCTAGGAGTCAACACAAATGTGAAACATGAGAAACCACAAAGAAAAGCCTTTTGGTGAGAAAGCATCTGGTCACACTAAGGATTTGCCATTTTTTTACATTGGCTTTGAAAGGGGTCCTCCTAGTCACCTGCCATAAGAATTGTCCAATCTTTTGAGAGCGCTGGGCTTGGTCAAAAGAAACCAGAGAAGGAATTATAAGAAAATGTATTCGAGCTGTATAAACAATCATCATGCTAGCCATTCATCGATGTGTGTTAGATCTTGTGTAAAAGACAAAAGAAAATTTCCTGGTGCTTGGATTATTTTCTCCACTGCCTTTCATGTGTATTTTATGGGAAACCACCTAAATCCTTTGTACAAACAGAGAAGAATAATCACGATAACAAAATAAGATGGAAATTTCTAGCACTGATGTCACAGCTGTGCTTTCAGATGAGCAAATCCAAAATATGGGAGAGGGGAAGGTCACTAAACATAAAATTCCCAGCCTCTGATGTTAAGCAGGAGTGCAAATCAGAAAGCAGTTGAGTCATGGCCTTTGTTATCTTGGCAAGCATCTTTTTCTCAATGCACCAACAGGGAGCTTTGACCAGTGTTCAGACCTCATAAAATTGATAAATTAGATTTGAGCTGATTGGACTGCAAGTACACCCCAATCACTCCAGAAGTTAAATATCACAGCTGCCATGCACAATGTGCATCAAATGGCCTAAATAGACTTCAGTTATCATCTGTATGGAAGAATAGCGTGCAAATTCCTGCTTCATCATGCCTGTCTTGATTTACTAGTATCCAAAGTTTGCTCATAAGTCTCTATACTCAGGCTATCTTTAGGATATTTTACAACAAAATTGACTTGTGATGTGCATAGCTTAGAAAACTGGCCTGTGATAACGGAGTTCTAACAAAGCAGTAAAGGCCAGCAGGAGGAAATACAATTTCTGAGAGGAGGTGGATTTCAGGTGTGCTACAGAAGAATAATGTGTGTGTGTGTGTGTATATATATATGTAATATAGCTGTTATGTGTGTGTATAACAGCTATATTAAAGCACTCTGTATTGTGTTAGAAATGAAATTTTTCAGCAAGACTAAGAATGTGTTATTATCATTTCCATTCATGGAGACTTACATGTGTCATTTGATACTGCTAGGGAGCAGGCAGAGGCAGGGTTTAAACTCAGTTGCCTGTTTTGAAAGCTTTCATCAGGAGAGGTCAGCTGGCTCTTGAAAAAGCAGGGGGTGGGGAAAGTAGGGAAAAGGGGATTATTGACTGACATAAAGACATAAGTTACAAGAAAATGGAAAAGCAATAGGTGTTTAAAATCAATAAAGGAATAAAAAAGGTATTTTGCCAGAAGGTCTGTTGAAAGTAAAGAGATTTGTTGCTTTTCTTCTTTCTGAGCTCCCAGAGCCCTATTTTCATGATTAAGAATGAGGGTGATAGCCTCGGCTGTGGGTTCCCCTCCTGTAACCTCCTCCCCAAACAAAACTAACAGCATTTAGCCTGTATCTTTTCATTCCCATCCCAAATGAACATCTTTCTAATTGTAGAAGTTATAACTTGTTATTTAAAAAAGACTGCTTAAACATAGACATTATAAATCACTGAAAGGCAATCAGATTTAGCATCTTCCCTGAGTCCCGGGCGTAACCTGTACTTAAATCAGCCACCATGGAATGCATGATGAAGTTCTATGTCATTAGGTCTGCTGACTAGGATCAATAGGCTGAGGAGGTTTTGTCATCCGCCTTGAAACCACCAAGATGGAGGAGAATTCTGTACTGAAATATCAATAAGGAATGTCTCATGTTCTTGCTGCTCTGAACCTCCTGATTAACCCTTGCTGCTGTGGGAGGTGACTCATCTTGCCACTTGTAAACAAATAAGGAAAGAAGGGTCAGTGAGGCCCTAACACCTGCCCCCTCTTTCCTGCCTTTGTCACTTTCTCAAATGCCACGGGCTTGGGCAAGAGATAGAAAAATGGAACAAATCATTAAGAAAATCTTCTCATTATTTAAGTCTAACTTGAATTCTAAAAATCTAATACCAAAGATCATGAACTTTTTGCTATAAACCTTTTTCTTTTTCTTTTCCCCAATGAATCTAACATGACTTAGCATTTTTCATAGATTATTTCAGTCTTGCCTTGGAAATGCTGAACACCTTTGATTTATCTCCAAAAAATAAGAGGATTTACTAAAATTCTTAGTATTTTAAAACAATTCAATATTGTACAATACAAACCATATTAAAGATGTTAAAGTATGCACTGCTTGAGCCATTTCAGGGACAGAGAGAGGAACCTCTAGGGGCATTTCTTCTAATAAATGGGAGGTGCTCTGACCAAGCTGGAAAAAAATATATCACCTGTTTGTGAAAGATACAGTTCAGCTGCTACCTTGACAACAAAACCCGAGCACATTAGAGACCTAAGGCACTGCAGAGATACCTGCTATTGTTTGACACGGAAATGAATTGGTAACTTACTAAACATGAGGCAGGTGCAGAAAAACCTATCATTGTTCTTTCTAGAGCGTGGATTCAGGTGGGAATGGAGCTCATTGAAAAGGGCATATAATATGATATACAACAGTAGGTAGAAAAGCCAGGAAAGAAAAAAATTCAGAAGGAAACAAAAATATAGAAAAACAAACATCTGCACAGTAGTTTTGAAACAAGCATGTAAATCATTTGAACCTCAGACTGAACAGAACTCAGTTTGCTTGAAGATGTATATTTTACATATATTTTGTATTTCAAATAAAACATAAAATGAGGAATTGTGACTGGGACTGAGTCACCCATGTGTCTACCACATTTCTCCATTTCATTATTGACACCTGCCTGATCTACATTTTAAAATGTTTTTATGTATTATGGTGACCCAAAATAAGAGTTGTATTTAGAGAACATGAGCAAGAAGTATTAGTATTGCAAGTTAGTCTAAAATCTTTGGGCACTGGTCCAGCACCTCTGTTTCCATGTCCATAGCTGCTGCCTTCTCCCCTTTTCTTATTCTCCTCTGGGATCCTATATTTTTGGAGTATTCTGTTGTTTTAATTTCTACCTAACTCCTGGATCAAAATATAAAATATTTTATTCATGTCAACTAACTAAGAATACAGAAGAAAATAATTTCACAATATCATCCCAAATCCAGAAGGTTCATGAATCACTGCTCTTAGAAAGAGTTGGACACCAGGGGATGTTTTTTCATGCAAGCAGTCACACTGGGAGATCAGCATGCCTAGTGGGTGAGGTTCCTCCAGCAAAAATTGTGTTGTTTTTTCCAGGCTTAGTAAAGTGCTATTTAAGTGGACCCCCAACTAAGGTGAAAAGCGTTGAGTTCTGTGCTACTTAAAATGCTTCTCAAGTAAGTGTTTCATAATTAACCAATTAATGCACAAAACACACCTGTGGCACTGTTAGCACTATTCCATCCTTGTTCCTAAGTTCTATAAACACATTAGGCTTTATGTGAAGTAATCAATAAATGACAACACTGGAAATGAATCCTGGAATCAGTGTCTGAAGTACCTCAATTGCCTGATAGACTATCCACCCCTAACCCCAGCTTACACATACATTAGGTATTCATGCTCTAGAATTTAAGGGGGCAGGTACATTATGATCTAGAGCTTATTTAATGGGGTCTTGAGTAGACAGAGAATATTTGAGACAAACATTGGATAGGGTTGCCAGATAAAGTACATGTTGTTACCCAGATGAATTTGAATTTCAGATAAACCAAGGACCTACATGGAACTGGCAACTTCTCATGAGCTTATTCCAGAAGGACTAAGCTTTATTCCTCCAGCAAGATTGCTGGGTACTCAAGGTAGGTGCACATTCAGGGAGAACATGTGGGAGAGACACTGCCCACTTCCAGGCTGAAAACCTGTGTTTCCCGGAGAGAATGTCACACAACAATCAACTCATGAGCCACTGAAAATTAACTAATATACCACCTTTGTACAAGTGCAATTTTTTGTTGATTATCACATAGATTGTTTCCTACAAACTAAGAACAAAAACACTTTCCAAGGTAAAATTATGGAAAACAACTATTTCCCAGACTAGATATGTCCTTCAGGTTCAGCAAACTCATATCTAATTTTTCATCTACTCTTTTTTTAAAAAAATATTTTATTTATTTATTTTTAGAGAGAGGGGAAGGGAAGGAGAAAGAGAGGGAGAGAAACAATGTGTGATTACCTATTCCATGCCCAATGCTGGGGACCCAGCCTGCGAAGCAGGCATGAGCCCTGACTGGGAATCGGACAGTGACCCTTTGGTTTTCAGGCAGGCACTCGAGCCACTGAGCCACACCAGCCAGGGCTAATTTTTCATCTACTCTGGTATTACCCTGATCACTTAAATGAAACTAGTAATTAGTAGCCAGTACTAGAAATGACGCATATCATCCACTAACTGAGTACTCAGTATAGTTAACAAGTTATATGGTATCACACATAACCACAGAGATTATCAAATAGGCAAGTGAAAATGTCCCTCCAGGCACTTCCTATTCATCCTTGTCTGGGCCCATGACACCTTCTCTTTATATGTAACATGCCCCCACTAGGGATGCTGAAACTAGGCATCCCTATATGTGCCTCAGTGGCAGAAAACCCTGTAGAAACAGAGCTCCCTCCCTTCACCTCTGCTGACTCTGAGTGTTTAGAGATTTAAGAATGTGGAAATAAATTTTGATTTGGGGAATAGGATTAGTGTGTATAGAGGTGTGCTCAGGAATTCAATAATGAAATATTTTAAATGACAATTACTTTCTATCATTTCTTTAATTGTGCTTCTCATTACTCTGGACACATTGAATTAAGCTATAAGAAACTTGTTTATAAAATAAGGAGGTAGGCAATAATTTTTGAGGGGACTTTCAACTTGGTCATCTATGATTCCATAGATGGAATCTATGATGGAATCATCTATGTTCATAGATTATGAACACATTCACGGTCAGTCATCTTGCAGTTGCTTACTAAAGGTAACCAGGGAAAAGGTGAATGGTTATTCATAGCTATTAACATATGATGGGCAGCATGTTATTAACCAAAAGATGGTTAACAGCGGGAAATAAGTTTCTAGAACTATAGTCAGGATGAGTGCTGTTAGGTGACATTTCTTTATGATTAATTTTCTTTAAACATTATTTTAATTTTAAAAAGGTTATTTGGAAAGCTAAAAGCAATTCTCATGAACACATATTTTTTCTAATTAGATATTTATGATATGTTTACCTAAGTGAAAATAATCTCATTTGAAGACACAAAGGCTTCTATTGAAAAAATTAAAAAAAATAACTTGAAGTATAAAATGCCTAAAACATGAAGAACAATAATATAAAACAAAAAATGTATGTAGGAGGGTGAGCAAGCCAGAAATATTTTCTTTACAATGTTTTATTAACCACATAATTACTTTAGAGTGCACACACACACACAAAGCCCTCTGAACTGTGTAAATCTCATTATGGAAAAATTTCTTCCTGTGGCTGAGCTGAGGAATTTACAGATGATACATATCAAAGGTAAAAACATGTTTCATTTTCAGGCAGGAAAGATTGGTCACGTGATGATATTCTATTGTGATATCTTCATTGCTTCCTTGCCAAAGGACTGATGTATATTTAATCACTTTACCTAATGGATGTGATTTCTCAAGTAATAGTTACCCATTAGGAAAGCTCTTGCTCTGGGTTCAGCTGAGCACTCTGATTACATTTCCTGACTCCGTGGTTTCAGAGAGGCAAAGTTAGTGAAGAAGGCGCTCGCTGACCCATCTGTCTTTGCTAGGGACAAGTGATGACAACATGACCATCCAAGTCATTAGGCTGGGGGGCTGGGTAGAAAAATCACACTGAGTTAGGGTGTCTACTCCTTTTGCACCCGGTGCCCATATGGTTAATTTTAATTACCAGAGAACAAATCTTTTTTTAATATCTTTTAAAGAGTATTTTCCATTTTTGCCAATACTGATGCACATTAAAACTACAAATATGTCATTTGAAATATATATATCTGATTAAGGACAATCACTAAATGTCTGGATATCTAACAAGTTGATAAATTACATGATTGTTTTGGAAACACAGGCAGAGATATTGTCTGGTATTATCTGGTATAGGACTAATCATAAATTAATTTTTACCATTAAACAATGCAGTTTATTTAATAGTTTGTAGGTAAATAACAAGGTCAAGTTATAGAGGAAACATTTTCTTAACATTAAATCCAAGATACAATCCTTTGCAGAAAGTATAGCAAATTTTCATTGGTAGGAAATTTAGAAATTGTTGAAAAGCATAAAGCATAAAATACAATTAACCTATTCAGAGAATATTACTGATGTCTTGAGTCATTTACTTTTTCTTTCTATGTATATACATAAAGCCAAAATGCTTTCAAAAAAGGCTATACTAATTTACATCTCCTCCAGTAATGTAGAGCATGCATTTTGCCACACTAGGACAATAACTCTAATTAGGTTTAAAATGCCTCCCAAATTGATGGGGAAAAGTTTCCTTTAAAATGTACAATACATGGAACATTTCTGTTTCTTATTTGATAAATCTGTTCATTCTCTTGGGCCTTTTGCTAATGAGGTACTCATCATTTCCTTTTTTGATAAGGGGACTTCTTACGCTAAGGGTATGGATCCCTTTTCACAAAAGTTTCCATTTGTTTATTTATTCGTCAGTTTGCCATTTTTCCATTTTTATCTTTGGTAAACCTGGTTTTTAAAAATAAAAAGAAATACACAATTCCTGTGTAAGAGAACTAGGCAGCTATTTTATAACCAAAATATTCATACTTTTGTGCATATACACACACACACACACACACACACATATATATATTCCTTCTTTAAGAGCAGATTTTATTTTCAAGATATACTTCTCAGAGTCACAGACCTGGGAATGGATATTTGCCACAGTCCCTCAAGTCTTGTCTGATGCTGAGAACATTTGTCCGTTTTACCTCAAATGGAATGATCCAACTGAAACTTTGCCTCTGCTCTTTTCTCAGTGTTTAGGTCATGCACCTCCTCAGATCTTCAGTACAGCCATTTTTTGCATTGGGAATTTTGAATAATGCAATTTCTTTAATTCTCAATAAGGCTAATAATAATATACTATAGTTTAATATACATTATGATTGGCAAAACACATCATCATCATTCATTATTCCTTCACATTCATTCAATTAATTTCAGATGTATTTTGAGGACCCTTTACTTAATTGTCATCCTAACCTTCAGAGAAGTTAGCAACTCCAAGAACAGGACACTTGTAAGTTAAATGACAGGGCCAAAGCTGGATGTTTAAGACTCTTGTTTCTTTGTTTTCTTAAGAGGTATTTTTAATATTTATTTTTAAAGAATAAATATAGCCATAAAACTCAAAAGCATGCATAATGAAAATTATTTCTGCCTCTCTCCCTTGTTTCTGAGCCACCTGGATCCCTATCCTGGAGGCGACTACTGGTACCAATCCTCTGGGTACTCATCAACATGTTTTCATAAACACATGCAAACCTATTAATTTTTCTCTTCACATGAATAAAACCATATATACACACTGCTTTACATTTTTGTGTTTGTCACTTAAAAATAAACCTAGAAATATTTCCTCATGAGTATGTGTAGAATCACCATTTCTTTTTACAACAGCCTCATAAATTCCTATTGAGCACATGTACCAAAGTTTTTTAGCCATTCCCCCACTGTAGAACATTTGAGCTGTTTCCCAAAGATACATTGATTATCTTCCAGTACAGAGCTTTACAATATGGAATTATACTTGTGAGAGAAATGCCTGAGAGTGGAATTGCTGGATCATAATTGTATCTGCATTTTTTATTTGATTTATTTTATTTTTTAAATTGATGTTCAAGTACAGTTGTCTCCATTTTTCTGCTACCATTTTCCCCCACCCCACCCACTCCAGTCTCACACCATCAATTGTACCCCCCTTTGGCTTTGTCTATGGGTCCTTTATACATGTTCCTTGACAACCATTCCCCTTCTTTCTCTTGTTATTCCCCTACCCCCTTTTCTCTGTTTACTGTCAGTTTGTTCTTTATTTCCGTGTCTCTGGTTCTATTTTGTTCATTTGTTTGTTTTGATGATTAGGTCCCACCCATAGCTGAGATCATATGGTATTTGTCTTTCACCACCTGGCTTATTTCACTGAGCACAATGCTCTCCAGTTCCATCCATGCTGTCATGAAGGGTAGGAGCTCCTTCTTTCTTTCTGCTGCATAATATTCCATTGTGTAAATGCACCACAGTTTTTTGGTCCACTCATTTGCTGATGGGCACTTAGTGTGCCTCCAGCACTTGGCTACTGTAAATTGCTCTGCTATGCTCTCCCTTCTGTTCCATTGTTCTGTGTGTCTGTTCTTATGCCAGTACCAGGCCATTACCATGGTCTTGTAATATATTTTGGTACCAGGTATTGCGATCCCTCCTACTATGTTCTTCTTTCTCAAAATTGCTGCAGTTATTTAGGTCATTTATGGTTCCATATAAATTTTTGAAATGTTTGTTCTATATCTGTAAAATATGTCATTGTTGTTTTAATAGGGATTGCATTGAATCTATAAATTGCTTTTGGTAATATGGGCCTTTTGATGATGTTAATTCTTCCAATCCATGAACATAATATATACCTCCACTTATTTGTTTCTTCCTAACTTCTTTCTTCAGTGTTGTGTAGTTTTCTAAGTACAGGTCTTTTACCTCTTTTGTTAGATTTATTCCTAGGCACTTTATTTATCTTGTTGCTATAGCAAATGGGATTTTTTCTTGATTTCTGTTTCTGGTATTACATTGTGGTTGTACAAAAATGCCTTCGACTTCGAATATTGACTTTGTATCCTGCAGTTTTGCCAATTTCATTTATTAGGTAGAGTATGTTTTTTGGTGGAGCCTATAGGGTTTTCTATGTATGCCACCATGTCATCTGCAAAGAATGACAAATTTACTTCCTCCTTTCTAATTTGGATACCTTTTCTTTTTCTTGTCTGATCATTGTGCCCAGGACTTCCAATACTATGTTGAATAGAAAATAATATTGCCAACTTTCTTTTTGTAGAACTTCTACCAATTCACACTCCCACAAATGTGTCAGAAGTTTTTTGCATATATCTTTTCAAAACAGTGTTTTACAATTTATTCATCTTTGTCAGTTTGAGAAGAGGGAATTGATAGTTTTTCATTTTCATTTTCTCTTATGAGTGAGGTTAAGTATATTTTCATATCTTTGGAAATCATTTGTGAAAAATCTTTGCTCATTTTTGTAATAGGCTCTTGGTCTTTCTTATTAATATAGAAACTCTTAATATAATAATGAAATTAGTCGTTTTCTGTGGCATGAGATGCCTATATTTTTACCATGTTGCTGTTTTTTTCCCTTGGGTTCTATGATAATTTTGCCCTTTAAAGCATTTATTTTTTTATTACTTGAATTCACCATCTTTACTCTAATGGCTGTGGTGTTTTATATCACCTTAGAAAAAAATTTCTATTTCAAGATATTGAAAAACTATATGCTTTGTTCTAGTAACACTTCTTATTTGATGTTTGTATATTATGTTTTAAATATATTCGTCTGAAGCGTGTATTGGATTAGATTGTGTGGTAGCAATCTGAATTTGTCTTTATCCACATAACTATCCACTTGTCCCAATGATATCTATTAACTAGTATTTCTTCCCACCTATTTGAAACCAATGTATTGCACCAATACCATATCATTTTAAATACTCTAGTTAAAAAATGATTTATTATCTTATGGGGTTAGTCCTATCAGATGTTACTTTTTCTTCTGTATATTGTCCTAGCTAACTAAACTCAGGTAGGTAATTTCAAATGGTGAAAATCCTTTCTTCAATTTCCATTGGGATTGCAGTAAATTTATAACTTAAAAAGAACTGTCACCTTTATATGACTGCTTTTCTTAATACCTTTTCTTTAGATCATAGAAACTAAGTAAAATGGGCTGAGCTAGTTACCCACTTCAGAACCTCTAATGTTAAGTGTATCATCTATAAGCTAAATACAACATCAATAAATAATTAATCAATTATTTTAATTAAGTACTTTCCTGATTGCTGAAATATTAACTTTTCATCCTTCATACTTAGTACCATCTTAATCATATCAATAAATCTTTTAAATGATTATTATTTCTTAGAGATATATAATTTGGTTGGTAATAAACACTAATCTAATTGCTTCAAAAGAGTAATTCAATATTCCATATCCTAAAATCACTCAAAGAGTTTTATAACATTTTATGGTACTTGAATAATTGGTATACAAAAAATAATAAATCCTAAGGTTG
Source organism: Anoura caudifer (assembly GCA_004027475.1). NCBI lineage: Eukaryota > Metazoa > Chordata > Mammalia > Chiroptera > Phyllostomidae > Anoura > Anoura caudifer. The sequence goes on along the minus strand of PVKU01003081.1, from coordinate 151,854 downwards.
TACTTTATAATTTTACATAAAGAATGGCAGATGAATAGTTAGTGATTTATTTCTGGATTCTTTGATGAGAAAAAATAATATCAAAACATTGTGGTCTAAGTCTTTCATAACACCCTCAATGATTACCTATATTACATTTTTTAAAAACAAGTATTTCTATGCATGACTTTATAAAATATAGAACTACAATTTACCAAAAAAATGAAGTTTAAAATCTTAAAAGTGTATTACTTTGGGGAAAAGTAAGCTTATTGTCAATGATTGTTGGCATGTGTGAATATTTTAATAGAAAAGTTCATGAATTCTCATGTATACTTGATATATGAAAGAAAAAAGAAAAATATTTCTTAGTTCACATTAATTTTCTATTGTCAGAAATTAACCTTTACCTTAGAGCACAAACTCATCACAGACTTTAAGATAACCTTTAGACTTACTGAAGTATGACTGCAAAAGAGACGCTAACCTTTTTACAGAGTGTTGTACTCTTTGTGTACATATCTAACTTTCTCCAAAACATCACCATGGTTTAGAAGAAAGAGTGCTATAGCTTTGGTGTCAGGCACACTTAGGTTGAATTCCTGAGTAAAACACATAACCAGCTCTGTGGCATTATGCAAATTTCTCATAAATGAAATAAAGAAAGTATCTGTCTTCAGAGATTATTAGGTAAAATAGAAACAGCATCTGCAAAGTGCCTACCACAGTGTCTCCACTACATAAATATTACCAATATTTACTGCAATTTTACCAATTGCAATTTTAAATGATAAACTATGAGCTGGTAATTAAAAGTAAAACCTTATTAAAATTTAAATAGAGAATATTTGTTTCATTTTCACAACATGTTTATGGCTTCATTCTAAAACAGGTATGTGGTAAGATAAGAAGACAGCATAACAGAATTGTTAGGTTTGTGGCTCCAGAGACTTGGGTTCAAATTCCATCTCTATTGCTTACTAGCTTGTGTGCCTGTGCAAGTTAATTAATCTCTTTTAAGCTTTATTTCTGCATCATAAGACATGAAAATGATTATCCTATAAAGTCATTCTGGAGGAAACATGAGACACTGCAGTTTCATCATCAAGCACATTTTCTAGTACACTTTAAGTGCACAATGCATTCTAACCATTCCCTTCATTTCCTTGCACATTTCAAGTGCAAAAAAGTCTAACTACTATCATTAGAAATTTTTATCAACTTTCCTATAAATTGACTTTGCATACTTGATGCTCTTAAGGAAGGAGAATAAATTTGGTTACTTCATGATAGATAGATGTTTATAATGCACATACAGTACCATTTCTCCTGAAGGAGATTTCAATTTTGGATACTTTAAAGATTAAAATAAAGCTATGATCATTGCAAAACCAAGACCCCACTGTTTTCTACCAACAGGTAGCAATACATGTCACACACAGCCACTTGTAAAGTTCCTGCCAACGTCAGGCTCATCACATGCAGGATGCGACCATTGTTTTTAAGTGGTGTTGAAGATTAAGCTCATCAGGCGTATTAAATGCAAACATAATGACAGTGTTGAAAGATTTAATAACCGCAGGAATTGGAATGTTATGGAAATCAAAGCAGACATTTTTAAAAAAGTGTAAAGGAATGTAGCAAGTGCATGAAAGATTAATCATCTGACAGTAGAAATGATTAGGTCTGAGCAGGGTGATATAGTAGCTTCAAAATGCTGAACCTAGGCAAAAGCAAGAATGACACAAAGAAAAAAAATTAAGGGAAAATAATCTGGCACAGGTCAGATGATGTTTTTTCACTAGTAATGGATGCTCCAGAACTGAATTCTAAAGCAAGAGAAGAAAAGGTACTTGCTCAGGAAGGTAAAATACAAGTATGATGACAGCTTCTGCTGAAACGTTCCTGACAGGCCAAGAATGGTTCGATAGACTCAAGGTACTCTCCTTCACTATCACAACAAGGGTGTTGAGAGGCATGCATGCCAAGGGATTCTTAGAAATATTTTTGGATTGTATCAAGGACAGTTGTCACCTACTTGAAAGGTTTTTGGCTTAGACATTCTTTCAGAATGTATGTTGGCAGAGGAAGGAGGTACCTGGTTTTATGATTATAAAGAAACAGCTTATTTAGTAGAAATTCATCTAAGGATGCTAAAGACTATAGAACAAAACACATAAACTTGCAAACAAGCCTTTTGCAAACTAACATGTTCATAAATAGACATTTCCTGTGTCTCATCTTCCTCTACTCTTTCATGGACATATCAGCTATAATTGTGGCAAAACATTTAATACATTTGACCTTAGTCTGGCATTAAGATGACACCCATTTAATACTGTTTAAAATGTATTCTTTTTGGAGGCTGTCATTTAAAAGGTATTCAGATGAAGGCTACAGGTATTTTTTTAAATGGGTGAATTACATGATAGTATTTCTTACTCTTTACCATTCAGAGACAAGATTTTCAGAATCTCAGATGTAAACAGGCTTAGAATCATGAAGAAAATTCCAGATTAGACAGTTTCCATAGAGTAACAAGTAAATGGAAGGAAAACAATTCCTATCCTTCCTCAAATTTATATTCCAGTGTATGTCTCACCAGGAGACTTGGATTTGGAGGTAAGATGGGCGTTTAGGAAAAAGAATATCCAACAATTCAATGGCAAGGGTGCCTAACTTTTATTTACAGGCTTTAACTGTTTCAACTATTGTTCTAATTAATGCATTGAAATGTTTATAAACAAAATATGTTCATATGCCTTATTTTCATGACAACACATATCATAGTCAGAGACCTAGAGTTTCCATAAATAGTCGCCATTTTCATTTGCTGGTAGCTACCCATGGGAAAAAGTGCTGCCTACAGACTTAACCACCACAAGGACTGTCTAATGGAACAAGACATTTTTGTGATATAACCTTTAACCTCCACACTTCAGTTCTCAGCAGCAAATTCTTCCAAAAACACTTCTAACAAAATTGATTGAAAATTTTCTGAACTTGTTTTGTTAAAATAAATATAAAGTTTAAACAGTAGAAGTCAGATTTACTAAACGCATAATGACACAGATAGTCTTTCTTTTTCATTCATTCACTCATTTGCATATTCACCGCAGTAGTATCGAGTGCCCACGCTGTGCAAAACTTTGTGCTAGAGTCAGAGGGGATCACGATTGTGGCAGGTAGAATTCTCACTACACTAATCATATCATCTAATTCCTAGGATCAGAATATAAAGAGTTTCTTAATCTATTAATTAGCAAGGAATCAGAATTCTTACACTATACAGGACGTGACTAAACACAAACATTTTTAATAATGAGATTGGTCAAAAGGATGAATGAACCCCCTCAGACACTGGGAAAGAATGAATATAAAATGTTCTTTTCACATCAGGATCCGCTTAAGTTGCTAGTATTCTCTTCTAACAATTCAAGAATGTTAATCCTAATATAAAAAAATGAGATAGGGTTATTGAAGGGGAAGGTATATGTTCAGAGTAAGAAACATTTGAGCTAAAAACCAGACCTCTGGGAGTGATGCGTGAGGGGAAGCTGGAGACTGTTAGACTCTGTAATGTCTACAGTAATAGAAAAAAATCTTAAGAGCTAAAACTACAATAAGAAAACATTGGGAAAAAACTGTAGGACATTGGATTTAACAATGAGTTCTTAGATATGGCTCCAAAGTACAGGCAACAAAAGAAGAAATAGATAAATTGTATTTTATCAAAGTTACAAACTTCTGTGTATCAAAAGACACTATTAGAAAATAAAAAGGGATCTCACAGAACTTACAAACTATTTGTAAATCATATCTGATAAGGGATTACTATCTGCAATATATAAAGGACTTCTGCAACTCAAGAACAACAACAAAAACAAACAAACCTATTAAAAAATACACAAAGGACTGGAGTAGACATTTTTCCAGAGAAGATAGATGAATGGTCAATAAGCTCATGAACATATATTCAATCTCACTAATCATCAGGGAAAGGTAAATCAAGATGACAACCGGATGCCACTTCATTCCCAGTAGGATGGCTAGTATAAAAATGAGAAAAAAAATGTAAGTGAGGGTATTGAACACTGGAATCCTTGTGCATTGCTGGTGGCATTACAAAATAGTGTAGCTGCTGTAGAAAGTGGTAGAACAGTTCTTCAAAAGAAATTGAACACACAATTCTCATACAACCCAGCAATGCTAATTATGGATATGTACCCAAAAGAATTAGAACCAGGGACTCAGTCAGCTATTTTTATACCATTGTTCATAGTAACATTATTTGTAATAGCCAAAAAGTAGGAACAACTCAAGTGTCATCAATGGATGAATGGATAAACAAAATATGGCATACATGTATGATAAAATATTATACAGCCTTAAAAAAGAAGTATATTCTGATATGTGCATTACATTGATGAATCTTAAATATACTATTCTTGGTGAATTAAGCCAAACACAAAAGGACAAGTACTATATGATTCCACTTATGATGAGGTAGTTAGAAGGTTAGAATGGTCAAATTCATAGAGAAAACAGAATGGTAACTATTACCAGGGACTGGAGGGCAAAGGGAGTGAGAAGTTCTTCTTATTTTCATTATCATTTTTTAAAACTCACCCAAGGACGTGTTTATTGATTTTAGGAAGAGAGGAAAGGAGAAAGAGAAACATCAATGTGAGAGAGAAAATTTGATTGCCTGCCTCCCGCACATATCCAGACCAGGAATCCAACCTGCATGTTTTTGGTGTACAGGACACCACTCCAACCAACTGGGCCACCTGGCCAGGGTGAGGAGTTATTTTTTAATGGTTACACAGTTTCAGTGTGGAATGATGAAAAATTCTGGAGATGGATGGTGATTATGGTTGCACAACAATGTGAATGCATTTAATGCCCCTGAATTATACACTTAAAAATGGTTTAAATGGTAGATACAGTATATATATTTTGCTACAATTAAATTTTTCTTAATTTGCAAGATTTTTCTTGAAAGCATAATGTAGAGTCAGTAGGATGCCAAAGTTCTAGTAGTAGTAGTGGGTCCACCTGACAGGATACACATGTGCTTCCCTGGTATGTAACATGCAAAATATTCCTGTACTTCCACCGTGTTTTAGTTTCCAGAATGTAAACATTCGAAGATACTCTTAATTGTGACCTTTTGTCATCTGAGCCTTTTTTTCTTTAGATGGTAATAACAGTTTTGAAGAATCTAAGCCATTTCAGATGGGAAGAGAATATAAAACAATTATATATGAATAACAAAAAAATGACAAAAATGTATGGAAGCTAAATGTTTCCCAGTCATTTATTTGTCCAGGATGGGATCTAGTGAAAAAAAAAAATAAAGCACACCTCACCCCCTTCCAGTTTGTGTCATGCCTGCCATTGTTGAATTGGCTCATCATACAGACCTCTGGGCAAACGTAGCAACCTTTTCTAAATTAACCAAAGGCCCTCATCTTCTACTAGTTTCTACCTTGCTGTCTGCATTTCAGCCACATAGATTTCCTTGCTGTTCCATAAACACATCAGATATATCACAGAGCTGTTGCAATTGAAGCTCCTGTGGACTGGAATGATTTTTCTGTTGCATAGCTAGCTCCCTTGCTTCCTTACCTCCTTCTGGTCTTTGCTCAAATATCACCTCTTAAAAGGCCTTTCTTTGTTGCTTTTAGTATTATATCCCATAGTTGAGTGAAATCATATGGTTCTTGACTTTCTGTCTGACTTGTTTTGCTGAGCATGATATTCTCAAGATCCATTTCTGTTGTCTCAAACAGCAGTATTTCATCTCTTCTTATGGCTCAGTAGCATTCCATTGTACATGTGTACCACATCTTCATTATACAATTATCTACCTAGGGACATTTTGGTTATTTTTAGGTCTTGGCCACCATGAGTAATGCTGCAGTGAACATAGGGGAGCATATGTCTTTGCAAATAAATGTTTTCAAATTTTGGGGCTAGATGCCCAGAAGAGGCATTCCTGGGTCATAAGATAACTCCATTCTTAATTTTTTGAGGAAAGTCCAAACATGAGAGCATTAAATGAACAAACAAGACAAACAAACAAACAAAAACACATAGACACAGACAACAGTATGGTGATCACCAGAAGGAAGGGGGTTGGAGGGGAGTGAAGGGTAGAAGGGGTTTTGTGTGTGGTGACAAAAAGACTGTTAACTTTGGGTGATGAGCACACAATGCAAGATACAATTCTACGTATTGTAGAATTGTACATATGAAACCTATATAATTTTATTAAGCAATGTCACACCAATAAATTTAATAAAAATAAATTTAAAAAGGTAAAAAATAAAAAAGTTTTTAACCACCCTTATTAAATAATGCCTCTTTCCCTCAATTCTCCCTGTCCTGTTGTATGTTTCTGCACAACATACATTATAATACAAGGACAGATTGTAGTAAATATTTGTTTATTTACTCATTATTTTTCCCCAAACTTGCATAAAGTACCACATTTTGTTCCCTGCTACACCTATAGTGTCTACAATAGTGCCTGAGTAGCGTCTCAATAAATATTTGCTGAAGGAAGGGAGTGAATAAAGAAGGAGGGAAGGAAAGAAGGAATTACTGTTAAATTTCAAAAAACATATGAATGCTGAGAATAGTGATGCTAAAAGTTCTGGGAGCTGACCTGGAGCAACTCAGCATCCCTTTACCACCACTCTTGGGATCTCTGCCAGGTTCTTCCTTCCCACAAACCTCAATGGCATTGATACCACTTGGATTCCAATATTTGACCTACACACTTCAGAAGCCAACCTGTTAGGGCTTAATGGTTGATGACCAGGTCAAGACAAATCAGTTGGAAATTTTCAGTTCTCACTTTTTTTTTAACTATCTGACTGCAGTCCACCTCTTAAGCAAATACTCTGACAGATAACTCTCAGGAAAGGGCTTGGGCTTTAGCTTTTGTAATGCTCAACTCAAGTACACGCTAAAATATTTTGTCTCTTTTATGCAAAGAAGACTAAATGTCATCTAGAATTAATGAACCCAAACTGCAGCAGGAAATAAGGAGTGTTGTTCATTCTTGAGTGAGAAGTAAGATATATGATTGCTTCATCAGGACCTAGTAATGAAAGAAAGCTAGGTTTGAGAAGCATAAATTACTAACTTTTTGTTGAGTTATTCCCCCTACATTCTTAGAAAGTAAGTTTCAGTGAAAAGGAACTATTTTTAATAAGTTGAGCATATATAGTTGTGCAATGATTGATTCATTTATTCAGCAGCAATGAAGTAAGAAAGACTGCATGCAGGACACCATGAAGGGATGTCAATGTGAATGAGCTATGGTCTCTTCCCTTAAAACCTTAAGAGTCTAGTACAGCAATTGTTCAACCTTTTTGTGTCATGGCACATATAAACCAATTACTAAAATTCTGCAGCACACCAGAAAATATATTTTTTGCCAAACTGACAAAAAAGGTATAATGTTGATTCATTCCCACTGGATGGCTATTGTTCTGTTGGCTTGGTCATTTTTTTATTTGACAATCAAAGGGAAAGGGGTCAGTGTGCCCTGACTACATAGTCAGGTACCACATGTTTTAAACATTCTGGTGGCGCCAGTGTGCCGCAGCACACTGACCACTAATCGCTGGTCTAGTAGACAAGCCCTCAATCCACAAACATTAGAACGTATTGAGATATATCATAGAACTCAGGGCTCCAGTTTCCTATGGTCTCTTAATATATATTTTGTATAATAGATATTAAAAGAAAATCACTTGTATTGGAAAATTATTGTAAGTATAATGTAAATTAACTTTCAAAACTGTTTTAGAACCCTTGAGTAAATTCATTGAATCATTGATATTAAAGAAATACTTTAATTGATATAAATAATTGACTTTTTATGACGATGATTTAGGTTATATTTGAGTGTATTAATCTGTGGTACTAAGAATATTTGTACTTTCCTAATTAAGACTTTCTGTACTCTTAATTTCTAGGACATGAACGTATTCAAGATGAATATTAAAACAACCTTTCATCTTTGTCTTTCTTGTTCTTGTATTTTAACTACATAGTTTACTATATTTAATTAAAAATATAGACTATTTCAGCTCCATTATGGGTAAAAGGCTTTTGTGGAATCCTTGGTAAAATAACCATTGGGTATATCTGTGTGGGATATGTACACGTATTGATAAGTTGCTGGAATAAGATTTTCTTTCCTTTAAAAAGAATGTATATGTTACTCAGGCCTAGTAGTCACTGCGAGTCTTTGGGACTGTAACTTCTGAGCATTAGTGTTCTCACTTCAAAGGGTGGTTGTGGGATTTAAAAGAAACAATTGAGGACACTGGTGGGGGACTGACAGTGGGAGTGAAGGGGGACGGGGCAGGGAGTGCAATGGGGAAAGGGCGGGACAACCGTAACTGAACAACAATAAAAGTAAATAAATAAATATACTAGGACTGCCGAAAAAAGAGTGAAGCATTTGCAAATCCCTTAATGTATTGCTTAGCAAAAATAATACCACCAATTTGAAGCTGTTAAATTAGTGATCTTATCAGTAATATTAACAAGATGTTGTTATCCATAATATTAACAAGATGTAAACTGTGTTGTCTATATTTTCCTTCAGGACAGTATACCTGTTATATGTTCACTTTTTGTCTTCCTGATATTTCCCTGGCCCACCTCTTGTAACACATAGTTGATTAGTCTCTGTAACTGGATGAGAAGTAACAACAATGAAGCCAAAATGCTGCACCATTTGTATTTACCTGAGTTACCAATTGTTTACCTACCATTACTGAAAACTCATTTATCATGTGAGACATTAAAATGGCTTTTTTTAGTGTGTATGTGTATGTTTAATATAATTTGTACAGATACCCTCAGAAATAGACACTATGTATTTCACAATGAAGTTACATTTGAGAGGTTAAAGTACTTGACTAAGACCACTATACAATATGAATATAATTTTATTCCTCAGTGCTTTTAACACTTGACAAAAATATTTACAAACATTCTGAAGTACAGTAGGGACAGAATATGAATTTTCAAAAGAGTTTCTCTGCATAACCATTCTACAAACATCCGTCTGTGAAAGTCTGCTGGATGATCTCATGGGACGGTAAGAACCTTGTTGCCAGCTGACCCCTGAGGATCCCACGTCCTTTCACCCTACCTGCATTACCATGAGCCAGGTTTATCCAGGCTACAAAGAATATATATGTTAAAGGGAGAAAATCATCACTTAAACTTTGTTCTTTTATTCCATGAAAAGATCATCTATAGAGATTGTTGCATAATATTTACTGAGATGGAATATTAACTTTATATTATCACCCAGGGAAAGTGAAGGCATAATTTACTAATAAAATATTCTATTTATCCTATTCCAAATATAGATAAGTTAATAAATTATCTTTACTCCACTGAACTTAACATAAGGGGGTATCTCATCAAGTAACATTTCTTTCATTTCCCCCTGTTTATCTTTTCTGTGTGTATTTAAATATCTACATATACTTCTTTTTTAAATTTGTAAATTATAGGCCTTTATGATGCCATATTTTAAAACAATTACATTAAATGTTTTGTTTTATTTTTTATTGTATTTTTCCATTACCATTTAGTCCCCCTTTACACCCTCAACCCTGCAATCACCACACTGTTGTCCATGAGTCCTTTATCCTTTTTGCTCAATCCCTCCACCTCCTACCCCCATTAGTTGTCATGCTGCTCTGTCTATGAGTCTGACTCTATTTTGCTTGTTAGTTCAGTTCCTTCACTAGATTCCACATATGAGTGAAATCACATGGTATTTGTCTTTCTCTGACTGCCTTATTTCACTTACATAATCTCCAAGTCTTTCTATACTGTTGCAAAATGTAAATTGTTCTTCTTTTTTTACGTCTGAGTAGTATTCCATTGTGCAAATGTCCCACAGTTGCTTTATCTACTCATCTACAGATGGACACTTGTGCTGCTTCCATATCTTGGTGATTGTAAACAAAACTATACTAATCAAAACAGCAAGGTACTGGCATAGAAACAGACACATAAATATCAATGGAACAGAACAGAGAGCCCAGAAATAAACCCACACCATTACGATCAATTAATAGTCAACAGAGGAAGCAAGCACATACAATGGGCTAAAGATAGTTAATTTAATGAGTGGTGTTGGGAAAATTGGACAGATGTGTGGAAAAGTGAAACTAGGCCACCTTCTTACACTACACACAAGAATAAACTAAAAAATGGATTAAAGACTTAAATGTTAGACCTGAAACCATAAAAATCCTAGAAGAAAACATAGGTAGCAAAATCTCAGACACAGCTCATAGCAATATTTTATCAGATATATCTCCCTGGGCAAGGGAAACAAAAGAAAAAATAAACAAATGGGACTACATCAAATTAAAAAGTTTTTGCACAGCAAAGGGAAACATCAACAAAATAAAAAGAAAATCCACAGAATGGAAAACATATTCATCAAAACATCTGATAAGGAGTTAATATCCAAAATTTATAAAAAACTTATAAAACTCAATAGCAAAACAACAACAACAACAACAACAACAAATAACCCAATTTAAAAATGGGCAAAGGACCTGGATAGACACTTCTCCAAAGAGGACATACAGATGTCCAACAGACATATGAAAAGACATTTAACATTACTAATCATCAGAGAGATGCATATTAAAACCACAACGAGATATCATCTCACACTTGACAGAATGGCTGTCATCAAATCAACAAACAAGTGCTGGTGAGAATGTGCAGAAAGGGGGACCATTTTGTACTGCAGGTGGGAATGCAGACTGGTGCAGCCACTGTGGAGAGCATATGGAAACATCTCAAAAAAATAAAAATGGATCTGCCTTTTGACCCAGTGATTCCATGTCTGGGAATATAACCAAAAGAATCCCAAAACACTAATTCAAAAGAACGCAAGTGCCCCTATGTTCATTGCAGCATTATTTACAATCACAATTACATTATATTCTAAGATACACAGTTTATGAGCAACTAATATAGTTGAAAGACACTACATCTAGTGAAATCACCCCTATTTTTAAAAATCAGACACAGGAAGTCAACTTTGGCATATGGCACATAGAAAATTTCACTAAAAATCTCTACAGAAATGTCTTTGTGCTTATATTTTAATTCAACTGTCTAATCTTATTAATCTTCCATAGAGGCACAATTTTCCATTTTTTTGTATGAATAGTTTGATCTAATACTTGACAAAATTTGTGTTATTGGCATATCGATCAAATGCTCAGAAGATGAAATGTAGAAGGGAAGGAGAAAGGGTTAGAAAAAAAAAGCATTCATTTCAGGGCAGATGGTAGGTTAATGACATTGTAAATGTACTTACTCCCTCTAAATTTCCAAGTGAACAATCATAGGTGAAATTTTATCTTATTTTGAGAAGTGATTCAGAAAGCTTGGTAAAAAATCCAAGAAGACATTTGAAACAAATTTATGATCCATAATAGCAATCTCTCAAGCACTTGACATAACAAAGGGAGTAATGAAATGAATAACGTTGAAATGACAATTAAAGTAATGGTATAGTTTAGTAATGATATATGGCATATTTGGCTTCCTGTTATATCACTTTAAAAATCCAAAGATATTCCATTTCCCATATAAAAGGGGCAATAACAGCATATTTTTACTTAAAATGCAATAGTTATTTTAAAGAGAGAACTCTTTTCTCAGTGAGTTAAAAAGATAACACATTCAATTCTGTATGTAATGTCACCTCAAATTCGTCTGTGGCAGGTTGTTCACAGACACTGTTAAAGGCATTCTCATCTCCTTTTTTCTTTATCACACTCTGCCATTTTTCCTCACCACTGAAGTTTCAGTCCTCCTAACTTCATTCTACCTTTAGCTGCCAAGAGCTGCGTCTTTCCCTGTTGTCCAAGGCCATTTCCTTCTAGCTACACAGGGAAGAAGGAGCAAGGTAAATCTTCAATGAAGAAATTTCATTTCGTAGGATAGCAAGACACCAAAACTATTCCTTCACACTCCACAAAAGAGGCCTATGCACATTCTGTGAATGCTCTCCCCTAAATCCTCAGACAAAAATTATTTTTATACAATTTTATAACATCCTTTATTACGTCCTTGCCATCTTAAGTGGTAATCTGACTTTGTATAGATCTGAAGAAGGAAGCTGCATTACCCATGTATGAGAATAAATTAGCTAATCTGTGACACATACAAAGAGGGCCATCTTCAGTTAGTACCCAGACGTACTCCGAGGCATTACAACAACCACAACTGCCACCTTAATAACAAATGTAACAAAATCCCTGGTGACAATTCATAAAATAGTTTAGTCCTTCAAAAGAGACATGATTGGCAAGTTCTTTATGCATACAAAAAGAAAACCCAAAACAAAAATGATATCTTGAATCAATGTCGGTCGCTTATTGGCAAGCTAAATCTTCAACAAAATGTTAATAGCAAAACTACTTGTTTGGTTTATTTTCAAATGTAGTCTCAAAAAAATAACGGGTGTACTTATTGCCACATTCTGTGCGTGTGTGTGTGTGAATACAATGCTATCATTAACCAGCATGTATTCTGAAGCCCCTGCTCTGGCACCCAATAATAGTGATGGATCTCCATAGATTAGCCCATAGCGTCTCTCTGAGCCTTTCTTAGTGGACACTTTGGGTTTGTGAGACAGTTTGCCCTTTGAGCCTGGACTGAACATCAGCTTAGATCACATGAACACTGGATCTAAGGCCTCACCTAACTTGACCAAATTTGTATCAGCTGAGCCTGCTCAAGTACTCATATTTATTATAAAATAATATTTGAAATTTAGCGATTGCTGAGTGACCCTAAATTGTTGGTAAAGATACAGATTTAAACCTAATACGGTCACCATTGTATATTAGGAGTCACTCATACTCAAGTCACATTGGCTTATGTATTCCAATTTTTCTATGAAATATATTTTAATCCAGTTTTGGTCACCACTTTCCTAAAGATACATTATAATCTACTTACCTTTGAATATGTTATTGCTAAACAACTGCTTAAAGATGGGAATACATCCCTGGATATTTTAATTTTACATTTTCAAAATCATCATACAGGACTGTAAGTGTACCAGATGCCCAATAAAAAAAGAAATCAGCCCTGGCTGGTGTGACTCAGTAGACAGAGTGACAGCCTGTGAATGAAAGGGTCACTGGTTTGATTCCCAGTCAGGGTACATGCCCGGGTTGCCGGTCAGGTCCCCAGTAGGGGGTGCACAAGAGGCAACCACACATTGATGTTTCTTTCCCTCTCTCCTTCCCTTCCCCCTCCATAAATGTTTTTTTAAAATAAACTAATTCATAAAATGCACATGTTTACTGGATTGATGTGCTCTATGATGAGATAAGTCATATCTTTGTACTTTACAATTCACATAAATGTCTAGAAACACCCGCTCTCACACACACTACTTCATGCAGGCACTGTACTGGAAGCTGAATCAACAATAAAGATGTGCTCTATGGAGCATGTAATATATAAACCCACAAAACACCTGTATGTTATATAATGAGCAAAATGAAGGAAACACACAAGGTACTAAGCTAGAGACTAAGAGATGACAACCTACTTGTGACAAGGTGATCAAGAATGATCAAAGGCCTTTGAGCTGAGGTTTAAAGTTTGAGAAGGAGCTTGCCATTAAAAGTGGAAGAAATAGTCCAGGCACTGGGAACAGCATCTGAAAACACCTTAGGAAGTGAAATTTCTCTGCGTGTTCCAAGTACTAAAAGACCAACATGGCTGGGGCATATCGATGAGGGAAAATAAGGTCATAGAGAAGGGCCAGAACAGAGAGTGGGAAATATGTTAACAGGAAGAAATTGCTGTTGACCAGTTTCTGTTTTTCTGTATTTATTCATATCTTTGTACGCAGTCATGAGCCAATGAATGTTTTTAAGAAGAGGCATCATTGCTTATTATGAAGAGTGACCTGCAGCAGAACAAACTATGGAATTAGAGCAAACTGTGAAGGCTATAGCTGGAACCCAAGTAAAGTCTGATGATGGCCTAAATTAATTTGTTGGCTCTACAGATGCACATAACAGGGTGGAAGAGATATGTCTGAGAAGTATAATTGAAGAGAAGTACATCTGAACAATAAGACTGACAGAGCTAAATGTGGCCTTGTTAGGGATGAAATGCCATCATGAGGAAGGGAGAGCAATCTACACTTGGTGGATAGTTGAGGCATTTATTCAAATGATCAAGGAGGGGGTGGGAATGAATCTGAGAACAGAGCTTTAGGAAGCTATGACTATCATGACATTTAGAATGACCCATTCACATTAATGAACACTAAGCTCCTTTACGAGATTAGAAAAATACCATATAAATCATCCCAGCACTTCACACATTTTTATATACACCTAATAGGAATAGATAATAGATAAATATTAATTTTCATTATTCATGCAAAATGTAAGATTGTATTTTTTTATCCTTGCCACAGAGAATGTGGTTTCATTATATTAAAAAGGTGAATAGGACCCCTATTATTCCACTTCTGAATTTTTCACTTTTCTTTGCTGCCAAAACTCATCTCATCCACAGGTAGCAAAAACACAAGCACTACCACAGGAGGGCTCCCATGATTCTCTCGGGGTCCTAGGAGACACAAGGAGGCAGGCACCAAAAGGCTCTTGGCACAGAGCCAGACCTGACTCATCTTTCTTCTGTAGAAGCATCAGGTACCCAGTGAGCCCTGCCCTGCACCATAAAAATCATGGTGACTGTGTGCCTAGCCTCTATAAAAATATGTCACTGTGTCTCATGACTGCACAGTGGTTCACTCCCAAAAGGGGACCTCTAGCAGACAGGTATTTTGAACACATACAAAATGCAAAAATAACTTTAAGCAAAGCTATTATCAGTTGCTCATATAGAGGGCACATTCTCCATTATATCAAATGCCACATTTTGTCTAGTATTTGTTGTGAATAAACACGCACCATTCTAACAATCATGATAATTCCACATATAAGGATCAGATTAGATTAGCTCTTAAATAATCAATAATTTTTAAAAATCCCAACAAAGTAAATTCTCTTTTAAATTTTTAAAAGTAATGGAAAAAGAAGTAGAAGACTCTGCAATAAAATGGGCTACATAACACCTGGATTTGGTTTGCATATTTATATTCATAGGTTTTGTCGATGTTAAAGTAAAAAAAGTGAAAGTATATTTTAAAATACAAAAGAAAGAAAGAAAAATATCTCCTCCTGCCCACAGGGAAGAAGGAGAAATAGAAAAGAATACTGTGTTTCTGAAAAGAACTTAACCTCCCAACATTCACATTCTGCAACTGAAAATCCATCTCTTAAAATCTCATGTTGATTTAGTCTTTATCTTATTGAAGCAAGCTTTTTAGAAACTCCCCTAAGCATCTTTCACATAAAAATTGATCTTACCTTCAAAGGAGATATATATTACTGGGACTGCTTCAACTGTAATAAAAAAAAAAAAAACACTAAAATAATGAATTAAGTTCTTGTTGTAATCTCGAAGTTGGCATTAAATTTTCTGGTTTAGTAACCTTGCTTTGATCTTTTAACTGTCTTTAATACAAATAACAGAAGTATTTTTTTTCTAAAAGTAAATGACAGTTTCAGTTGAAGTCGATCAAAAGTTAAAATGATTTGAATCTTATATGCATTTCACTATAAAAGCCTTAAATCCGGAAACCAAACTGCGGGGAGAAGTGGGGCGAAGCTCTCTTGTCAGCTATTTGTGGTTGCGTGCTCCGCAGCCGTGCGGCGTTTCTTCTCTGTCCCCACAGGTAGTAACAATCAGCTGCTGGTTCTGCACGCCCACATTTGCCAAGGGGAAACTCACGTTTTTGCTCCTAAAGAATACGACCTGTCCCTGGTACTGAAAAAAAAAAATCCAACAACTCCACTAGCATTGACAGACTGCAGACAATAAACCATCAGGTACAGCTGCCTTTCCCTTTCCACATTTTCAGAACCTGGCAGCAAACTCACAAGGTGAGTTGCTCTGGCCCTGCTAAAGGAAACAGTTGCCACTCCAGCTCCTCTGGCCCCACTCCGCCCAGCTTCCCCCCTCTCAACAGTCTTGGTCTCGTAATGTAGTCAAAGACAAGAGATGAGAATAAGGACACAGGTGGGTGTGGCGGTTGAGGAGAGTAGTGAGACTGGTTGCTTCCCTGCCGGCTACACCAGAGGAGCAAGAGAAAAGGCACTTACTTGAAACCTTGCCCGCCGATCATGCCCACCCAGTGCACCCGTAGAAGGGCGCAGGCTTCAGGGACCCTTCCTTACTCCTGGCCTTTTCCCCGCGTTCTCTCTGCTGCTGCTTCTCCCTCTTTCTTTACGCTCCTGTTGCTCAGTAGATGCCCGCCACCACCAGCTTCTGGCACCCAAGCTAGCCCAGCCCCAGCCAGCCACGCTGAAGAATTGGACACCGGACACCCGTGCGGGCCACTGGCGAGGGCTGGCACGGAGACTGTCTCTCTCCTTCCCCGGCGCTCCCAGGCCGGCTGCAGCCCCGCCCCACCGCGGGCCAGGCTGGCTCCTTCTCCATCCACTCTTCGCAACCCGCCCTGTCCCCACCCACCATCCCTCCTCCCCTCCACTGGTGCTGGCCACGCAGAGGTGGGACCCAGCTTGGGGCGTGGTGGTGGTGATGCTGCAGCATCTCCACTGTGTGACAAGTAGAAGACAGAGGGGTCGCGACCTCCCATTTACAGAGACCCTATGGGGTGGGGTGAGCGTGTGTGTTGTGCACGCGAGCACGAGCTCCTGCGAATGTGTGCCTAGCATCCATCCATAAGAGCAGCCCTTCCTTTCCCTCCCCCTCCCCCCATTACCCCTTCCTCCCTTCCTGCTCAGCAGAATCTGCTAGCATTTCCGAGAAGTCACTTAGTGTGGCTTGGTGGAGAGCCGAAGGAGAGCTCCCGGCAGAGGAGGTGGGGACCAATGGCAAAGGCCCAGCCAATGCCTTCTGGCCACGGGGCTCCGAGGATTGGAGACGGGGATTCAATTCCTCCTCCTGGGGCTTTGCCCACGGAGAACTGGCAGTGGCGCGCAAGACTTATATCTAGGATATGAATTTTCTTTTCTTCTTCTTCTTTTTTTTTTAATCGATCGATCGGGTTGCTGAGTCTTCCAGGCAGCGAAAGAATACATTTTCTTTCAAAGGTGGAGTGAGGAGTCAGAGGTTGTTGTGGGTGGAGAGGGAGACGTGGGGAACAGGCTGCTTTCTTAGACCAGGGGTCGCTCTTGGGATCCACCATCAACCACAAAGGTTCTGTTTGAGCTGGGTAGTGGCGACTGTGAAAAGAAATCTTTTTAAATCCGTGTGTATGTGTGTTTTCTATAGCAGTCGCTATAAGGAAGATTAATGAAACCAACAATGAATTATTTTTCTCAAAGAGAAACATTTAATTTCCACCAAGGGAAAAAGTCAAAGGATTACTTTGGGGCCGCGTGGGTTTCTGGGTCCAGGCCTTAAAAAGGGGCAGGTCCCTTTGCAGTATAAATCTGAACGATGGGCATTTGCTTCCCAAGGCACTAGTGTTGTTTGTTTCCACACCTTCTATTGTGGACATGATATTAGTGGTAAACACACCAGGATTTATCCTTCCTTGCTGCTTATTGAACTTCTGAGGTTTGCCTTGAGCTTTTGGTTTTTACATTCTTGACTTTTAAGATATGCTACTGAAGCAAGGAAACTTTCAGGTTTTGAGGATCCCCACTGAAGGGTGAACTTGGCCACTTGAGAATAATTTGCAATGTCAAGTCACCTTCTCTTCCTTGATTGGTTGCAGACATGAGAAAGGCTGTCAACTATACTAGGTGACAGCCTTTTTGATTTGATGCAGTCAATACCACTTTCTTTTCTTGGCACCTTCAAGTTCGCTTTCAACTAAATTGTCACTGAGAAATAAAATGAGCTCAAGCAACCCTTTCTCTTACAGCTCTCTGCCATCTGATCTCCCTTCTATCAGGAAAAAATCTATGACATAATAATTAGGACCCGCATGATTTCAAAAACTACATTATATTTTTCCTTGAGAGGACAAATTAGAACGTGAAGATTAAGACAACTAAAAATGACTTAGACAACTAAAAGATTTACACAACTCTAAAATAATAAAATTTCTTAATGTGATTAATACAGATTTGATTAGCAAATTCCAAAATATTCAAAGTTAGTCACCTTGGATGGTTAATGTCATACAGCAGTACTCAGAAAACATCATTGGGGATAGTGATGGGATATTGGTTTGAGTGATAACACTGGTCAAAGTTTTAATATGTATTAAGTATTATTTAAAAATTTTACTTTTTAGACTTATTTAACCTGTGCAACAACTCTTACAGGTAGATAATATTATCATCCCATCTTTGCAGGTTAAAAAAAACCTAAAATATGAAAGATTCAACAACTTTCCCAAGGCTGCACAGCTAATATATGAAAGAGCCTATCAGCTCACTGTATTTTAAGTAGTCAGGCTCTGGAGCCTGTGTGCTTAATTAAGTACCGTTAGAGGGAAGTGGCTATACCATGTCCAATAAAGACAATATACGTATTTAGAAAATATTAGCCAGGCTACATTATAATTATGAATTGAAAATAAAATTTGGTAAATAGAGAAGAAAAATAAAAATAAAGTAAGCAAAACTCTCAATAATGTATTTATTCATAAATAAGCCTATTGACTAAAATCAAGCTTGTCAAGTAAGTTAAATCTCATCAGAGTACTGAAGAAAGAGTACAGAAACTGTTTCCTTATCTGCCAGTTAGTACTAGGTCTTTCTGGGGGTATATATCCTAATCTCTGTGCACTTCAGTTTCCTCCTCTGTAAATTGGAAGGTCTGTGCAAATTAATTTTAAGGTCCCTTCTTTTAGATTTCTTTTATATGAAAATGTGCAGTTTTGTAAGTAAAATCTAAATTGAATATTCTTTCATTGAAACATATTTTCAACCAGGAAATTGTTGTTTGTAAGCAGCAAACATTTATATTTTCTCTACAAAGGCCACTTTTGGAAGAGAAAAAAATCAAATGCAACAATTAGGTAAAAGCTATAGTCTCATATGAAGTTTTCTTTACTTAACCGGTTTATGACCGTTTCCTTCGCAGGTACCCCAGTGCAAATGCTAGCACAGTGCAGACGGTGGGCACTCTACATACTATTAATCTGCATACATATAGTTCAAAATGAGTTTCCTCCTCCCTCATTCAGTTTTGATAAATGCTGCCTCTACTGCCATCTGGTGTTCAAAATAAGTCAAAAATCTTAGAAAGTCATCAAAAAACCTTTCACATTAAAAAAAAAAAATTAGGGCAGTTTTAAGTCTACAACAAAATTGAGTGGGAGGTGCAGAGTTTTCCCATATTCCCCTTGTCCCCACACATGCACAGCCTCTCCCATTATTTACATCACTCACCGGAATGGCACTTTTTGGTTTTTTTTTTTTGCTTGAGGATGAAGACACAGCATAATCATCCAAAATCCATAGCTTACCTTGGTTGTACATTGTATGGGTTTGCACAAGTGTATAATGATGCCTATTCATCATTATTATATCATATAGAGTACTTTTTACTGTCCTAAACATTTTCTGTGCTTTGCTTATTCATCTCTTCCTTCTCACTCTACACCCCTGGCAGCCATTAATCTTCTTATTGTCTCCACAGGTTTGCCTTTTCCAGATGTCATATTGTTGGAAGCAGAAAATATATAGCCTTTTCAGATTGACTTCTTTCACTTAGTGATATGTCTTTAAATTTTCTTCATATCTTTTAATGGCTTGATAGCTCATTTTGTTTAGTGCTGAAAAATATTCCATTGTCTGGATATACAACATTTTATTTATCTATTCATCTATTTATTCACTGAAGGACATCTTAGTTGTTTCCAAGTTTTGGCAATTATTAATAAAGCTTCTATAAATATCTATGCTCAGGTTTTCATGTGGACATAAATTTTCAGCTTCTTTGGGAAAATACCAAAGTGTACAATTGCTGGATCATATGCTAAGAGTATGTTTAGTTTTGTAAGAAGTTGCAAAACTGTCTTCATAAATGCTTTACCAGGTAGCATTCCCAGCAGCAATGAATGCGGATTTCTGTTGTTCCACATCTTCACCAACATTTGGTGTTGTCAGTGTTCCAGACCTTGGCAATTGTAATAGGGGTGTAGAGGTATCACCTTGCTTCAATTGCATTTTCCTAATGACATATGATGTGGGGCATCTTTTTATGTATTTATTTGCTGTCTGTATATCTTCTTTCCTATATCTAACATGTCTATTAAGGTTTGGGCTCATTTTTAATAGGATTTTTGTTTTCTTATTGTTGAGTTTTAAGAGTTCTTTGTATATTTTGCATAGCAGCCCTTTATCAGAAATATCATTTGCAAATAGTTCCTCCCCACATGTGGCTCTTCTTCTAATTCTCTTCATATTGTCTTTCACAGAGCAGAGTTCTTAATTTTAATGAAGTGCATTTATCAATTCTTTCTTTTGTGGATTGTGTCTTTGGTGTTATATCTAAGACATCATCACCATATCCAAGGTCATCTAAGTTTCCTCCTATGTTACCTTCTAGAAGTCTTATTGTTCTGCATTTTATATTTAGGCTTGTGATCCATTTTGTGTTAATTTTTGTGAAGGGATTAAGGTGTGTATCTAGACTCATTTATTTTTTTGCATGTGGATATCATTGTGCAAGTGGTGTTGTTTCAGCACCATTTGTTGAAATTACCATCTTTGCTCCATTATATTGATCAGAGAATTTATTACATACTGTGGTTTATTAGCTCTGGTGAAAAAGGGGATATTATCTCAATACTCAGCCATCCATATGTACTTCTGATTTATGGACACTCCCCTGAAATATATATCTGAACAAGACTGTCAGTGAAGTATAAACTGAAACCCAATTGGTATAATTGCTTTTCATCTTCTTTTAGGCCATCAACTCACATTAAGGGATATTATAAACATCAGCCTTGTGGGGATTGGAGAAGGAAGAAGAAGGCCACAGAAGGCTGAAGCAATGGCTCCTGGCTAATTGTAGCTTTTAATAATCTACCCTACAGGTTCTGGAATTCTCCCATATTATACATACTTACATACTTGAAAACTGATCTGTCTCATCAAGCTGGATTGGCAGGGGCTTTGTATTCTCAGGAACTGAGAATGTGATGACTCTGTTTTGATAGATTGGTGTGATTATTTCTTTTAACATTCTTTTTATCAATCATTTTGCTTTCAATCCCTTTTCCAGTGTTTTAACTCTGTAGTATCACTAGTAATGAGCTGTAAAAAATGCAATCTTATCTTGTTTCTTTTCTATATTTAAGTTCAAAATCCCTATGTTTGAACAAAGCTAAACAACTATGCTTAGGGTCAATATTAAAGAACACCTTTCCATTTAAAAAAAAAGATGAAATAAATCTATCAAAGGGTGAAGCATACTGTAGAATTTAAAACTAGACTTCCAAGGCAGGTGAATCCCATTAATTGTGTTAGTATGAGAAAATTATTTAAGCACTATAGGAGCTAGTTCTCTCATCCAGGAACCATAATACCTGCCCTTCTGAGTCTGTTGAGGATTGCAGAAGAGCATATATGCATGTGAAATTCTTAACATGGGGCTTGGCACATAAAACACATACTTAAAGCTCAATGACAAGTCCCTAAATAAACAGAGTACTAGATAGCTACACTTTCTGTGTGTTCATGACATGACAGCCATTGGCACAAGGTCACATTAAATCCTCATTTCAGTCCATGAGGTAAGCATTTTTATCACTCCTTTTTAACAAATAAGGACACTGGGGCCTATCTTAAATGTATAACTTTTAACACAAATAATAAATGATGCCATGCTATATTTTTTAAGTGGGAAAAAAATCTATAACCAAAGGAGGGGGAACAAAAGGAGGAAGGGAAAGAGGAAGGGAGGGAGAGCTGGAGAGAGAGAGAAAAGAGAAACAGTGGGTTTTTTTTTAGGTGGTTGGAATATGAAATACTCCTTCATTTCAAGAGCCTTTGACCATACAGCTCTCTCTGATAGGAAGGACATCCCCATTCTTTAACTAACTCTATTCTCCTACTATTTCTCAGTTTGAAGGTAATTCTCGACTCCTATTGTGGGTTCAGGTTTTCCCTGCTTTATACTTTGAACTTTCATTACACTTAGCACAATTGTAATTAGTTGACTAATTTTATTTTTTAGCCTTGCTTGCTAAACCAAAGCTTTGTGAAAAGAGAAATAGATCTATAATACTTCATTTATTATTATACCTTAATGCTAAAGGATGCCTGATAAAGAAAAGCTCATTTATGAAATCATAAAGGATAAACAGAAGTAGACAAGTGTATATTGTTCTGATGTTAGTGAGATATGCCATCAAGCAACATGTACCAATATGGAAATAAAAAATGAAATAGCGCAGTAAACGCTTACAACCTGTAAGTGCCAAGTATGGGGCCCCCGGTCTCTTTTAATTCGTCATCTACACTCTCCTCCTGACTCACCACATCCAAGCTCCTGAGTCTTCTTTCAGGGTTTAGAATCCACCAAAACTGTTTAGAGCTGTATTCTTTCCCTAGGGCTGCTGTGACTGTGTACCACAAACTGGTTGCTTTAAAACAACAGAAATGTATGTTCTTACGGTTCTGGAGGCCAGTAGTCTGAAATCACGGTGTTGGGGGCAGGACTGATTCTTTCTAGAGGCTCTTGAGGGACAATCGACTTGCTCCATGACCTTCTTCTTGGCTTCTGGTGGGCTGCCGACATTTCTTGGCATTCCTTGGCCTGTAAATGCATCACTCAGTCTCTGTTTTCGCGTGATGTTCTCTCTCACATGGTGTGTCTGTGTGGTGTCCAAATTGCCCTCTTCTTATAAGTGCACTTCATCTGATTAGCTCAGCCTAATCCATTATGTCCTCATCTCAAATTGATTGCATCTGCAAAGGCCCTAGTTCTCAATAAGCTCACATGCACAGGTAATAGGGGTTAGGATTTGAACATTTCTTTTCGCAGGACACAATGCAACCCAAAACACCAGCCTAGAGTCTTAGAACTGCTGTTTCCACTACTTGGAATGATTTCCCTTCAGATCTTAGCATGGCTAACTTGTTTGTTAAGTCCCAGCCCAAAAATCACCTTCGCAAATCAGAAGTGACACCACACCAAAATGTTCCTTTTCCCTGACCCCCCACGTGGTGTATCACGTATGTTTCCAGTCAGTCTCTGTTATGCTCTATAGCTTGATTTCCTTCATGCAGTTTTCACTAACAGAAAGTATCTTGTGTATATTTTTGGATTTTTTTGGTCTGGGTCCCTCTGTAGAATGTGATCTCTGTAAAGAGCAGGAACCTTGTCTCTTTCAATTACCACTGCCACAGCCCTAGCATCTAAAATCATGTCTGAAATGGAGTGAGCATGCAAAGTCTTGCTCAATGAAACTTGGTCTATATATTTATGGTCATAAAAATAATGCATAACACATAGTCAAAAATATCACTGGCATCCAACATTCAGTATTTATTGCCACAGTCAAGAGTTTACTGGGTGTTGGATAGGTAACTCTGCTGGTCTGGGCCGGGCTTACTCACACACCTGCAGGTTATTGGCTGCATGTGCCTACCCGAGGCTCATTTAGACTGGCCTCTCCTGGGGCAGTTTGGACAGCTTAGCTCCAATGGACAGATGGCACATCGCTCAGCAGGCTAGCCTAGCCATGTATGCATGTTTACAGGCACAAGACAGGAAGTAGAGACATGAACAATCTCTTTCAGCCTAGGCTCAGAACTGGTGCACAGAGCCTTTTGTCACATTCTAATGGCCAATGCAACTCACATGGCCAACCTCAGGTTTGAGGGTGGAGAGAGGAATTTATCTTACTCTTTAGAGAGGTAAACTGTAACACCACATAGCAAGGGGTGTAGATACAGGAAAGAGTGAAAAATTTGTGCCATAAGTACAATCTACCACTTATGTATTTTTGAATGTTGCCTTAATGCCATTGTAGAACAAGATGAGGTACTAATAAGTATATGAGTTTATACAAATATAAGTTTTTCTTAATTTATGAAAACCAAATAAAGAGGCACTTCACATCTTTCCACATAAAAGTACTAAAGTGTAATAAGAGTATGACCGTGTAGGTTTAAATATTCTATCATGTGTTATCCTAAGAATCATTTGTAAAGTGGTGATAATAATAATACCCATCCTATGGATGTATTTGTAAGGGGATAATACAAATAAAATGCTTAGTATAGTACTTGGCTTATGTTAAACACTCACTAAATGATAGCCACTATTATTAGCTATTGGCATTCATTATCACTTAGGGCAGGAGTGGACTTTATACCATTATGCATAAAGTGACTTTTACAAATGCTTCATTACTTTAACTACTGAAGTGTTTGATGTAGATTTATGTAAAACATTTTTCTTAAATTGCATGTGGGTAATTTGGTTGATAAAAGGTACCCCCAAGAATTGGCTGCCCCCAGTATATCATTATTTATACTGTAGATTGAATAAAGGAAAATCATGATCAGAATTAAGAATAGGACTAGTATTTGCTGCAATAAAGTGAGATATCCTGTAATTTATTAAAAATACATAAATTATTAATCTATGATAATCTCCTGATTGGTACTATTTTATTAAATCATTAATTCTACTGGAGTCCAACTTAGGACCCATCTTGCTCTCTGAATCAAAATCACTCCTTCATTTGGATATATTTGGTAGCTCAGCCGAAGAGTATTGACTACTTCTGAAGCAAAAGTGTTCCTGAAATTATAATGTAAGGTAGTGAGTATGTAAGAAGTCACTAGTCAGAATGTTGTTTTCCAATACCTTGGCTGAAGTTACTCTTTTCCATTATGGGATTAGGTTACATAAATAAGTAAAAAGGAAAGAAAGGAGGGAGGGAGGCAGGAAGAAGCAGAGAGAGCTGGAGGACTTGAGGGAAGTGGGAAAGAAGAAAATCCTGAAGGAAGAAAGTAGGAGAAGAAGGAAGGAAGAAGTGAGGAAAAAAATTGTTGTGATATTTTATGTTTGGAAATGTGATTATCTTATTCTTTATTTGTTTGTTTATAATTGTCTTTGCTATGCTTTCACGATTTCTCTTCCATGTAAAATTTAGGATTAGCTTGCCTAGTTCCAACAGTATTAAAAAACATTAACTGGAATTTATTTTACATACTTCTGATATTGAGGCTTTCTTTCCATCTGCACACTTATCTATTTAGAACCTTTTTAAAAAACACTGTAATATTTATTGAAAATTTCTCCATAATCTTCTTCCTCATTTTTAAAATTAGAAATTTTAATTTTGTAAATGTTCATATTCTCTTAAAAATTGGATATCATTTATTTGTGTGCAGGTTAGAGGAAGCCTATTAAGAGTGTTCTTTAGGCCTGGCTGGTGTAGCTCAGTGGATTGACAGGGGGCCTATGAACCAAGGGATTGCAGTTCAATTCCCAGTCAGGGCACATGCCTGGGTTGTGGACCAGTTCCCAGCATACATTGATATTTCTCTCCCTCTCTCCTTCCCTTCCCCTCTAAAGATAATTAAATAAAATGTTTTTTTAAAAAAAGAGTGTTCTTCAACTCTTCTAAATCCTTACTAAGTTTTTATTAGAAATATTAACATTTCTAGTTGAAATATTTCTTTATATGAACATATAACTTTTGCATTATAATTCTGGTGCTTTTTACATCACCTATTTTAACGCCACCTTATTAGGTTTATGTTTTTTCTTTGATAATTGGTAGTGTCCCTCTTTTTCTCTATCAATGCATTTTATTATTGGGTGGACCAAAAAGTTCATTTAGTTTTTTCCATACAATGGCTCTAGTAGTGCTTAGTTGCCTTTAATGTTACCTGAAACAATTTTGTTAGAATGTAGTAGGGCAGCTGTCACATCAGCATGTATTTTAAAAGGCTTATCAAAATTGGTGAATTTTTATGTAGCCATTTCAATATTGAATGTGGAAGATGATATGCAACATTTTATGCTTTATTATTTCAAGAAAGGCAAAAACACAACTAAAATGCAAAAATAATGATCTACGCAGTGTGTGGAGAAGGTGCTATGACGGATTGAACTTGTCAAAAGTGGTTTGTGAAGGTCTTGGTATTATTGACATTTTGGCCAAATAATTCTTTGCTGTGGGGCTGTCTTATGCATTGGAAGATATTTAGCAGCACCCCTGGCAGCCTATAGAGGGAGACAGATGACACACTCAAAATATCCAAATCAATAAAGTTATTGGTGAAACTGAAAAATGTGTCTTTATTTTATGGAAACATCTAAATGGGCTTTTTGGCCAACCCAATGTACATTTAATATTATCGAATGTTAATATTGCTTAACTTTCTCTTATATGCATATATAAGGAACACATATTTAGTTTATTTTTTATTTATATAGTCTTAAAACTGTATTTTTAAGAATGAATTTTATGAAGTTACTTTTTTCTTATGCGTATTTTTGTGATTTTTATTTTTTTTACTTTTTTAAAAAGC
This sequence comes from Anoura caudifer, assembly GCA_004027475.1. Lineage (NCBI taxonomy): Eukaryota > Metazoa > Chordata > Mammalia > Chiroptera > Phyllostomidae > Anoura > Anoura caudifer. The sequence goes on along the minus strand of PVKU01003081.1, from coordinate 125,269 downwards.
TTGTTTTTACTATATTTTTTAATTTTTGTGTTTTGAGCTAAATACATAACAGATTACATTCAACCCTAGAACAACACAGGTTTAACTGCCCAGGTCCACTTATACTCAAATTTTTTTTCAGCTAAAACATTTGACCTATTGTATTTATGGGTTTTGCACCAGTGGACTCAACCAACTTCAGACTGAAAACAGTATCTTCACATTCCCAACCTCAATTTCCCAACCTTGAAATCCCAACACAGATTGAAAATATTGTTAAAAATTTTGATGGAGTCAGAGAACATATTTGCCTAAATTTCAATCCTTCAAAATTTATTGAGATGGGTTTTATGTGTCAGCTTATTGTGCCTCAGTGGATAATTTATTTGTGTTTGAAAAGGTAGGGAGGTGGGGAGGCTGGGGCTGTGGGCTGGGATAGGGAGTAAAGTACAGAAAACTGTACAAGAACAACAATTTAAAAAAAAAAGAAAAGAATTTGTATTTTACTGTTGTTGGCAGAGTGTTCTAAAAGGTCAATAAATTCAAAATGGTTTTTCACATTTCCTACATTATTTCTGATTACCTCTCTACTTGTTCCGTCAGTACTGAAAGAACAGTGTTGGAATCTCGGAGCGTACTTGTGACTGCCTCTTCCTTTTATTTTCTTTAGTTTTCCTTGTGTACTTTAAATCTCTGCTACTATATGCATACATACTTAGAGTTGATATTTCTTTTTGATAACTTGACTCAGGTATTGTTAGAAAACATACAAATTTATATCTGGTAACATTTTTTTTAATGTACTTATTTTTTATTTTAATACAGCCTATCCAGCTTTTATTGAATTGGTGTTTGTGTGGTATATTTTATCACACCTTTGTACTTTAATGTATTTGTACCTCATATTTAAAGTAAGTTTGATATTTCTTATTCCTATTTGACACTTTTCTCTTTTGGAGTATTTAGATCATTTACACTTTCCACAATTATTTATATCCAAATCTTGCTATGTTACTTTTTGCTTTCTATTTGTCCTGAGTTTTTATGGTTTTACTTTTGGAGTTTTTCTCCTTTTTAAAAATATTTTAGTGCTTTTTTTAGATACTATTATTGGCTTAACCTCTTTGCTTTATATTTTTAATGGTTATTCTATAATTTAGAATGTGCTTCTTTACCTTATCACTGTCTGGCTTCAAATAATATTATACCACTTCACATATACTGTATAAAACTTATTTCAACATACTTTTAATTTCTCAATCTTATTCTTTGTGCTATGTTGCTATGAATTTTTCTTATATATGTATTACAAACACATTATAAACAACATACATTGTTATTATTTTTGCTCTATACAGTCAATTTAAAAGATATTAAAATGACAAAATGTCTTTTTTATATTTACTCACACATTTACAATTTCTAGCGCTCTTAATTCCATTGTTTAAATTCATATTTCAATCTGATATCATTTCCTTTCCATCTGAAGAGTTTCCTTTACCTTTTGTGTAGTGCTAACTACTAGTGACAAATTTGTTACATTTTGGTCTGCCTCAAAAAGTATTTATTTTCAGTTTGGAAAGATATGTATATACATATACATATACATATACATATACATATACATATACATATACATATACATATACATATACATATACGATTGCTAAATATTTGCCCATAGGCCTTTAAGGTTTTGTTTGCTTTTTTTCCAGTTTTATTTCTCTGTGTTAAATTTAGATAGTTTTTATTCCTATACCTTCAAGTTCACAGCTCTCTTCTTCTCCAGTTTCTAAACTGCAATTAAACCCATGCAGTTTTTCATTTCAAATGATGTTATTTTAATCATTGTGATTTCCTTTGATTTTTAAAATATTTTAACCTTCTTATTAACTCATGTGTTCTTTTACATCCTGCTCATAGTTATACTATTTAGAACTGCCATTTTAATATTGTAGTCTGCTTATTTCATAATTAATATCATAGCTGAATCTGTTTCTTTTTACTTCTGCTTAGGAGCCATATTTTCTGCTTCTTACATTGTCTGACAGTTTTGATTAGATACTAGACATTGTGAATTTTACATTACTGAGTGATGCATTGTACTGTAGTACTTAAGTGACTTTTAGATTAGCTTAGTCTTTTTGAGGCTGCATTAAAGTGTATTTAAGTTCGGACTGGAGCATCCATTTAACATTAAGGCAGGGGTTTTGAGACTCAGTTGTCTCAGGACCCCTTCTGACAGGCATCACAATTGTGTGTTGTTTGTTGTCTAATGTTTAAAAATAAGTGTTTTATATTGTGCATTTTTTGTCAACTTTTCTAGTTTTTTTTTTACAGTGAGATGGCAATTCCCACTGCAGTTAATTTTTCATAAATGAAAGCAGAAGATCTTGAATTTAATTTTAAATAACTTCAAATGAATTCCTCTTCCCCAATGATTGAATCTCACACTAATGACAGTTTATACTTTTATTTTTCTCTTCCACATTAGCATACTTAATTTTTATGCATTAAACCAACAAAGATAAGCAGAAATAACTAAGATACAGAGAACATAACCAAACAGAATAATACTATACATAAAGCTTTCTACAGACAATCAGCAACATGGACTCTCCAGAGCACCTAGATAAATAACTCTGTAATCTGAGAGAGAAAAGTTAATCAAGTACAGTTAATATTATGTAGAATTTATTGATAACCTAATAGGCACTGAAGTGAAACAATATAACCCAAAACAAAACATGCAAAAATCATTGTAATGCTGCCTTTCCAATGCCTATAAATGCTTACAATAATAATAATAATAATAATAATAATAATACTTCATGGTATATTTGAGATTGTATACCACATTTCAATCTTTCTTGTTAAACAAAATGTGTGTAAAAAAGGCAAGAAGCTTATATCAGCATTTTATGACTTGGCCATGGGGGACATCTACCCTACAACCACCATTCATTTTAGCCAACTGTCCTAGTGGAGGTGTGTGAACAAAGGCTGTTGTTGCATGGTAGGTTTACCAAATATTATGTGATCAGGGGATTGGGGAAGTACCTACTATTTTTTTTTGTAAAATAATAAAAAGGTAATGTGATTACATTGGAGATTCATGAGGGCTGTTCCAGGAAGGTGCTTGGAGCCTCCTGACAGTTGTTGTCATTGGTGTTAAGAAAATGGACTAGAGTGGATTCACATCCAACAAGCTGTGCCATTGGTAGTGCATCAGAAGTCAACACTGCCTTACAAGCACTTACCCAGTTATAAGGCAGCCTCATGATAAGCTGCTTTTGGTTTTTACATACTCTGCTATGGAAGGATTGCTCTGGATTCTCAAACTTGTGGCTTCAAAATAGTTCCTATTTCTGTTAAGCTCACAATTCTGGTTATTGCTGCACTCTGTGCAGGTTTTCAGCAGAAAATAATGCAGGTCAATGCAAGCTAATGCACATGCAATCGATGCCTTGCAAAGCTTTTAATCACACTTTCTTCCTGTACAGATCAATTGGTAATGAAGGTATCCAATTAACTTTCTTCAGAGTGTGTTTGGGAACAGCATTTAAGTGAAAAGATCTTCATATGGACACCTGTTTATAACTGCATTATTCATGAGACCTTTGCCGTGTGCATCAAATGCTGCGGCAGCAGAGATCCCTGGCAGACCTGGGAGGGTTTTGCTTGGGTTTCACTGCAGTGGAATCTTTGTGTGCATTGGGAGGATGCAGTGTTTTCTTCTGCAGAAAGAATTGTGAGAACAAAATCATTATTTCACTTAAGGCTTAGGAGAAAAGCAGACATTCTAGAGATGATTCTTAGTCACTTTTGTGATGTAAAAAATGTAAATCAATCAACACATCTCCTTTGATCAAACTGGATCTTATATTACATAGACCTGCTTGTTCTAAATATGTCAGGGCTTTGCCTTGATCTAAAGAAGGTTCACTCATTTGAAAGAACAAATACATTTCTTCACTAGACTATGAAACATGATTGATAGAACAATTAAAAAGGAATGCTTATTCAGCAAGGATAGCTCTTTCACAGACTGAACCACTCATGGCGGACCCGATCAATAAAAAAGGCACTCCTGCTTCCCGTTGCACTGTGCTGTGGGCAAAAGGATCGTTTCCTTCCAATTCAGCTGTTTAGGAGTCTTAGAGAGATCTGTACTGAGTAAGAAGTAAAAATACATCTACTTCCACCAATAATTTGAGTTGTAGCATATACTATCTTTAATTATTTTTATGCCATTTTGTTTATAATTGTTGTTTTATGCCATTTTGTTTATATTATAAACAAAATCATTTAGCAATTATCATTTAGGTTGCTCCACCTAAATGATAATTGCTTGAGATCAATGATAATTGCTTGAGATCAGGGAGTCTGTATTTCACTGTTTTTGTACCTAGTGTGTAACTTGGTAACAGAATTGACTGCTTATTGACATATATGGGACAGTTTATGCCATAAGAATTTTAACACAAAAAGAGATTCTAATTTGCATATTTTAAGTATTTTGATATCAGTTCAGATTTTTGCATCCTGTATTTTATTTTATGTATTTTATCTTTTCTCTCTGCCTCCCCTACTTTCCAAACATCAGGTAGAGAATTGATTTTATTTTTCAAAACTTAAGCATATTATGTGTCAATAAGATACGACAAATAGCCTCCAAGTACCCAGGGATTTTGTTTTTGAAATCCTAGATTCTTCTGCAAACTTAACAGGTTTTAAATCAGTTTCAAGATATTAACACAATTTCTTGAAAAAGTGAAGGGGGAAGATGATTTTCTCTTCTTCACAAAAAATCCCCCTTCTTTTTAGGTACAAAGAGGAGAGAGTATTTCAAGCCAGTGCCGTGTGGGAGAGTGTGGGAGATGAGAACAACCTGAAAAATTCAGTTAATAAAAACCTGGCTGGATATGTCACTTCTCCCCAAACCTTTCTTGGTCCTTTAATATTCAAGTTTTCTCTTTTAATTCCTGTGTCCTCAGAGACATATATTCTCTCTCTTGCCAGCAATCAGTTCAGCTGTGGTTCCAGCTGTGTAACTCAGTCAGCAAAATACAAATGTCCCAGCAACCCAGCACGTTCTCAGCACTAAGCAGCTTATCTCTTTCTCTCTCCCTCTCCCTCTCCTCCTCTCCTTCCTTCTTCCCTCCTTTCCTGCTCTCATTTTCCTGATTTTAACAAAGAGAAACAGCGTTTAAGCTTACTCCAGGGGAAATTATTACAGGGGGTGATTTTGAGTTTTTTCATTTTCAAAAGCTATAAAAGGCTGAAAGTTTAGTTGATATATGGATCATAGATAAGGTCTTATTGTAGAAAAATTAAGTCACATTACAAAGGGAGAATTTAGTACATGCTTGTAAAAAGACATGGGCAAGTTTTAAGGAAATCAAGAAATTCTGTTTCTAGGCCTGAAAGGTGGGGGGAATGTGTGTGTGATCACCACAGTTTTCTAGAGACTACTTATAGCTATAAGAAAGGGCCCTTTATAACAAGCTGTAGCCATTGGGAAAAAATAGAAACTACGCCCAGGGGTAAGGAGTGGGAACTTAACCTGGGAGGGAGGAAGCGCTTACTCTGGTGCTTCTCATGGCCAAACCCAGCCAGAAGTCAGAGGACGAGAGAAGTATTGAAGCAACTTTGTGAGTGAGCCTCTAGGAGCACAGAGCGAGGAGAAGAATGGAGACTGGTTTGGGCAGGGCAAAGGGCGGCTAGCCAGTACTGCTGACAACTGATGGTTATAACCACATTAACTTTGGACAAATTTCATTTATTCCTACATCAGTGCTATCTAACAGAACTTTCTTAGATGATGAAATATAATAAGTTTGTGCTGTTTAATACGGTAGTCTGTAGACAGATATTAACTGAGTTCTTGGAATGTGGTAGTGGGATTTAGGAAATGAATGTTTAGTTCTATTTGCTAATTAAATTTAAATCGGTACATGTAGCTAGTGGCAACCACATCGGCAGTGCAGATGCAGATAATTGTTTCTTCAACTCGATGTGCAGTAGAAGCACCTGGAGGGCTTTTTAAAACACAAGTGTCTGGGCCCCACCCCACAGTTTCTGATTCTGTGGTTAGGTCACTGAATTAGTATTTCTGAGAAGTTCTCGCTATCTTTACTGTCTGAGGAACACATCTTGAGAAAAGTGCTCTAGATCAGCATTTATCTATGCAAAAATTGTTTATAATTTTTGATGGTCTAATGCAGTTTTTATTAATATTTGTATTCAGTGTGTTAAATAGTGATGCTTTATTAATTAGAATGATTTTAAGCATCCTGATTAGTGGCATCATAATTTTATGCTACTTTTAATATTTAGTGCTAACATTATAGTATGTTTAGTAATTTTTAGTATTTATACTAATACTACTATACTTATATAATTGTCTGATTAAACTTTTTCTTGAACAATTTTAATAGTCATTTTAAAAATATATCATGAGACTTTTGGTTCAGACAAGGTGTCATAAATATACTTTCCTTGCTCTTTTCTGCTAAATAGAACTGGAAATGGCACAAAAGACAACCAAAAAAAGATCTTGAGAAGATAAAGTTGTTTGAAACCCCACAACTGCAGACACACGATAGTGAAGGGTGTCTTGCATCCCAACACCCAGCGACAGAAGGCTAGTACATTTGATCTAAAAATAGAAGTCAGCCCAGGTAGGCTCATTCTTCCTCTGAATTTGAATGAAGTGCCTGGGGAACATTACATAAGCCTGCACTACTAAGAAGGAGACACTGTTGAGATCCCTACCAAAAATAAGGTGCTTGGGGAAGAATTCTCCTTATCTTCTCAGTTTGAGATGTCCCTTTTCTGGTGAAGCAGATGGGTAGAGCTGGCAAGAGAGACCCAGCTGCAGGTAGGCTGGTCCAGATACCCTCTTTGATCCAGAAGCTTTCCTGAGACTCTCTTTCCCTGTCCAGAGATGCAGGAATGGCTGGGTGGAGCCGGAAGGGAGGATGCAGCCACAAGTAGCCCAGTTCAGAGAACCTGTTTGTCTTCATGAGCTATTGGGAGAGGGATTGAGGGATTTCCCCACACCTAGAGAAACCCTGTTGCCTGGCCTGTGGAATCTCTTCTAGTCCCTCAAGCAACACCAGAACGGACCACTGGGAAGTCACACCACACCAGATAAACCAATATAACACCACAAAGCCTCTGAAAATTAACCTACCAAGGGAACCACAGCCCACAAAAATTGAACAAGACCTATGCGCTAAACCTAAACAGTGGGACTAGCTAAAATGAAAGATTTAAATAGGATCCAGTCCCTTCTACCATGAATAGACAAAATTCCAGAGGAAAAAAATCACCCAGCATACCGAGAACTAAGAAAATCGCACCTTGAAGGGGATGAGACAATTTGTTGACACTAATATTCAGGCAAAACAGGTGTTGGAATTATCTGAGAAGTATTTAAGGCATCCATTATAACACTGCTTCAATAACCAATTACAGATTCTCTTGAAACAAATTTTAAAAAGTTTAAACAATTAGATTTTATAAGAAAACATAGAATTATGAAGCAAGAACATTATGCTAAGTGAAATAAGCCAGGTGGTGAAACACAAATACCATATGATCTCACCTTTAAGTGGAACCTAATCAACAAAACAAACAGGGAAGCAAAATAGAACCAGAAACATTGAAATTAAGAACAAATGGACAGTAACCAGAGGGGAGGTGGGAGGGGAAATGGGGGGAGGGTTTTTAGGAACAACTACAAAGAACACATGGACAAAACCAAGAAGGGGGAATCAGGGGAGGAAAGTGGGGATGGCTGGGGTGGAGAGGGAGCGGTAGGGGGTAAATGCAGACAACTGTACTTGAACAACAATAAAATAATTTAAAAAATACATGAAAGCATGTCATAAAATGCAAAAAAATACAATAATGGAAATAAATCTCTGTAGGTGTGCTCAATAGTAAAGTGGAGATGACAGAGAGGAATATCAGTGAACCTGACTATAGAACAATAAACTTCACCCAAATTGAACTATAGGGAGAAAAAAATAGACTGGGAAAAAAATGAACAGAGCCTCAGGGAGCTGTGAGACAACAGAAGAGTCATCATTTCTGTCATTACACTCCCAGAAGGAAAGAACAAAAGAGTGGGTTGAAAGTTGTTTGAAAAAAATACTGGCTGAAAATGTCCTAAATTTGGTAAAGGACACTCACCTACAATTCTAAGAAGCTGAGTGAAGCTAAACAGAATGAACACAAAGAAATTCAGCCAAAGATACAGGACAATTAGACACTGTGAAAACTAAAGTCAAAGAAAGGTCTTGAAAGCAGCTACAGGGAGATAAAGTGTTACTTACACAGAACACCAAAGCGAATGGCAATGGATTTCTTATCTGAAGTCATGGAAACCAGAAAGAAGGGGCACAGTACTTTTCAAGTATTTTTCAAGTGCTAAAAGAAAGGAACTATCAAGCACAAATTCTATATCTTATAAATTTCTCCTTTAGGAGTGAAAGAGAAATAAAAAATATTCTCAGAGGAAGATGAGCTAAAAGAATATGTTACTGGCATACAGTTTTTAAAAATTAACCCAATATATCAAAAATGTTATTATTTTAACATGTAATAAATATAAAAATATTACAAAGAAATAAAATCTCTTAAAACTTGGCTAAACATTTTCCCAACAGAAAGTAACTGATAAAAGAATAATGGAGGATTGGGAAGGAAGAAGAAATCATGGAAAGAACATAAAGATGAGTGTGTAAAAAATACTTTCTTTTCCTTATGAGTTTTAAAACCATATTTGGTGATTGGAACAAAAATTATAGGACAATCTGATTCCCATGATAATGCTATTTAAAAATGGAGAAGAAAATGGGACCAAAATGGGGATTCCACACTTCACCAAAGGTGGTAAAATGTTGAAATGAGTAGCTTGCATAATTTGTATAGATAGAGAGAGCACGTAAATTGTTAGGTTTGTAGTAGCACTCAGAACAATCACTACCAAAAAATACACAGAGATACACTTAAAACACATAAATAAATCATTATGGAATCCTAAATCATGTTTAGATATTGTGTAGAGAGGCAAGAGAACAGAAACAGAAAAATGAGACCAGAGGAAACAAATAGAAGACAAATAATAAATGGCAAGCTTAAGTGCTAACATATAAATAATTACCTCAAATGTAAATGGTCTAAGTATACCAATAAAATGTTGATTAAAAAATGTGGAATCACTGCCTTTTGATCTAGTGATTCCAGTTATTCCACAGCTGGGATTATGCTCAGATAATTCTGAAACACCAATTCAAAAGAACTTACGCACCCCAATGTTCACAGCAGCACAATTTACAATAGCCAAGTGCTGGAAGCAACCTAAGTGCCCATCAGTAAATGAATGAATCAAAAAATTGTGGTGCACTTACACAATGGAATGCTACGCAGCAGAAAGGAAAAAAAAAAACAAAACTCCTACACTTTATGACAGCATCATTTAATTCATTGAGGACTGGCCTGAATAGAACCAAAATGTGGAGGAAGGGTGAATTTTCTCTATGTCCTTCGGCTGGGACATTCATCGTCTCTTGTCCTTGAACATTGGAGCTCCTGGTTCTTGCGCCTTCACATTCAGATTCTGGATTTACGCCAATACCCTTCCCCCTTAATAAGCATTTAGCCTTGGACTGGGAGCTATACTATTGGTTCCCCTGTGTCTCAGGGTTTTGGATTTGGACTGAATTACACCACTGGCTTTTCTCATTCTCCAGCTTGCCCGTGGCATATTGCAGCATATCTCACCTTCTCTAATTATGCAAGCCAATTCCCATAATGATGTACATATATATCATTATATATGATCTCTTATTACATATATTACATTACATATATATGATCTCTTACTAGTTTATCTCTGGAGAACCTTAATACCTTTTTAAGGCTAAGGAAAATATTATTTATCTGTGAAGTACTTTGACTAGTATCTAGGAGCTGCTCAATAGATTTTTATGAAAGAAAATACAGGAAGGAGAGAAGAAAGGAAGAATGGTGATGAAATTGTGCATGAATGGGGACTCTGAACTTACGAACCATTTGAAGATGTTACTTTCATGTGATCTAGACTAGAATCCAGGAATAGGGGTGGTGTGCCACCTGAATAGTTAAATAGATCAACAATTTAGCTGGAATCAAGAGAATGTCCTTTGAGCGAATGTGCTGCTTTGAAGTCACCGAAGATAAAAGGTTCTCTTATGGATGAGGAGATGAGTTTTTGTATGACACTGACAGTTTTCGGTTACCTAACTGAAAGCTAAACATCTCCAAAAGAGCTCTTTATTGACTCTAGAGTTGTAAATGTGGACCTGGGGTTTATAGAAAGGAACGATTAGGGGAGGATGGGTTCAACAACCAAACAGCAAAATAAAGCATGTCTGGGAGGGGATTCATGGTGCCCAAAGCAATTCTGCTCTAATTTTCTATTCAATCTCTTCAGTGAAAGATTTATCCCATCTTTGTTTCTTCTCTCTTATTGTCGAGCCTGAGTAACTATAAACTGGGACCTTAGGTCTCCTCCCTGTGATGCACTCTTCTTGAAAGTGTTTGTGTTGAACACAGGTACTTTCTTTTCTAATTGATAAGATCATGTTCTTCAGAGGGCTGCATTAGTAGCTTCACCTGTAATTTCCAATCAGAACCCATCATTCTTACCTGTATACGTACTACAATTTGCACCAATGGAATAAAATTACCATACATTGTAATCAGCTGTATAGTTATATCCCCAACCCCCAGTAGTCAGTAAGTTCTTTTGTCAGATTTGTCTATGCATATATGTATGTACATACACATGTATGTATGTATGTATGTATATCCAGACTCTGAGTTTACCTGTAGTATCTATTAGTAGCATTAAATAAATGTTGAATAACACTTCTACCATTATATCCTCTGTGCCTTTCCTTTTCCCAGGGATTATATCTATTTTTAACATTTCCTCCACAAAGGGGATACAGAGATAGAAATAGAGATAGAGATATATAGAAATAAAGAAATACTCCTTATCTCTGTGCAACAATTTAATTAATCTTAAACTTCCTCTGTCTCTCTATCCAGGTCATTTATTACTAGACAGCTATTGTACAGAGCGGTTAAATAGTAAGGCTCTGAAAGTAGACCTAGTTTAGAGTAGTTTAGAGCCTGTCATTCACAAGTTCTCTGCCAATTAAAAGCCCTTATAGCTTCTGTAAGCCTGATACGTTTTCATCTCTAAAATGAGACTTATTATTGCTTCATGAGTGTTGTGAATGCTGAGCCCATGCCCAATGAATACTTAGCACAAGGCGAGGCATAACAGTCTGCTCAATACATGGTAGCTATTTTCAATATCTTTAAAACCATTTGAAATACATTATATTTATTAGAAGGCCAGACACAATTTTTAAAATAGCAGATAATGAGAAATAGTAGCATACTAATAAGTTTATTTTCAGCATTATCTTCATTACCGGTAAACATATCTAGTAAACATTACTAATACTGAAGTATATCTAGTAAACATTATTATTATTTCAATAAAAAGAATACTTTTTACATTTTGTCAATATGCAGGGGGTCTCTGGTAGGTTCACTAACATTAATTTTACAAAATTAAGTGAATTCAAAGGAAGCACACATATTTCCAGTTTTGAATTTTAAGCCTGAATGAATAAGCTTTAATATAAGGGTCATTTAAAAAAGTTTTTATTATAGAAAGTTGCCAATCTGACTTACCAAAGAAAAGAAACAAAGCTTAATGTGGTTAACAGGTTGTATTTATTATTCTCTACAGTATTTAAAAATTAGAATATATTGTACCACTTTGTTAAAAATAATTCTTCACACAATTTTGGTAGGTTAGTGGCAAACACAGTTTACAAATAAAAGACATAGTTTTCAAACTAAACTCAGTTTGTGGTCTTTATAGAATTTACAGAAGCAAGTCAAGATTCAGTTTAAATATCTGAAGCAGTTTCCACATGAAGGCATTTCCAGGGGATAGAAAACTGATAAGCTTACATAAAGCACCAGCTGTCACCATGTCACCAGGCTAACACTGACTCTTCCTGGTCCCCATCACATACATGATGAAGAATGGGAGGAGAAAGAAACAAAACTCTGAAATTACAGTTGCTTAGAGCATCCCCTAAAGGCATCTTGGTAAGGTTAATACACTTCTGAGGAGCAAAAAATAGTTAGATTATGATAGTTAAGGCTCAAGATCATGCGTTCATAATAAAACACAATTGCTAATATGTAAATGGTATTGAATGTCATACAACATATTCAAAGCTTGTCATTTAGTTCAACAGTACACATAGTTTCTCATTGAATCTTTTAAGACCTTGTAGACACATTGAAAACAATCTTCATACAAAAGGAATAAATTTCAGAATCTCAAACTGCATACAAGGTCTGTCCATAAAGTATCCAGCCATATAAATATAAAAAATAGACACATTTATTGAAGAAAATACAAGATACAAGAAATATTGTACGTAGGGCAATGACACCTCAGTCCCCTCCAAAGTAGGCACCTTGGAACCTCACATAGTTCTCCCAATCGCCATTAGCTGCCTGGCCGTATTTTCCTGAATCTCATTGATGGTCAAATCTTTTTCCTCTCAAAGGTGATTTCAGTTTTGGGAAAAACCAGAAAATACTGGGCACCAAAGCTGGGCTGTAGGGGGTCTGAGTCATCTGGGTGATTTGATGTTTTGCAAAAAAACTGCATGAGATGTGACAATAAGTAGGCACATTGTTGTGATGAAGCTGTCAATCACAGTTCCCCATAGCTGCAGCCTTCTGAATCATCCAAATAGTTTCCACAGAGGAATGTTCAAGCTTAATGAAAAATTCGATGCAGATTCATTGCTCTACTTGCTCAGTGATTTTGAGTGTGATGGCCACACAGTTCACATGCTCACTCAAGGGTACCTACGTGCCACCCCCACTGAAGTTGTCACTGTTCACACATGTGCATTCCAGTCTACTCTCCTTGGCTGCCAGATTATATCAATGGTGCACAAACTGTTCCCATTATATTAACAATGGTTAGACATTTTCTGGACAGACCTTGTAGATGTGATTGCATTTTTATGAATGTGTCTAAAAACAACTTTGTGCCAATCTTTTATAAATAATTTCAATAGTGAAAATTAATGTTCAGGATTTTAAAGTTTTTCAGACATAAAACATTTTGGAGAGTAATTATGTGTGTAATGAGATAAAAACAAGAACTCAGAAAGACAAATGAGTAACTGAAAACTAACTTGTACATGTTAATGTTATAAAACTCCATCAACATACTCACACTTTGATCTCCTAATTCAGAGTTCTCACAGCTTCAGGGATCATTTTCTTTCTCTATTTACAAAGAACCATAAAGTACAGCACAAAGTAGTTCAAATTGGCCACAGTTTCCCAACTAATGATCAAGACACTGAAAATCCTTAGACACAATGGTTGCCCTTGACTCTTCTAATTCATATTATGATATACATTTGCCAGATCTTATATACTCAATGTTACTTTATGAATAAATGGTAAAAATACACAAGTTTTATGATAAGGTACAACTTAAGACTACTAATATATTTTCTACTATATCATTTTAGTAAATATACTTTTTAAAAATGTGAATAAAGAAATTATAGGTCATAATCAATTTTCCTTTTTCCTTCTTGTTCTATGAATACATGCTACTGAAGAGCAGATATAGCTGAAACTAGCCAGAGATAGAAAGCCAGGAATCCAAGAGCCATGACACAACATTAATTCCCCATACCCAAAACAGAAGAAATAAAATAGAAACAGGGCTCTGATCAATCTTTTTCAGATGTGGTTTGATTCAGCCCAAGGTCTCTGTGGCTGATCTCAAAGGCACTTTCTAAAAACAGCCCTTCCTCTTCCCCCAAATGGCATCTGTGTAGGAAAGTTCATGATTTAATGGCTTGTAGCACTATACTGCTTTTTAAACACCATTCAACAATAAGAAAGAGGGGACTTGGATCCCATCAAGTTAAAGTAGACATAAAATATACAAGGAAGACTCCTTTGCTACTAATCTCTACCCCCACCTCCCCATCCTCCAGAAGAATCACGCACTGTGAAAATCCTATAGAGAAAACAAGCATTGGATTATCAAATGGCATTGTAATCCACTTTAACTCACTTGTGGGGATTAAAAGGGAAGTCTGATTACACTGAATATAGAGGGGTAAAAAATGAATTTAACACGGGGTCTTATGAAAGCTTAATTTCCATGAATTGTAAACAACTGATTATTAAGTGAAATCTTTACTTTCTCTAACCTTTGCTTTTATTTCTGACTTAAACTTTTAACATTTTTGAGAGATGTAAAGAAAGTGAAAAGGCGGTTAGTGGAATTAGATATGACTTTGAATAGTTAACTTTTGCTAAGCTTTGTCAGAACAGGCATCTTCTTTGGTAGCTTTATCTTCCCTGTCGTCATCTATCATATGAATATCTGATGCATTTTTGTCCTTTTGCCTCAAACGGTAACTTTTATAAGCACGCTGAATGATGGTTGCTGAGACTGCCTCCTGTTTTCGTTTCAGAGTTGTTGTAATTGGCTCATATGTGATCTTAAAAGGGCTGGCTAGCATAAACCCGGACTCTATCTCTGAAAGCATTTTTTCTATGCTCACATCTTTACCCATAACTCTCTTTGTAAAAGCAAGTAAGATATCAAGGCAATGAATTCTGTCCCCAACAGCCATCGGAAGATCCATGGCGACAAGCTGGCCCCTGTTTGGCTTTGCCATGAAAAGGGGAGGATCCAGAGCAGCTGCAAAGTCTGAAAGCTTGCTGGAATCTATGTACTGGGTCCTGTCAGGATCAAACCTTGTCCATACCTGAAAGAATTTCCTAAAATCATCTTCACTCAGTGTCCTGGCTTTTTTTTTAGAAGCAATATTTAAAAACTCCATAACGAAAACAATGTACATGTTTACAATGATCAGCCATGATATGAGGATATAACTGACAAAATAAATAATTCCAACAGAGGGATTACCACAGTCTCCTCTAACCTGTGTCCCAGGGTTGATTTTTTCAGGATCACAGTCAGACCATTTACTGTTGAAAATGGCATTGAGCATCCCATCCCAGCCAGCAAATATTGTGACTTGGAAAAGACAGAGCATACTGCTGCCAAAGGTTTCGAAGTTGGATACATCGTTAATTCCAGCTTCCTTTTTCACGTAGGCAAAGTTGTACATTCCAAAGATGGCATAGGTGAACATGACCAAGAAGATGAGAAGGCTGATGTTCAATAATGCTGGGAGGGAGAGGATCAAAGGAAGCAGCAGGTCATGGAACACCTTTGGTCCTTTCCCAGGGCGCAGGATGTGGATGATCCTAGAGAGAAGTATGAGTTGCACAAAGGAAGGAGGTACAAGGTAGTATCCTGCCAGAGGCAGAAATTGTTCTGGTGTGGGGAAAGATAAAGCAGACAATAAAATTAGTCAGATTCAGTGGTATTTAGAGGAATGTAAAATATTTTACATTTTATTTCTTTCTATATGTTAACATCATTTTACTCATCCTTCTCATATAGCATTTAGCACATATTTTAAGTTTGGGTTGTCCAAATACTTTGTAGCAATGCCCAGAGTATCTGGCAAAATTTGGAAGAGATTTTTTTGTATCATCATCCTGTGAGTATTATGTTACAAGTGCTTCTGGAATCACAGATGGTATGAATCTGTAATATGACAGTAGTCATTTTTTTCTAGTTATAGTTAGATCAAGAAATTTAGTTCAATGCAACTTTTATTCGACACTTAATAGAGGTGTTGTGTAAATATGCAAAGATGAATGAGGTGAATTCTGTCCTCAAAGCCTTTCTAATCTACAGAGATAGACATTTAAACTAATTATAATGTGAGGCAGAAAAACATGGTGGATAAATATAATTACAAAAAATGTTTGCTAAATTGAATTTATTGGGGTGACACTGGTTAACAAAATTATACAGGTTTCAGGTGCACAATTCTACAGCACATCATTTGTACTTCAATGACTCACAGATTTTAATTTAATTTACTTATTTCATAAATAATATTTGGGCCCTTACGAGCTTTCAGTGTGAAATGAGTAAGTGAGTCTTTGCCTAGAACTTTTTTCTGACAGCGATGGGTGAATGAGGGAACTATGAAAGTGAGAGGGAGAACTATAAAACAAGGTGAAATTAAAATTACCATGAAAAGGGACGTTCTCTGGAAGTGCTGGAGAGGATGTGGTGCCCTTTGAGTTCAGGAGGTGGGGGAGGGGAGAATTAGATGAAGCTTCTAAATGAGATGGTATGTTTGCTGAATCTGGAAGGATTATGTCTCACATTTCTGTTGAACTTTGTCACTATTAATGTGGGCATTCTCTCTGATCTGGTGTATCTGTATCCTCATCTCCACAGTGCTTCAATGACCTGCTACTCTGGCTCAAGTTTTCATTTCCCTTCCATCTTCTAAACTCCTCCATCATGCAGGAGGTAACCCCCTTTTCTCTACATCCTCCAGAGTGCAGAGAGCTTATTCTGCCCACCCCATATTTCTCAGGGTAGAAAGGTGGCATAAGCAGCCATCTTTTTTTCTTTCTAGTGTGATTTCCAGACACCTTTCCTTCCCACCATTTTTATAAAGAAAAAAAATGGACACTTTGTGGGTCATGTCATTTAACAATACCTTCCTTCTCTTGCCACTTCCTGGCTCCATGATCTATTCATTCCTCCTCAATTACGTGCACCTTGAGTCTTTAGTACTTGGCTCCTGTTGCCCTCTCCCTCCCAGTACCTACCATCGCCAACAGCCCACTCAAGGCCAGTCTCTCAATCCTTGGCTTTCTTAATTGTAATAATCTCCAGCACTTACTACTTCAATCTTATACATCGATGGCCACCTTCTGAGCCCAGGCGGGAGACTGCCTTCCGAGCTCTCAAACAGCTGTCTCTCTGACTGCAGTTTCCTCTCTCCAGGCCTCAGTTCCAGTCTCTCACTTCAGTCTCATAGGGCTCTTTAATTCCACATTTCCTCTGGTACCTTCCTGTAGCTCCCTCCTGTCTTTATGTACTTCAGTCAGGCTTCTTGTACTTGCCTGTTAACTGTTCCTCTGCTTCAATTACTAGGTGAATGAGTAAATTTTCTGGAAGCACACCTGGGCTGACAGTTTATCCATATTTTTCACTGCTGATTACACCGAATAGTACTCGACAATAAACATTAAATGTCGTTCCTATTTTCATGGAGCTCACATTCCAGTATGTGTCTTTTTTTTTTTTCCAGTATGTGCCTTATAGGACGCAGACAACAAAGAAATTTTTCTCTGCCTAAAACACTTTTCTCCTAGATTATTTCTTTGCTACCTCTTAATCCAATAAGTAACTGTTCAGATTTTCCACTTCATCTGGGAAGTTTTCTCTGCCTTCTAGTTACTGATTAGGTGTCCTCACTAACGTGCTGCTGTAACAGCCCTTACATAATCTTATCCGATCCTTGATAGCACAGTAAAATGAACTGTTAATTTTCTGTATCTCTTAATAAATTATAATAAAATATGGCCATAAAGGAATTATGCCTAACTTGTTGACCAATGAATTCTTTGCATGTAGTATAATATCTATGCACAAATAGGGTGATCAAATTGGTTAAATAAAAGACTGAGATCTCCAGAGTAAAACCAGTGACCCATTTATTAAAGCCTTACACTCTGCTGTTGTGAAAGTTATAAACAGTTAGAGATTAGAGGAAAGGGAAAATTGTGAGCTTGAAAGGTCTTATCATGCTAAGATAAAAAGATACTTGGTGTCATCCTAGGAAACTAATACAGATTAATGTACTGAAAGGGTTATTATTTACCTGGTGGTCGGTGAAGTAAAGCCTATGTATTAACTCAGACAGGACTTTTTAGTGCCTCGTATCTGTCAGGCATGTGTACATGTATGAATGTAAAAATTTAAAGCATTTCTGTTGGAAATAAAGGTCCCTACCTGTTTTGCTGATTAAGAGGCTAGGTCTCAGGAGACGTTCACTATAAGAACTTGACTGAATTAACATTTCTACAAATGAAAATCTCACTATACAAAATCTTACCTGTAATGGAGAACACAACCACCATAAAATCAAAAATGTTCCATCCGATAGCGAAATAGTTACAATGGAAAGCGATCAGCTTCAGCACACATTCTGCAGCGTACAGCACAACAAAAATGAAGTTAATCCAGTAGAGGGCAGTGTCCATTTGTTGACTCTGTTCATCACTTTGTATCATAATGGTTATTGCTTGGAAGCAGATGAGGACCATAATGACGATATTAAAAACTTGACTTGTTACCAAGTCAAAGATAAATCTTCGGAACTTGTTCTGTGGGTGAAGAAAAAGGTGTAGTACTCTTATTAATAGGATACCTAAACACACACATAGGCTTTAGATGTACAACTTTACTCCCAGCATAAATAGGAGAATAAATCAAGTTTTTACCAAACCAGAATTATAGCATACAGTCAAAACAAACAAAAAGACCATCAAAAGTTTTGTCAAAAAAACATGTTTTTAAGAATTTTGTCAAAAGTGTTTGTTGTTGACAAGTTTAAAACACGTTTATTTAAAACATGAATATATAGAAAACTTTTTAAAAAGTTTCAAAAGAAATGGACATGTTTCTTACTCCTGGGCGAGGTATTGTTTTTAGAGAATCCTCATACATCAGCTTCTTCAGTGCATGGTATTGTTTTTCCTGCTTTCCTGTTATAAAGATATTTGAACCTCCTTGGTAAAGAAATGAAAGAAATACATATTAATCACATTTAATCCAAATTTCACTTTATATTAAAATGCATTTTGGAAAGCTTGGCAATGATTGATTTAATCTTATTAAAAAGTCTTAATTGCAATGAACTAAATCATAAACACATCTAACTTTCTGCAGAGAAATCCATATAAAACATATATAGAACACATACTGGTGGCAATTGATATACAATCATCTTTTGGTGCAATTTCCTGTGGGTAGTCAACCCTCTTTTATCTTTTCAGTCTGCTGAGGCCTACCTCTTGCAGATGGAGACGAAGAAGAAACAGGATATCTAGAAAGGTTTACCATATTTGACCACTGACCCCTTTAATCCCATCTGATTAGTGGGGACTCTGAGTGGCTTGTTTACAAGATTTTCCACATGGCTAAACTTGATGATATGGCTAAAGTTGTAACTTCAGAATTAAACTATTCTTTTCTTTGATTTGTTAGAAGGCTTGCCTGTGCCTATTAGGTCCCTGTGGTTAGAATAAGCAGACTTCGATGACTTTTGAGACCTTCTCAATTCGTAGAAGCCCTGAAGGGAATATTTGTGTGGAGATGGCACCAATGGGCTGTTCAATTCTGCCTCTGCATTCTCTCTCATTCACTGCCAACACTCTTATTTAGGTGACCCAATCAGAATTTATGACTCTCTCTACTTCTAGCATAAAAAGGTACTCTAACTGAGAAAATATCTATGCTGGTTATGGCTCTGAAGCCTTTGAAAATTTCAGAGAAGAAGAAAGTGTGATTTGTTTTTCTTGAACTTCACATATTTGTGCAAATGCACAATGATTTTTATCTTTTAGCATGTCATTACTTATGAGCATACGTACAGAAATATAAGAATTTTACCTTTTAAACTTGTCTGTATATATTTGAATATAGAAAACAATGTACAGAATGAATAGTTTAGCAATATTCATCAATATACAGGAACATCACTTGTTTTTTTAGCTGAGTACCAAATAAAAAATGACATTAAGCTGAACCCAAAACCATTATTTGAACCAGGACATTTTTGTAAATGTGTTTGAGTTTCTCAGGCATTGAATGAAACAAAGACTATTTATACTTATCTTTACTTTATGCTTGTTGAAATTAGCAATAATAACACCAACCAGCATAGTCAGAGGAAGAAATAATCCAATGATAACAAAGTTAATAAAATAAATATACATGTAGATGTTGTCTTCAAAATTAGGCTGCATATTTACCTAAAAATTAAGTTAAAAGATAAGCAAAATCAGGAATAACACAGAGGACTTACAGGGCAGTGAAAATACTCTATATGACATTGTAATGATGGGTCCATGTCATCACACATTTGTCTAAATCCATAGACTGCACCACACTGAGTGAACCCCAAGGTAAACTATGAACTTTGGGTGACTATTATGTGTCAATGTAGATTTACTCTTGGTAAAAAATACACCATTCTAGTGAGTGATGTTAATAATGGCGAGGGTATGCATGGGTGGAGGAAGGGAATATATGGGAAATACCTGTACCTCTCTCTTAATTATGTTGTAAACCCAAAACAGCACAAAGAAATAAATTCTTTAAAAATAAAAATAAATAAAAAGTGAAAAATAAGGAAAATATTTATACCAACTTTTTTAAACAAAAGATTTATAAAACAATTTCTGACAAGAAATCCAACAATGCTACTTGAGATCATGTTTCCTCTTTGCTCATTGGATTTCAAAGTTTATTATATTGCTTTAATGATTGTTATGAAGCCTGATAATCCTTGAAATGGTCACTATTGGGGCTCACCCAATTTTATAAATCCTGAGAGGATTTCATTGCCCATGAAATACTCAGTATAAACTGTATTTAATTTTTGCCTAGCATAAACATTTACTTTTACACTTTTAATTATTGTTATTGCTAGTGCTCTGTTCTTAAATTAGAAAAATGAGTTTGCTTGAACCTTAACAATGGCTTTAAAATTATACTTACTTGAGTAGAATCAACAGCTGAATTCATAATATCGATCCACCCATTAAATGTTGCCTATAAAAATGGCATGTATTTAATGCTTATGGAAATCTTATGCTTCATAGCAAATAAATAGTAAAACTCAGTCTGTTATTAATACAGTAAAACATTTGATTAATAAAGCTGACCACACCTCAATATATTGTATAACTAAGATCTTTACCATTTTCATCATTACATTTATGTTGTCTGTTAACAACTATTTAAAACTACTTAGTGTAAATGTAGTTAATAAGAAATTTATTTTAAAATAGTATAAAAAGAAAGAGATACAGGTAGAGAGATAGAGAAATAGGAAATAAATACATCCTGCCTGAGTATCATAGTTACTTGTAACTTCTCTCTATGTGCTTTTCTACGGGGAAGCTCAGACAGGAATGGTTCACCTCCTCATGTCTACCAGATGCTGGGTAACTGGTAGCCATTCCTCAAGGCACTAAGCAGAAATAAAACAGCTGGACCAAAAATTGTGCCCCTATTAGATGATCAGTGACAGAAACAGGTTTGGCTAGTAGCTGCCATTTTCTCAGTCAGTTCTACCTTCACCTCTACTGCCTTCTCCAAAAAGAAGAGAAACTCTTTCACTTTCATTTCTCTAAATGAACTTATTTGTTCATACTATGTATCTGGTAACAAATAATAGCTGAAATGACTTATAACCAGTTCTATTAATCTTCCACTGTCCTTATGTTTACCCACAATATGGACGAACATGTAATATATAATAAAATCAAGAAATACTTACTACTTGAAGTAATGAAAGGAAACCATTTCCAACATTATCAAAGTTCATTTTTGCATTCTCCCATGGCATGGATTCATTAAATAAAAGACTTTCACATTGATTCTTATTACTGACTTCATGGATAGGAAACCTTTCTCCTCTTGTTGGGTCAATGCATTCATAGAACGTGCCAGCAAATAAGTGTACTCCCATGATGCTGAAGGCCAGCCAGACCATAAGGCAGACCAGGACCACATTCCAAATGGGTAAAGTTGTTTTAATCAAAGCTCTCACAACCACCTGGCATATAGAAAGCAAACATGTAAACCTTAGGTAAGAAATGTGAAAGTATTTTGATTAAATTGGAAATACTCATTAATGTGATGTCATATTGAAATAACAAAAAAAGGCCATCTCTACAGATTTAATAGGCCACATACTGGTATTTGAATAACCTAAGTAACAAATTTCAATGAAAAATACACATTTAAAAATCCAGATATTCTCAAAATGTTTTAGTAAAAAATATCATTAAAAGAACAACAGAATTGATTAGTATAAATACTAGCATAATGAAGTATTTCACTGATTTAACACATTTATCAACTATTGTGCGTGAAATGGGCAAGACAAGTGAACCTATGTGTATGTATAAGGTTATCTAGACAGAATGTAAAATGAGAGCAAAACAGATGTAATTTGGGAAGATTCTACCGTTGAGGAGGAACATCCTACAAAGGAGAGAGTAAAGCAGTGGCTGGGGAAATAAGAGAAGACCAAGAGATTGCAGATCATTGAAGTAAAGAGACTGTTTCAAGAAACATGGAATAGAGAGTTAGATGTCGCAAAATCACAAAGCACCTCATGAACCACTCTGTCACTTTTTTTTTCCCAGAGTGAAAAGTTGGTAAGTGAGTTCACCATCTAAACTTGAATGACAGCAGTAATGTATAATCACCATCTCCATTTCCTTAACTCCCTTCACTCTTTAATATTGCAATCAAAATTTTATTCTCATCATTCCACTAATGCAGTTATGCAAATGTGAACCAGTTGTTATAGCCAACAGAATATTTTCAGTCTTTGCCATTTCTTTATCTTCCACTTAGCATTCACACTTTTGACTCCCTTCCCCTCAATCACTTGATTTTCTCTTTTTTTCTGAGGCACCATTGATTTTCTCTTATATGAGTCTAACTTTCCCTACCTTCCGCCATTACTGGATACATATACTTTTGCCTGTACTTACTTGTTTTTAGGTTCCTTAATTTTCTGGCCTTGAATTAATATTTTGACTTTTAATTGTATTTTCAATAAGACTTTTTTATTTCTAAAACTAAATTACGTCCAGACAATTTACTAATAGGGGCATTCTTTCCCTCTGCCTCCCCTCATGTATCTTAATTTATTAGGGGAGAAAAACCCTGGTATTATTCCATAACATTTCTTACAATGGCAAGTAGTTTATTTTAGTTACATTCATTACTATTTCTGTGTGTGTGTGCTTCTCACCTTCATGGAGTTATAACAGAGAAATAAAAATTGCATATATTTAAGGTATACAAAATCATGATTACATACATGTATACATATTGAAATGATTACCACATTCAAGCTAATTAACACATCCATCACCTCACATAGTTCTTCTTCTTCTTCTTCTTCTTCTTCTTTTTTTTTTTTTTGGTGATTGTGAAAAAACTTAAGATCTACTCTCTTCGAAAATGTCGGGTATACAGTATGATATTACCAACCGCACATAGTCGCCATGCTACCCATGACATTCCAGGGCTTATTCTTCTTACAGATGAAAGTTTGTGCCTTTGACCAACACCTCCCCATACATAACCCCCACCACCACATTCTGACTTAATAGGTCATGTGTAGTTTATGGCCCTAAAATATTCTATGAAATTTTTCTATTACTAAACAGTATGTATGCTGGAAATTTGGTTGTCTTGTCATTTTAACCTCACTCTTACAGACCTCTCTAACCACATTTTACTTTTCAGTTTATTTTCTTCCTTATTTTGGTTTAAAAGCAAACCTGTGGGGATAATGCTACTTTATGGACCTCCATAACATTGTTAATAAAATATTTCCTAAATTATAATATAAATTACAAGCTAATCAGGATTAAATCCTATTATAATGAGTCAACCAGATTCAGATGAATTACAAAAATATTATCATCAATCATGTTCTGGCATATATATTAAAATATAATTAATATGCTTAATAAACTCATGTATATATACATATATAAAGATACACATATGATATGTACATGTATATATGTGTATATATGAATACACATACATGATATAAAGGTGATAGGATTAAAATGTCTGCAATATGTCTTTGAAAAAATTCACATTTTAGGTTTTTTTATATTTCTGTGTTGAATTTTTAATAATCACTCAAACTTTTAGATAAAAACAAGTGGAAAAATTCAAGTTTTATGGTTTCTTAATGAATGGCAATTTAAATGTAAGTATAATGTATGAACTATAAAATAATACAGCTTAAACAAATAATTTTCTTATTGGATCCTACTTACACTGAATATGTAGTTTTCTGTAATATTAAATTGAAAGGATAATGCTAAATAATATATGTAAATAAAATGCAAAATCTCAAAAGTATAATTATGAAATAAAAGGTAAAATTATACTTTTCCTGCCATTTCTGCATGCAATTTATCTTGGTATATCTACATAATTGTACTATTTGTAGTGGCCAAAGACTATTTTTTCTATTAGGTTGAGCCACAGTATATTTCCTTTTTAGGCTCAAAAGACTGAACACTAGCCATTTTATGTAGTTCAATTTATCAGTTTCTCTCACATTGTTCAGAAGAGGTTTTGGTATGAGAGTGATGGAGAGACAACTTGTGAGAATTCACAATTCGTGATGTGTGACTTTTCGAAAGCAAATTTATTTTTAATTTCATTTAGTAAATAACCATTTAGTGTATACAATGTTCTTGTAATTTTAAAAGTTAGCCAACTGATTAAAGGTTCAACTGCTGACATTTAAATTTTTAATTTCAGATCATTTCATTAATACTCATACATATCTATGTGGATTAGAATGGTTTTGCTTTTAAAAATATTTTATCTCTCTGATGGACATGGACAACAGTGTGGTGATTGCTGAGAGGAGGGGGTATAATGGAACGAAATGGTAGTGGGAAAAATACAATAAAGATTAAAAAAAGAAAGATTTTTCTCTCAACTATTGGTGGCTTTTTGCTTATTTTTATTACTTTTCATATCTTCTAAACAATGAAGACCTAAAATTCTAATAAGCATAAGCATAGCTAGTATTCCCTTTTTATCTTTAGCAGAATATAAGGTTTTTGTATTAGTATTGTCAAAGATATAAATGAGAAAAGCACAAAAGTTTATATTTGTAAAAATCTGGTAATCCTACATTAAAATTATAGATTAGTTTACAAACTTTCCTCTTACCTTCATTCTTTCAAACTGAGATAGAACTCTAAGTGCTCGAAGGAATTTAATGGAAGTAAGTGGTTTTAGTTCTTCCCGAGATTTGCCTATTAAGCTAAGACAAAACACCTAGATAGAGGAAAATAGAAACAAAATTAATAGGATTTAATTTTAACTTTAACCAAACAATCTATATAATGAAATTTTCATTTATTACATAGAGATACATAGTCAAAGCCTACCAAGAAATATGCAAAAGCTTTAATATGTATCTCAACAGATCTTAACAATGACATATAGAAAGGAATAAGAAAATCATTTTGTGTTAAGTTCACTTAAAAAAATATAAAAACAATTTTCTGGTAATGAGAATAGATGTTGTTGAAATAAACAAAATTTATATATTTGACATTGTCTATAATTAATGATTAATAATTATACCCATTTTTAGTTTGAAATTAAATAAAATCAGCTTCATGATTATTTTCAATATAGTAATATTATACAACTATTTAATATTACAACTATAATACAACTGTTTTAATATTTATTAAAACAAAATTTGGAATATACTTGTATATGAATCTATATATAAATAGTTTAGACAATATAGAGAATTAGATTTTAGAGGAGAGGCATCAAGAAGGATATGAATATTGTTACATCCAAGTACAAAATATAGAAAGATAGTAAGGTAATTTTTTAAATATATGCATAAAAATGATTCAAGGTTAATAAACATTAATGGAGATTGAGCAAGGTGGCAGAGTTATGATTAACTTTTATTGTGCCTTCATATTTTCTGTATTTACAAGGCAACAAGATGAAAGAAAATTTTTTATCCTATATTCAAGAGAAGGTCATGAAGTAGCCTTTGAAGTAAGGGTATCATTTACCTAAGCATGGTGAACTATGGGCATAAGAACAAAGAAGGTGAGTTGCAGTCTGATTTGGGTGTAGTAGAAGGTTAATTTGAAAGAATTAATTTAGAAAACAGAGGTCTATATTTTAAGTTATTATTTACAGACTGAGATGCTTCAATTTTTGCTTATAGAAACAAGAGCCATTTGTTTATTTAGCAAAATTACTGAATACCTACTATGTGACATAAATTATTCTAATAATAGGGGATAAGGACAGAACCAAGTTGAGGGAAAAAATCTGCCTTACTGGGGCTTATCTTTCACTGGGGAAAGAAAGGAATAAGCAAAATCAATTAATGAATTATATACTATCAGTAGGTGCTTTGGAGATGAAGAAAGCAGAGAGAGGAAAAGGAAGTATTGGAGTGGTTGCATTTTTAAATAAGGTAATGTGGAAAGACCTAACTTCAAAGTTTAATTTAAGCAGACATAAAAGAGGTGAGCCAGCAAAATTTCCAGGTGGTTGTTAGAATAAGTGCAGAGACACTAAATGACGCAACCTTGGCATACTTGAGGTGCTTCAAGAAGGCCAGCTGGTGGCACAAACACCAAGATGGGGAAAGGGAGAGTGGTGGGAGATAAGATTGGATTATGTAGAGACTGGTAGGACTTTTATTCTGAGTGACACATAGCATTTATTGGAGGGTTTCAAGAAGATAAGTGACTTGAGCTGACTTCCATTCTACGACAGTAAAATATATATACATGGTTGCTATGTGGAAAACAGAATGAAAATGTGAGGAGGCAGAAGCAAGAATAGCACTTTGGAATATATTGCAGTGATCCAACTGAGCATTTTTGGTTGCTTAGATCAGTGTGACACTGGTGCAGGTAATGATGACTAGTCTCATTTTGAATATATAATGTTAAAATTTGTAAATATTTCAGGATGCTGATATTTTCAAGATATTGTGCAATATTTCTGTCTTGTTAGCAGTGGGTACATACTTGACTGTTGGAAACTGCCCTGACTGGTTTAAGAAGCCGTAGCCCGCCATGGCTAAGGCTGAGTAAAAAGACCTTGGGACCATAAGCCATTAAGGAGACAAAGCTTATCTTCCTTGTAGGGGCCCCATCTCTGCCCCCTTTTACTTCACCCTGCTTGGCTCTCAGTGCTCGACTGTTTAGACAATGATGGGTAAGATTCCTCAAAGGAGGGATGACCTAAGACAGGCATGGTCATGAAGGGGCCCTCAGGGAAGGACTTTGGGGGCCACAGAAAAAGGGGGTGATGGACCTTTGCCCTTCGGCTTTGACGTAGCCTGAGTCCTCATTCTGTCTGCAAGAAGGCTCCTAATCTATTGGCTGCCTTACTTCCCTCGCCTGACTTAAGCCTGAAACAATGCTGGAGGTGAGTTCGGCCCTGTGCTGGAAAGGGCTGGTTCCCTGGGGTGATCAGGCCTAAGAAACAATGCATAAAATCCTATGAAACCTATTTTGCTAACACCCTCAGTTTAAATGATAAGGGACCAAGCATGAAATGAGTTTGTTTCCCCAAAGTTTTATGGCCCTTTAGCTATCTGACCCTGACTCAAAATAAGCCCTCAGAGTTCTTCGAATATTACCTCTTGTTTGATCTTAACTGCCTGACAATGATTGATGAGTTTCACATATATACCCTGTATTCCTATGCAAATTAAACCCAATAAAAGCCCATTGAGGAACAGGCTCCTGGCCCTTCCGACTTGAGAGAATGGCCACCTTTCCTCCCCAAGCAGATCATGTCTTGGTAAACTTATTCTCATCTGTGGTGGCTTGGGGGGCCTTGTGGGTGGAGCCCTCCCACACTTGACTATTAGAATAGTCCAGGAAAAAAATTAAGTGCAGAATTTTCAATTTTAGAATGAAAAGATAAGGATAAATATCAAACATCACAAATGAAGAAACATGAGAGGTTGGTGACCAGAAGTGTACAAAGAGAGGAAAAAAAGGAAGATACAAGCAAATGGAAACATAAAAAAGCAAGAGTGAAAAAGAATCAGCAAATCAAATAGCTTAAATTATTTTTTAAATACGTACAATAACAACCATGAAGTCTAGCCTGTACCAGCCATTAGTGAAATAGGCTTTAAAACCATACGCCATCCATTTTAGAAGCATTTCCAGAATGAAGATGTAAGTGAAGATCATGTCAGCATATTCTAATAAGATTTTAATAGTCTTTCTTTGATCGATATATA
Organism: Anoura caudifer; assembly: GCA_004027475.1. NCBI lineage: Eukaryota > Metazoa > Chordata > Mammalia > Chiroptera > Phyllostomidae > Anoura > Anoura caudifer. The sequence goes on along the minus strand of PVKU01003081.1, from coordinate 97,166 downwards.
TATCTTCAAAAGCCTATGGGAAAAATTAAGGATTAGTGTACATGTAATTTCTAAAAAGCCTTTTGGCATGGAGGGGAGTGGAATACCATCTCTATAAAGCAGATGGTGAGCAAAGTCACAGGTTATAGTCTCAAGGGCTGGTTAACTTTGCTTGGATTTATTCACATAATCCCTAAGTATAATTTTCTGATTCTATGCCTGTAACGGACATTTTTTGAACGTAAAATCACTTCTTATAGAGATTGAACTTAGTCTCATAATGGTTGTAAACAGTGATCCAAATCAGTTAAACTTAAGAGGCAGAAACTTCAGTCATATCCAACATTGCTCTTATCTCTAATTCCATGTAGCCAACTCACAGATATACAGCACTTGCTAATAACAGACTAGAGATTTTTTAAAAATGCTTTCAGATAGCCATACAGTTATATAAAAAAATGTCACAAAGCTTGTTTCACTACAGAAATAATCAAAGTACACCCGTGGAAACATATAAATCTGAAATAAAACTATAATAGTTTCTCCAAAGATTCTCATCTGGCAACCATTAAAATGCTCTCTGCATCTATGAGTCTGTTTCTGTTCTGCTTGTTTTCTGTTTCTGTTGTTTTTTTAGAGTCATTTGTTTATATGTATTTATTGCTATTTTATTATGCACATTTTTTATCTTCTTCTTTTTCTTAAAGAAGATCCTTTAATATTTTGTGTAATACTAGTTTGGTGGTGATAAACTCCTTTAGTAGCTCTTTAATATGTCCTTTGATTCTAAATGATAGTTGTGCTGAAAAGAGTAATCTTGTTTGTGGGGTCCTTGCTTTTCATTACTCTGAATATTTCTTGCCAGTCCCTTCCAGCCTGCAAAGTCTCTGTTGAGAAACAGCTGACAGTCTTATGGGAACTCCCTTGTAGGTAACTACTTTTTTCCTTCCTGCTTTTAACACTCTTTCTTCATGTTTAACCTTTGGCATTTTAATTATGATGTGCCTTGGTGTGAGCCTCTTTAGGTTCACCTTGTTTGGGACTCTCTGTGCTTCCTGGACTTGTATGTCTACTTCCTTCATGAGGTTAAGAAAGTTTTTTTTTCTGTCATTATTTTTTCAGATAGGTTTTCAATTTGTTTCTCTCTCTCTTCTCCTTCACATACCCCATGATGCAAATGTTGGTACACTTTAAGTTGCCCCATAGGTTTCTTATACTATCCTTGTTTTCTTAACTTTTTTCCTTTTTGCTGTTTTGATGAGGTGTTTTCTACTTTTTAATCTTCCATACTTCTGATTTGATCCCCTGTTTCATCTCCATTCTCAATTCCTTGCAATATAGTCTTCATTTCAGTTAATGTAGTATTCATTTCTCTGGTTCTTTTTTATGTTTTCTAGTTCTGTTTTTGTTTTCTATCTCTTTGTTGAAGTTCTCACTAAATTCATCTTCTTCTAAGTTCACTGAGTATACTTTTTCAGCAGTGTTTTGAACTCTATATACAGTAAATTGGTGGCCTCCATTCTGTTTAGTTCTTTTTCCTAATTTTTGTTCTATTCTTTCATTTGGGACATGTTTCTTTGTCTCCTCATTTTGGCAGCCTCCCTGTGTTTGTTTCTATGTATTAGGTAGAGCTGCTATGTGCGTAGGCTTGGTAGAGTGGCTGTATGTGGTAAGTGTCCTGTAGGTTCCAGTGGAACAGGCTTGCCATTTACTTGATCTGGGCACTCCAGCTGTGCCCTTCATGAGGCTGAATGCACCCTCCTAGTTGGGCCTTGATTGCTGTTGGTACATCAATGGGAAGGATTTATTCCCAGGTTGATCAGCTGGAAGGATTACCTTCAACCAGTGTGCAGGATCAACTGCATAGCAGCTGACCCCACAGAGCAGAATTTACTTCACTGAGGCTTTGGTACCTGGTAAGTCCACCCTTTGAGTGTGTTGTTTGTGGAAGTGGTTGGGTGGTGCTTTGTGTGGTCTGAAGTTGTCTACCAGATGTACTGGCTCTGGATCCTCCAGGGAGGTGCAGACCAAGGCCAGTACCACCTGTATTCTGCCTGGGACCATCTGGAATGAGCTACAAAGCAATCTGCCGGTGGAGGCTACTTGTGCTGGGCTTGAAGGTGCCCAAAGAGGTCAACTGTGAACCAAGGCCACCTGCTGCTAGTTCTGAGCCTGGGGGCCAGTTAGTGAGAGGCACAAGGTTCATAGAGGCCAGGTGCTGCTTGTTTGAGAGATTTTAGGCAAGTCTGAAGCATGAACCAAGACAGCCCTTTCATACGAAAAAGCCACTGGAAACAGCTTGGATGGACCCAAAAGTTGGGTGGGGTAGAGTCTCAGGGAATCACCAGGGCAGGGCAAACAGTGATAGCCAGGTTGATGGAGACTCTGTGGCGGGGGGGTGTGCTCTGAAAAGGAACAATGGTCAATGCCAGCACTTCTATCTGGGAGAAAGTTGCCCCTCCAACTCATGCCCTGATGCATGGGAATTCAGTTCCTACCCATATGTCCCTGGCGCCTTTTGAGCTGCTGCCCCAGTGCTGGAGCTCAGAACAAGTGAGTGAAAAATCCGTGCATGGATCCTTGAAGAGGATGGGCCCTTTAAGAGGAACACCTTGGACTCCAGGAGCCTCTATTCCACTCAGGACAGTCCCTGCTATTTTTAAGGTCAGAAGTTACAAGGACTTCTCTTGGTAACACTTGACCCCTGGGCTGGGGGACTTGGTATGGGGCTGGAACTCCTCCCTTCTCAAGGGTGACCTCTGCAGCTGAGATATCCCTCCTGATTTTTATCTGCCACACGTGGATGTGGGATCAGCCTCTTCCATGTCTCCTGCTCCCAGTCTCAGTGTGCCTTCTTCTTTATATCCTTAGTGGTAGGACTTCTTGCTCAGCTGAATGATGTTCTCTCCATAGTTTAGATGTAATTTTCATGTGGTTGTAGAAGGATGTACCACATTTACCTATGCTATCATCTTGACTGGAAGCCTAAACTTTGCCTTTTATATAAAACTTGATTAAAATAAGAAGAATTAAGTATCTTTTTAACATTCCTTTTTCCCACTGTCATTCATATTTTTTTTAATAATGCATGTATTTCAAAACTAAAACCACAGACTGTGAACTCCGGTGCTATAATAAGTATTCTGGGGGAAACTAATTTCGTGTGGTGACTTTATAAATTAACAGAATTCTAACATACTTTTACCATAAAAATCTCACCTCTTCTCACTTACCAGAGCACCTGTGCTGAGCAAAGTGACCAGACCAATGAAACACTTAAAAAAACTGTTTTCTACTATCTTGCAGCAGGTTTTCCTTATGTTTGGCCAAACTTTTCCTCTCTTGGATTCTCTACTGATTTGACCTGGTGAAGATCTTTGTTCATAACCTGTCAAGAATAAAACTGTTAAGAAGAAAAATCTTGGAAATTCATGAAAAAAAAAAAACCCCAAAGTTTCTACCTATTAGAATACACTCTCAATTATTTATTTACAGAATCTAATATAGGTGGTCTGTGACTTAAAAACATTTGATTTTTACTCTTGCTGTACTGAACACACATAAAAATACACACATACAACATCTTCGGAATAACACATTTTTGTATAATGCCTGGAAGTTTTATTCTCTAAACATTCACATGGTAAAACAAACATTCCCGTTTAGATTCACAAATATGTATGAAATATTAGAAGGTATTATCAGTTAAGTCAGTTAAATTAATTTCAGTTATTAGATGGCATGGAAATAGGAATCTTGTTTGAGATTCTAAGGAGCAGCCCTGGGTTATGGAGTACTTTGCGTGTAGGGAATATACACATGGGATTTGGACTCTGCCTTTTTTGGTCAACAGAGTTAGCATAAGGAAACCTAAGGATAATGGAAAGATTAGCCTGTAAGAAAATGAGTAAATGAAGGTGGGTTGAGTTATTTTAGAATTTTATTTAATGTCAATTTATATATCTTTGGTAAAAAAAAATAGGAAATACTTCTTTCTTTCTTTTGGGATGATACAAGGCCTACAACTCAAGCTACTAAGAGCAGATTCTTATTTTGACTATAAGATTTGAGCATTTAACAGTTTCCATTTTGAAGATTTCTAGTGATTTCATATGTCTAGACCTTGTAGTCATTTGTTAATCTTTCTAGGAAGTTAACTTTAATTATAAGTTATCAAGAGATGTATCTTACATATCTAGTGAGTCAACCAACTGAAGCCTTATATATTTGTTAATATTCATGTGGTATGCAAAAATATATCACAATTACATAATTTGTTTTTCTATGAAAATTATAAGATGTTTTCATATGAGTATTTAAATGTTTACTCCATTCCAAAGGCATAAAACTATATACACACATAATCTTTTTTTAAACAATAAGGTAAGTTTTATCATTATCTTCAGTGTACATATTAGGAAACGAGTCAGAGAGAGGGAAATAAAAGCAAAAGACTGGGATTGGAACCCAAGCTGTCTGATGCCAGAGCCCACATTACTGTATTAGACACCCTTGGAAACAGGCTCTTTTCCTTTTTTCCAAATGCTGACGTTTTCTTGACATTTATTTTAATTTTCTATCAGAACACATGTGGGCACTGGTGCAGGTGTACGTGCACACACTGTGTGTATTCCGCAACAAAATAAATAAGTTCTCTAAAATTAAAAGTGTATCCAATAATATTATTCAGTTTAAATGAAATTTAGTCTAATTGCAATATAATAATCAAGGAAACTTTTCTCTTACTGTTTTTACGATGCTTTGACTTTTCATGTTCATAGATCATTTCTTCTTCCGAGATAGCGATATCGACAGTGCTGCATTCGGATGAGCTAGATGGCTTCACTTTCTGAAAAGTAAAGTCCCACCAAAAATGTGAATCAAGTTTCATTTACACATTGTAGCTAAAGTTTACTTCATTTTTAGAAATAAGAAAAATTATGCACACAAAGACCATTATTGGGCCAAGTTCATGACTGATGTTAAAGTGCATACATATCTTAATGAGCTGATGGTTTTAAAAATTATTTTTAAAAATTAATTTAAGATAAAATAATTTCAGATTAACTGTAACATTTAGTAAATAACACTGTCTTCCCAAATAATGTATAGTCTATCTCCAGTTTTCAAAACTGTTTGAGTTCCAAAGCTTTCCTGAAGTTATTCATAAGGACTTAGTATGCTATTTCAAGTAATGAGTAATATCAGAATAAATTATGCCTTTATGTTAAAGATGGGTAGACAAGTATACTTAGTATTTATTGTAAGTTCCATTCTAAACATTCTTATGTATGTTATCATAGGACAAGATTGATGTGATGTTATCTTGAAGTGAAATGAAGAAATGGTACAAGGGATAAGGTCAAGAGTAGACATGAGAAAGTGGTACCAGCCCTGTGAAAATAAGTTAGTTGCAAAGATTGACTCTGTTCTTGACTAAAGTTCAAGCCTGGCAAGGGTAAGGTAGTCAGGACTTTGTACATGTGGTAACAATGCAAGTGACATGCTTGGCCTTGACTTGAAATGATTTTCTTAAAATGTTTTATTTTGCTTTACTTAAAGTAAATATGGAGCATAATATCCTTTAAAACTACCAAAATCCTAAAGTTAATAGCATGAAAATTACTTTCTAATTTTAAAAATTAAGTGTATAAAACATTTGGAAGCAAAACAATTATTTCTTGAAAATTAAGGAAAGCTTTAGGTAGATTATGTAGAGAGAAATTATAAATATTTTGTCCTAATTCTTTGTCTTATGCACAAGAAGTATCAATGAAATAAAATTAGGAACTTTGTTTAAACCTTAATGCTAATTGTCAGTAATATATTATCATGCTCAAGTGAAAAAATATATCCATGTGGTATTTTTCTTTAATTGACTAGCTTATTTCACTTAGCATAATATTGTCCAGGCCCATCCATGTTGTTGCAATGGGTAAGAGTTTCTTCTTTTTTTTACTGCTACATACTAACAAATACCACATGATCTTACTTATATGTGGAATCTAATGAACATAATAAACTAATGAGTAAAATATAAATAGAAGCATAGACACACGTAACAGACTGACAGCTGCCAGAGGGGAGGAGAGGGACTGGATGAAAGATGATGAAGGGATTAGTCAAAGAACATTTATGCATGGCCCCTGGGCATGGACAGCGATATGGGGATTGATAGAGGGATAGGAGAGGGTGGGGCTGGGTGGAGGTGGAAAAAGAGAAAAGAATTGGGAACAACTGTAATAGCATAAACAATAAAAAATAAATAATTAAGTAAAAATATAAAAGCAGAATATTACTATTAAGTGAATAAATTATTTTATTACTTCATTTATCTTAAATCTTCTTTATTTCTGATGAACTAAAGGCTACAGCAATGCACTGTTTTAGAAGTAGACAATAAATAAATATTATATAATGTTTGGGCATTCACTAATAGAAAATTTTATACCTTATATTTATATGTGTTTTAGAGGTCTCAAACTTATTGCATATAAAATTCTTGATGTAATTTTTCCTCAACCTCTATTTATTATACATTATTTTAAATTTATAAATAAATCAATTAAGATTCAAAATTGTAAATAATTTATTGTAGTAGGTGATTAATGGCATGAGAATATGACCATGATCTGTTGCTACCTTCTGAAAGTTATAAAACCCAATGTAAAGTTTGATGTTATTTATATAAAATTTATATAGTTAAATATTTATAATCAAAAAGGCTGAAAGTTTAAATACCAAAGATATAAGAGTATATAACTCTGGCCCTGGCTGGTGTGGCTCAGTAGATTGAGTGTTGGCCTACAAACCAAAAGGTCGCTGGTTTGATTCCCAGTCAGGGCACATGCCTGGGTTGTGAGCCAGATCCCCAGAAGGGGGTGTGTGAGGCAACCAATTGATGTTTCTCTCCCACTCTTTCTCCTTTCCTTTCCCTCTCTCTAGAAATGAATAAATAAAATCTTTAAAAAATAGTATGTATCTCTAAATTATCAAATCACATGTGATATTTATAGTTTATTCTTTGGCTTTTGGTAGATTAAGATCCTAAATATTCATGGCATATATAATGGGGAAAGTATCTAATTAAATTAAGTATATAACTAAACATACAAATAAATGAACAAATCTATGAGTAGTCAAGCAATCGACAGGACTAAATAATTATGCAGAAATAAATTACAACTTCTACAACAATATTTACAATCATATTTAATTCCTTCTTTCCTTTACATTTTTATATCCCAGACTTTCTAATGAGATTTGGAAAGGGGTTTCCCAGAACATCTTGACCTGATATGCTATGACAAATAGCAATTTTACCTAAAGATGGATGGTCGTCAAAGTCTTAAGTGAAGATACAGAATTGTGCTGGAGAAGAATTTTCCCTATTGTCTCATAATGATATCAACTAAAGGAAAATGAAACTGAGAATGGATATGCTAAGGAGTGAAAGTTTCTCTAAAACAAAGATAAGTTCTCTAAGAGCTAGAAAGACTTTGAAAAATTGAAATTTGACTTCTACTCTAAGGCCAATTTCACAAATGATTGCCTGGAGCAGCTGTCAAGCTAGAAAAGGTTTGGAAAACAAGATGGAGCCAGAGAATCTGGGACCTAGAAAGAGACATTCTTTGATCTTCCCTCCCCAGTGTCTATGAGTGATCTGAGAGGAGTCCCCAGGGAGGTCCAATGCAAGAAGCGTACAGTGTGTTGTGATCCATGTAGATGTAGTTTTCTGTTAAATTACATCTCCTACTAAGACAGTAAGCTTCTTGCAAATGAAGACACTAAAACTGTACACAGTAGGGTATATGTATGCATGTGAATAGCAGTATCTACCCTTCTATGAATGTCTTCTTTTTTTGTTCAGAAGTTCATAAAGCACTATCAAACTGTTGATTTCTCTCTATTCTTTTAGTCCAATTCAATTATTAATACATAAGTTATATGTTGCTGAAATAAACTGACAAGAATCTTAAAATTTTAGCAAGCAAAAAAGTATCTTAGCTGGACTATGGTACTGGACTCCTGTTGTAGCCCAATCTCACATTTTAAGGATGCCTGAGAGTTTAATGATTTCTCCAGTAATACATACTGACTTTGAGAACTTAGTTTTTGTCAGTATGCCTTTCATCAGCCCACACTGTCTGCTTATTAATTTGTAAGATTCTATATTTATATTATCTAATGTTAATGAAGTGCTTATTATATAGGGCATTGTAGGCACTACTCAACTATTGTTCTTAATTTTTCTATCTTCCCTTAGAAGTAGATACAGTTTTATCCTCATCTGTAAGCTGAAGTTTAGAAAGTTTGAGAAACTTAATCAGGAGCATAAAATCAGGAGCAAGGAGTGCTATTGCTAGCACTGAATAAGTAATCTAACTCTGGAACTTCAGTGCTGATTCACTTTCTTATCAACAATGCCATAAATCAATAACAAGCAATCAGGATATTGAACATCTTACCTCTTTGCTGCTGCCATAACCCGACTTGTTCTGAATCTCCTTATTATCCAGATTTTCTATATCAGATTCTCCTGAAGCAACTGGTATAGTTTCAGAGACAGTAGGGCTGGAGATCAGTGATTGATTTGCATTTTCAGTCATTGCGTTTTTCTCCGTGCCACTGCTTCTTTCCCTGTCCTTAAGGAAATCTTGGGTGTTGCTCAAGTCAGAAAGGGTGTGGTCAGAAATATCTTTAACATATGTATCATTTACACTGTCCACTGTGTCCTTGGGAACACTTTGTCTTTTACATAATATTTTAGAAAGCACATAATATATTCCTTTCTTAATCCTTGCCATTGCACGCTGGAGATTTTTTGCTTCGTCATTCTCTTCAACTGTTGTAGCATTGTATGAGCTGAAGGAGGTTACCAATGCCAGAAACAGGTAAAGTATCTAAATGAAGAAGTAAATGAGGTAAATAAAGTTAAACGTATCTCATTTTTGTTTCCTTTTAAACAATAAAAAATCCTTTGAAAAGGCTGAACTGAGATTTGAAAACAGCATTATGAACTAAAATACTATTCGGTTCTTACTCAACTACAATGGGTCAGTGGCTGTGCTAGAGGTTTGCATAGCTGGAACTCAACATCACAACATTCTATGAAATATTTGTTTCTATTCTATGAAGTATTTGTTTCTATTTTATAGAGGAAAAAGGCAAGGTTTACAGACATCAAATATCAAAGATCATGCACATGGAACTCAAGTTTGTCTTATTCCAAAGCTTGTTTTCTTTCACAGAGCCAAGCTGCCTCTCCCAAGGTGAGAAAATGAATTGTTGCTCCAGGTGGCTGACTTAACTTCAGCCCCATCCCAGGAAGAGGGAGAATGACATCTTCATGGGTTCTGCACACCTGTAAGGAACCTCACTGAGAGAGAGCTATTCCAGGTAGGGCCCACATCTAATTTGTATTGAGTCATATGAGTACAGGACTGGATAGGTTAATCCATTATTTGTGGTAAAAAACTTGGTCAAATAAGAAAGAGATGAGTGATGAAAGTATTACTAACACCTGCAAGTTATTTGAACTCAGGGATAGTGTATATTTTGATCTTTACTATCACTGAGAAATATGATTAAAGTATGTCCAGTTTCCAGAGAATCACATTTTTATCCTGTTTATAATTGTAGGCTATAGATGATATTTTTGGATTCTAGTGTTGAAGATTCATATTGATTATTCTCTTAGACTTAAAGTAATAATTTGAGCATTTCGCCTATTATGGAAGTTTCCTTTCCTCTCCTCTCTTCAGATATTTGAGCTTAAGATTGTTAATTTTATGCTTTACATATTACTTTTAGAGGGCAATGTTCAAGTGACATGCATATATGTTTAAATAACATATATATATATATACACACACACACACAAGTCCTTATTTAACATCATCCACAGATCCTTGGAAACTGAGACTTTAAGGGAAACAACATATAACAAAACCAACTTCACCGCAGGCTAATTGGTATAATAAGAGCTAAGTTCCTACAGCATATTTCTGGTCACAAAACATCACCAAACTTCTAAATAAAGACCCAAAACATTTCTAATATTAAACAATGAAATAAATGTGAGCTGTACATACATTTAAGAAACATTAATAAAAGTAAGACAATTATTTTCCAACTCGCTCATTCTACTTCAGGGTCATAGATGGGTGGCCGAAGTGATGTGAAACGAAACGACGTTATCTGAGGAACTGCTGTATATGTAACTCACAGAAGTCTTTCCTGCCTGTGTTTCTGATTTCTTCACACATTAGGACCTACTGTTAAAATAATTATACTGACAATCTTTGTATACATAAGGTAAAACAAGTATATAAAAATCTCCAAACACTCATTTGTTAAAACTTCTTTCAGAATACTGGATCTATGTGAAGAAATGAAGTTCACAGATACTCTGATAATGACTTTCTCATGCACACACCTGAGAAAATATGAACTGCCCACCACGTGATGTTCAATCCTAATGGACCACTTTTACTTCTCTATAACTGTACCTCCATATACATAGGAATAGATAAATTTCAAATAAGACTCATATGGGAAAAATCAAAATATTATTGCACATACTAATGTCATCAAGTATATAATCTTAATCTCAACCATATTTTGGTGTAGCAATAAAATGTAGAGTACAAGATGGCTCAAAATCAACAATTTCTTACAGGCGAGATTATCTAAACAATTCACGTGCTTTCTATACCCTACAATGACAGAGTTTTGGAAGGCAAACTAAAAAAAAAAGGAAACAAAAGCATAACTGGAAATACAATGATCAAATGCTAAAACCCCAGAGATTCATACAATTGCTCTCATTCTAGTCTTTTGTTTGACAATAAGGCTTACTTGCAGATTATGTGAGCAGGGGCTCCATGACCCTTATAGAAACTACACTATTAACACCTCCATCATTTTCAAAGGACAATAAGTTCTGGATATAAAAGAGAAAGACCAAATACAATTTAAGGTAGTTGGTCATTTTAGTTGGTCGTTTCTTTTCCCTCCTTTGTTTAGTTAAGTATCAGGCATGATGACAAGTAAGGAAAGGGTGTTCAGGAAAAATGTCATGACTATAAGCCTCATCTGACCAGGAGCCACATTGTCTCATAAGTAGACTACAAGGGTAGAGTTAGACACAATATGAGTGACAAATAAATGCTTGTTGGAAAATTAATTAATTAATTAATTAGAGTAAATAAAGGAATAGATTCTGTGCCAGAATTTGGACAAGTAAAAATTATGCTACAACAATTATATTTTTAAGAGTTTGCAATCTAAGCTTTCTTATATTGTAGGCATACACACACACACAAACACACATGCATAAATACCTATATAACAGCAATGTTAAAAGGCTGAATATAAAGTTCAAAATACTTTGGAACTGTGGTACAAATGAAGAACTTTTAAACAATGTAAAATGCTCTGCTCTGTTCAATGTGCTCTGAATTAAAAAGTAGCCCAGTCTCTTAAAGGATTAAAAAGGAAAAAGAGGATGTGTAATGATTGAAGCTGGAGATTTGACTACCTTTAATTTGAGGATTAATAACGAAGCGGGGAACACATGGATTATATTGTATACAGGGTTACTTTCTTTCAGTCACAGTCCTATAACAAGATTCAAAACACATTTTTATTGCTTTTGTGTTAGGAGGTAAAAGGTGAAATAATGTATATAAAACAAAACATTCAAAAGTCTCCCCTCGAATTTGCTCTCTCCTTTACCTCAAAGATATCTACCTATCATGTGAGAATTGAGTAACTCTCAATTCTTCCACACTACATTATTAGTATGGAAGAGAAAGTAAATAAAGATTTACTTAAGTAATTATTTTTCTGATTAGTGTTCAAAAAATTTAAATGTATCAAGGCTCTTTTATTTCAATATTGTTCTGATTATATCTTAACTTATATTTAATCTGAAATATATAAGTATATATGAAATAACATTATGGTCAAATTTTTATTTTTAAAAGCAACTGAATTTGACTTCAGGTGGTAAATACACAATGCAATATACAGATAATGTATTATAAAATTATACATTTGAAATTTATATAATTTTATTAACTAACATTACCCTGGTAAATTTAACAAAAAATAAATAAAAACCAACTGGATTTTATATAGTTTTCTATTTCTTTTCATGGTTCTATCTCTCTTTGGTTTTTGTGACCTTAATCTGATACCACAATTTACTTGGTGACAACTTACTTAAATTGCAGGCAAAACATCTGGAAGGTACCTAACTGAGCCTTCTGAATGTTAAATAATTAACAAAATTCTGTAGATGTGGGAATGTAATTTTCTAGAGGCTAATGAAAGTAAAACAGACATTTATGAATATTTATAAAGTGCTAGCTGATTTTATTTAAATTGCAATATCCCCAAGGCATGTATGATTGTTTTGTTGATTCTCCTGTTAGATACTGTCAGGGTTGAAGAGGCTATATAATTTGCACAAAGTTGCTTAACTGGTAACTAATAGAACTGAAACTTGAACCTATGTTTGCCTAGATCTGAACTCTGTATTTTTTTCTATAACTCAACACTATTGAAAAGGCACTGTAGATGCTTGCTTTTGTATATGATGAATTTTTTAAGGCTTCCACTTATGCCTCTGAATCACTACTAGAATTTTGCTGAGTAAATAAGGTAAAATTAAATTAAAAATTCTGAATACCTTCTTTTTATACTAAATCTGTAGTTTTGGTGTGGAATTACAATGCTTTAGTGCAATGAGTTAGAAGTATGTGGAAAAAAACCCTGCAACTTCAAAAATTCTCTCCTTGCATTTTTTACCTTGTATTTACTTGATTGTCGTTATCATAATGCCCTGCAGCTGGATGACTATTGAGGGCCATAAAGCTTAAAAGATTTAGGAAGCCAAGCAGTATGATGGCCAAACTATTAGCTGTGGAAGATGTTGATATAACTCTTTATCCTGAAATCCCTCTGCCCATAGACTTGAAGTTCCTGATCAGCAGGAATAAGAAAAATGAGAAACAGGGTGGAATTCAAAACCAAAGAAAAGAAATGCAATTACATAATTACCTCAGCATTTCTGTTTCTTTGGTTTTGATCGTGTGTGTGCGGTGGGGCTGTTCACCTCGACATCCATCAGCCATAGACCTTTCTTTGGGAATGGAAACATACATTTCATTTGGGAAACCACCCTTATCCCATTATTCAGATTTGTATTGACACCATCTCTACCTTTGAGAGAACTCTGAGTGGAATAACATGGTAATACATGGTCATATATTCCGCACCCTGGGCAATAGAGATTGGTTCAGAAATGAGTTGTTTAACTCAGAGCTAATGAGATTGTAGGAGAAACTCACTGGGACTTCTAAGAAAGAAATAGGAATTTTGTCTTCTATTAGACTTGATGTGATAGGAAGACATGAAGCTTTAGAGAAGCAGCCATCTTGCTAAAACAGAGGATGCCAGCCAGTAAGAGGCACAGAAAAAGAAAGATATGAGATGTTATACAAAAACCTGTTTCTAAAGATCTTGTTTGCCCATATGTGTCAACTGAAGTGAAATCTCTGATATTTTGAGTTACATATGCTGATATATATGCTCATTTTTGTTTCGGTCAGTTAGAATGCTGTTTATGTCGCTTGGAGTCGAAAATGTATTAGCAGCTACAAAGGCAGAGGATAACGAAGTATGTTTACTCATTGGGCACTGTTCTGGACTTTGCTGATATAGACAACTGTCTTGATCCCACCTTTCAAGGAGCAGTTTAAGAAGAAAGATAGACAAGTACATCAACAATGAAGCATAACAGTAATGTGATAAGTGTATGCCAGAGGCTATGACCAGGGTGAACAGAAGCAACAAGGTGGACTACCAGTACCATGGAGTCTAACCGGTGATTTTTTTTTTCAGACTTTTGGGAAACGTACTTAATCTCTATCACTTACAAGTAAAAAGCAAATATTGAGTCCTGCTTTCTTTCCCTGAAAGAACAATTTTCTTTTATGAGCCATTCCTTTTCTTAGGAGAAGTAACAGCTACTTACTCAATTCATATCGCACCACTTCAATTATGGGAAATTTAAAAGTGAAAGCTTTCTCTCTTAGTTAATGCATAACAGTTTTATAGATCAGTTGAGCTCAAACTTTGCTGCATGATTTAATTAAACAAGGATTCTCAAAAAATCCTGATGGCCAGGCTATGTCCATGTACCAATAAAATTAGACTATTTGGGAATGGGTTCAAGATATTAGTATATTTTTATTAATACCCTAATGTGCATCCAAGTTTCACAATCAGTGTTATGCTTAAGTGCTTCTTAACATTTAAAGTGCATACAAATCACCTGGGGATATTTTAAAACTGTAGATTCTGCTCCCATAGCTCCGGGATAGGGTCTGAGAGTCTGCATCGAGAGCTGTCCCTGACAGCATGCCAAGGCTGCTTTGAGTAGCGAAGTTAGAAACCAGGGCTATCCAACAGAAGTATGATGCACATCGCATATGAAAATTTTTAGTAGCTACATTCAAAGCATAAACAAAAAGAGGTGAAATTATTGTGCTAACATTTTATTTCACTAAATTTATAAAAATATTATCTTTTTAAACTGTAATTCAATATAACATTATTAATGAACTAATCTACCTTTTGTGGGGGTAAGACTTCAAATTCAGCACATGGTTTTTTCACTTGGGGCACATGTGAAGTTAGACCACTCATATTCCAACTGGTTAATGGCCACATGTGGTTAGGTGCTACCATATTGAACAGCACAGTTACAGACCACTGGATCCCACAAATCGACACCATGAAAACACTAGACTATACGACATCAGTTTGTCAAGGAAAATTTAAAAACACGGATTACTTACCAGTAAGTTTCCAATGAAAATGACCATCATGTAAAAAGGAATACAACTGAATCGGCCTGCCACGTTAAAGCAGTCCCACAACGTCTCAATCCACTCTCCGCAGAGAATCCGGAACACGTTGAGGAAGGAGTGGAAGAAGTCAATCATGTGCCAGCGTGGGGGCTGACAGTCTTCGTCTAAGTCGCAGGCATATTTCCAGTAACTGAAACCAAACCACTTCGTGCCGATCACAGCCGAGAAGAACACGAATGTGAACAACAGCAGGATCAAGTCTTTCAACGCCACCAACGAGTTATTAAGAGTCAGCATCAGAATCTTAAATGTTAGCCAGTATTTCCCCAACTTAAAAATTCGCAACTTGTAGAGCAATGTAGGAAACAAGAATAAAAAACAAAATTTTAAAAAACTTGGTTACTATTTATTGTGATATACATTTAATTTTTTATCAGCATTGTATATATTCACAGATAAAGTCTTTAATGTAATATTCAGTTTTGAGAACTGTTAAAAGTAACTACTGAAAATTCATTTTATGTATAATTCTTAGTGCATCATACATATTCTATAACATTTTACATGAACTTCTATTGATCTGTCAATGCTCATTCAATAGTACACTATTAAAATTGCTCTAGCTATATGCTTTAATACCTGGTAGGGCAACTATGCATTCCCTGTTTTGCTTCTTACAATATATCAGATATTTTTCCACATTCCAGCATATAGATAATATTGAAAAAATCTTGTCACTTTTCACTGAATTCCACTGAAGATTCTATTGTGCATTTCCCTTTTAAAGTAACACATTAAAGTACAAACACAACATTCTAGTTTTAGTCTGAATATTTCCTTCCTATTCACTGGATTTTTTTATTTCTATGGATATATCACAGATTACCTTAATATTTTAGCCATGATATAAAATGAACTTAGTCATCTGAAAGCCCTACATCATTTTTATATGTGCTATATCTTCCCTAGCTTTCTGGACTCAAGAATTGGACTTTACATTTATCCATGCAAAACTTAATTATCTTATAGTCAGTCTATCAGTAGCCTTTCAGATATTTTGATCCTATCTTTGATTCATTTTCTATATTTCCCAGTCTTGTTTCATCCATATATGGTGGTAACTACATCTTGTATCTATTTATCTCACTCATTAGAAAAGTTTATGTATAAGGATTTTAGACAGGCTGTTCTTGATTCCTGCTGCATTCTGTCAACTTGTTATCAAAATATGACAATATATTACTTATCAAAAGCTTAAGATTTTCATAACAACAATATTTCCTTGCCTAGTTTTCTGATTCTTAGCAACTACCCTTTGCTGCAGACACCTACTGATTCTGACTTAATAATTTTTATAATAACATTCTACTAGCCTCATTGGTGTTATAAAAAGTTTTCCATCCTACATTTAGAAATACCTGATTCCAGTTTTTTAGTTACACATTAACATTTAGCTTCTGGGGCTCTTCATTACTATGCTCCTCAACACTGGCCCAATACTGCTGGCCCTGATCCCTAGAACTCATATCTCAAATGCTACACATATGGCTTATTTCCTTTAATGCTTCCCTTAAATAACAGCATTGGAGACTCCTTACTCTTTCCTGGGGCAGTATTAACTCATGTCCCAATGGCATTATGATTACCATTCTTCCCTTTTCACATCTGAGGAAACTGAGATAAATTTTCATAAAATAAAATTTAGGTCTTGGATTCTACTTACCACCTGGAATGAATGAAAGGAAGACAATCCATAATTACTCATTACAAAAAGCTCTGCTAAGCCATGGAACACGATTAGGCTGTCAAAAATGTTCCAACCTACTTGGAAATACTTATATGGATGCATAGCAATTATTTTAAAAATCATTTCAGTTGTGAAAATTCCAATAAAAACCTAAACGAAAACAAAACACATGGATGAGAATGCGATTTCAATAGCTCAATCAGAACTCTCCTGCATGAAAACTGTAACTTTTCAATGTTACTATGTTGCTCATAGTTCCTCTGTTAATATCTGATTAGCTTTGCAGTCTATATTACAATAGACTCATACATTTTATTTGAGAATCTAATATCAAACATTGTATACAAAATCTTCAGTTATTTTTAAAAACTAGTCTGGAAGAAAATAAAAGAAAAATTGAGGTTAAAAATCTTTTCATTTTTGATAGTTCATTTTGGGGTTTATGGAATATTTAAGGTATTTAATTTTTCAACTTGTAAAAGAATAAAAGAAGTATATATATGACCCCTTCAAAAAAACAGAATAAACCTGTAAAAACTGTCTTTTGAAAACTATATTGGCAATAATAAGCAAAATATATTTTTGGTATCAAGTAAATGTATAATTCAAAAATGGTAGCAGTTTGGTTATTTGTATGAGTACCAAGCAACTAAACAATAACAAGACTAATAAAAGGAAAAAAAATCTAGCACTATATATTTGCTTAAATGTGACTGTTTTTAAATTCATAGAACTGTTTTGCCTCTTGCATTGTATGGGATGAAAAGGGTAGGTGAATCCCAACAATACCTTGCTACAAATAAGCTCCACTCTAAGGCAAAGACAGGTGGTGAAAGCAGACAGGGTCAGGTGCAGCTGTAGTCAGGGTTCAGAATCAGGGTCAGTGAAGAACTTGTATCTCTTGTTTGACTCCTGCCCTACTCTGATCTGTTGGGCTATGTTACCCAGAGAAGGTATACTTGGGAAGAAAGAGGAAAGAAATAATTTCCACTTAACCAAACTACCAAGCAGCTGGAGAGAAATCCCAAATTTAAACAGCAGAATTTTAAACTCTAGGTATAAACCTATTCAGTGATAAGAACATTTATAAAGCAAGGTTTGGGGTGGTGAAGCGGGGAAGCATACACAATACTCCACCTAGTGATCATGTAATGCATTTGTAGTATATTAGAATTATAAAATAAAATAATGGGAAGATGATGACTTAAAAAATTGAAATTGCAAGTGAAAATAATGTAGAGTAAGAGCCTTACCAGGTTTCCAATGCTGAGTACATTGACGGTTTCTTCACTCATTGGGTAACATTCCAAGGCCAAAAAAGATATGTTTAGAATTATGCATATAGTTAGAAAAAGATCAGTAAATGGATGTGTCACAATCGCATGGACAAACTCTTTCAATTTTAACCAACAGGGAGAACAATTCCAGATCAGAATCCTTTTAGCAAATTTATACCAACACAAGGGACATCTCTTCCGAGATTTTTTACGTTCTGAAATGAAAGAAAAGTCAAGCCTAAGCAAGTTGTTTATTTAAGTTTAACAAATAGAAAATTTTCACTTTGCATGCAAAAAGAGATTTGAAACTAAACTTCTGATATGGAATTAGCAAAGAAATATTATATACTAATAAAAATCAGAGTAAAGCAAATTCCCTCTAATTTGTTCATGCTTGCTGAATTGGACTAATGAAAATGAGACAAACTGTATACTAGAAGGCAAAACAGGAGCATCTGCCAAAAAATCACCCAAATATGAAATATAGTTGAGGGTATCACAATTTAAGATTTCTAGATGTATATGTTTTACAAAATAATGTCTTTCAATATTGGCCATGACAATAAGTTCCTTGTTAAACATTACAAAAGCAGAATCAATATAAAAGGACCTTAGCATATTCATGTTTTATATAGATTCATATTCCAACCTTTATTTTTAGTTACAAATTGCCACTCCTATGTCATAAGAATTTCCTTGGCACTATTTGATAACCCTTTCCAACACTTTAAAACACGATGTTTATGAAATTTTTATAAATTGTTCATCCTAATATTCTGATGTTATTCCTTAAATTTTAGCATACAATAAAATTCTGAAAAATTATATAATTTCTTTAAATTCAATCTTATAAATAGTACCTTTCATAGTGTCTAAATATTTTTTTACTTTACCTTCTTTACCAGTGACAGTAGCATCATCCAATATATCCAAAGCAGTGATCATAGAAGTTGGTGATCTTTTCTTCATTTCCATTTCTGTGGTCTTGATCTAAAAAAAAATTGATGAGTCTAATACTGGCTGTTTCCTTCTGTAGATCCAAGACTATAATTACAATAATTTTATAACCTTCTCAAAAATGCTGATTTTTTACTTCAGAGGCTTTTGTTTAACTTCTGGAAAATGTGTAAAACTTGCAACTCAACAACATAATTTTATAATATGAGGTCAATTATAAAAAGAGTAAATAAGAGAATGATAGTGGCGTTACCCATATTTGACAAACAATTTGATGTATAATTTAGGATTATTGTAAAATATCAAATCGGCTAACATGCTATTGAATAACAATATTTTTCTAGCACCTAAATTTTTTTCCTTGAAAACACATCAAACTTCCTCCTAGAATCAATCTGAAATTACAATGAAATTATACAGAAATCATCCTGAATAACAAACTGAAAACTAGCTGGAGGGAAGTCTTATAACAAAGGACTAATGTAAGCAATCACATCACCACATCAAGACTGGTAGGAAATGTGGAGGCACAAGAGGCCTGGCTGAGCTCTCACAGATGGCAGCTGAAGTTTCTGAGGGGCATTTCAGTGGTCAGGGGTTCCCTTTGAGATGTGTGATATTTAAACACCAAGCTGGGCCCTCCAGCCTATAGCAAAGGACCTGGAAAGGAACCCAGATAACATCCAGCTGTGAAAAGCAACAAGGTTTCTGTCTGCCAGGGAGAGACAGCTGGAGAGGCAGAGAACCTCTTAAAGGGCTAGTGCACAAAATTTGCAGCCCCTTATCCACCCTGGGCTCCAATGGGCAGAAGGAGAACAGAGTGGATTAGAGATGATTGAGAATAGTTGGAAACTGGTGGCTCTGGGGAGAGAATTAAAGGAATAGCTGCCAATATCCTTTTGTTGAGTCATTCCACATACTGCAGAAACTACTTTTCTTAGGTAGATACTATCAAAGTGGCATCAGCCTGGAGGGGAAGCAATAGCCCCGCCCACAGGAATTGATCTGCCCCAACCTGTGGTGCTTACAATGGGCTGCTGATTACAGCTTGAGACTATGCCATTTATTAGTTTTACAACTAAGGCATAAAAGGCAACCAATGAATGCATAATTAAGTGGAAAAACTGATGTTTCTCTCTCGATCTCCCTCCCTCCCACCTTGCTACCCTCTCTTCTTCTCTTAAAAACAAATACCCCCCCCAAAAAAAAACAGTTAAGGCAAATAATACAAAGAAGCAGCCAAAATGGGAAGACAAAGAAATAGACCCCAAATGAAAGAACAAGAGAATTCTTCAGAAGAACTAAATGAACCACAGGGAAGAGATTTATCAGATAGAGACTTCAGAGCAAAGATTATAAAGATACTCAACAGCATGAAAAAAGACATAGAAACCATAATAAAGGATCAGTCAGAAATAAAGAATACAATATCTGAATTAAATAATACATTGGAAAGAATAAACAATAGGTTTAAATAGTAGTAGATGAAGCAGAGTTTCAAATCAATGATTTAGAACACAAGGTAGAGAAAAATACCCAAGCAGAGAAGCAAAAGGAAAAAAGAAGTTTTTGAAAATGAAGAGAGCTTAAGAAATACTTTGAACAACACAAAGCATAATAATATTCACATGATGGGAATACCAGAAGGAACAGATAGAGAGCAAGTGATCAAGAACCTATTTGAAGAAATAATAAACCAAAACTTTCCTTATCCAATGAAGGGAAAAGACATACAAGTCCAGAAAGCTCAGAGAGTTCCCAAAAAGTTGGACCCAAAGAGGCCTACACTGAGACACATCAAAATTAAAATGACAAGCCTTAAAGACAATGAGAGAATCCTGAAAACAACAAGGGAAAAGCAGGTAGTTACGTACAAGGGAGCACCAACTAGACTGTCATCTGATTTCTCAACAGAAACATTTCAGGCCAGAAGGGAATGGAATGAAATAGTTAAGATGATGAAAAGCAATGACCTACAACCAAGGCTATCCTACACAGCAAGGCTATCATTTAAAATTGAAGGAGATATAAGGAGCTCCCTAGACAAGAAAAAGCTAAAGGAGTTTGCTAACACCAAAACAGTTACTGCTACAAATGTTAAAGTGCTTGCTAGGAGAAGCAGGAGGAGGAGAAGGAAAAAGAAGGAGAATAAGAATAAGAATAAGAATAAGAATAAGAATAAGAGGAAGAAGAAGAAGAAGAAGAAGAAGAAGAAGAAGAAGAAGAAGAAGAAGAAGAAGAAGAAGAAGAAGAAGAAAATATACTGCCTCCATTTCAGAGTGAAAGATACACTCAGACTAAAAGTAAAGGGTTGGAAAAAGTTTTTGAGGCAAATGAAAAAGAAAAAAAGGTGGAGTAGTAGTCCTTATATCTGACAAAATAGACTTTAAAATGAAGGCTAAAGAGATAAAGAAGGACACTACATAATGATAAAGGGAACAATCCAACAAGAAGATATAGCTCTAGTTATATTTACACAATCAACATAGGAGCACCTAAATATGTAAAGCAAATCTTGAAGGACATAAAGGGGAGACTAATAGAAATACAGTACAGTTGGGGATTTTAACACCCCATTGACTTCAATGGATAGAGAGAAAATTAACAAGGAAACAGCAGCCTTAAACAAAACACTAGATTAAATGAATTTAATTGATATCTTCAGAACATTTCACCCCAAAGCAGCAGAATATACATACTTTTCAAGGACACTTGGAACATTTTCTAAGACAGACCATGTGTATGTTAGGATACAAAACAAGTCTCAGTAAATTTAAGAAGATTGGAGTCATATCAACCATCTTATCTGACCACAATGCTATGAAACTAGAAATCAGTCAGAAGAAGAAAACTGAAAAACACAGAAAGATGTGGAATCCAAATAGCATGTTATTAAACAATGGATGGGTTAACAATGAGATCAAAGAAGAAATCAAAGATACCTTTAAATGAATGAAAATGAGGACACAACATTCCAAAATCCTGTGGGATACTGGAAAAACAATCCTGAGCGGGAACTTCATAGCATTACAGGCCTATCTCAAAAAACAAGAAAAAGCTCAAATAAACTATATAAGTTCACACTTAAAGGAATGGGTAAAAGAACAACAAACAAAGCCCAAAGTGAGTAGAAGAAAGGAAATAAATAAATAAAGGTCATAGCAGAAATAAGTGAAATAGAGTCTAACAAAAAAAATGATACAAATGATCAATGAATCCAAGAGTTGATTCTCTGAAAAGATAAACAAGACTGACAAACCTTTAATCAGACTCTTTGAGACAAAAAGGGAAAAGACCCAAATAAATATAATCAGAAATGAAAGAGGAGAAATAATAATTGACACCAAAGAGATACAAAGGATTGTAAGAAAATATTATGAACAATGATATGCTAACAAACTAGACAACCTGGATGAAATGGATAAATTCATAGACACATACAATCTTCCTAAACTAAATTAGGAAGAATCAGAGACTCTGAATAGACAGATTACACCTAGTGAAATGGAAGCAGTCATCAAAAAACTCCCAATGAACAAAAGTCCTGCACCAGATGGCTTCACAGATGAATTTAACCAAACATTCTGAGAAGAACTAACACCTCTCCTTGTCAAACTATTTCATAAAATTCAAGAGGAGGGAAGGCTCCTAAGCATATCTTGTAAGGCCAGGATTATCCTAATTCCAAAACCAGATAAAGACACTAAAAAGAAAGAAAATTATAGGCCAATATCCTCGATGAACATAGATGCTAGAATCCTCAGCAAAATATTTGCAAACTGAATGAAGCAATGCATCACAAAGATCATACACCATGATCAAGTCAGATTTATTCCAGCAATGTGAGGTTGGTACAACATCAAATCAACAAATATGATTGGCCACATAAACAAAATGAAGGATAAAAACCACATGATCATGTCAATAGATACAGAAAAAGCTTTTGATAAAATCCATAACCCATTTATGATCAAAACTCTCAGCAAAGTGGGAATAGATGGAACATACCTAAATATAATAAAGGCCACATATGATAAACTCAGTGCCAGCATCATACTCAATGGGCAAAAACTACAACTGTTCTCCTTAAGATTGGGAACAAGACAGGGATGTCCACTTTCACCTCTGTTATTCAGCAGAGTACTCAAAGTTCTAGCCATAGCAGTCAGACAAGAAGAAGAAAGAAAAGGCCTCCAAATTGGAAAGGAAGTAGTAAAATTGTCTTTATTCCAGATGACATGATACTATACATAGAAGACCCCAAAGATTCCACCAAGAAACTAATAGAACCAATCAAAGAATTCAGCAAAGTAGCAGGATATAAAATTAATATCCAGAAATCAGTTGCATTTTTATATGTCAACAACAGACTAACAGAAAGGAAAGTTAAGAAAACAATCCCATGTGCCAATCGCTTCAAAAAGTTAAAATACCTAGAAATAAACCTAACCAAGGAGGTAAAAGACCTATACTTAGCAAATTTTAAGACACTGAAGAAAGATATACAAGAAGATACAAATAAGTTGAAGCATATACTGTGTTCATGGATAGGAAGAATTAACATCATTAAAATGTCCATACTACCCAAAGCAATGTGTAGATTCAATGCAATTCCTATCAAGATTCCAATGATGTATTTCACAGAACTAGAACAAATGTTCAAAAATTTATCTGGAACCTCAAAAGGCCCCAGATAGCAACAGTGATCCTAAGAAAGAGGAACAAAATTGGAGGAATCACACTACCTAATATCAAATTATACTACAAGGCAATAGTAATTAAAACAACACAGTACTGGCATAAAAACAGGCACATAGATCGATGGAATAGAATAGAAAGCCCAGAATTAAACCAACACCTTTATAGTCAATTAATATTCAATACAAGAAGCAAGCATGTGCAATGGGCTAAAGATAGTTTATGCAGTAATTGGTGTTAGGAAAATTGGACAGATATGTGTGGAAAAATGAAACTAGACCACCTTCTCACACACAAGAATAAATCAAAGACTTAGATATTAGACTTGAAACCATAAAAATCCTAGAAGAAAACATAGGCAGCAAAATCTCAGACATTGCTTGTAGCAATATTTTATCAGATATATCTCCCCAAGCAAGGGAAACAAAAGTAGTAATAAACAAATGGGACTACCTCAAACTAACAAGTTTTTGCCCAACAAAGGAAGTCATCAACAAAATAAAAAGACAACCCACAGAATGGGAGAACATATTCATTGATACATCTGATAAGGAGTTAATATCCAAAATTTATAAAGTACTTACAAAAGTCAACACCAAAAAACCCCCAATTTTAAAAAAGTGCAAAGGTCCGGAATAGACACTTATCTAAAGAGGACATACGGATGACCAATAGACATATGAAAAGATGCTCAATGCCACTAATCATTGGAGAAATGCAAATTAAAGCCACAATGAGATACCATCTCACACCTGACAGAATGGCTATCTTCAGTAAATCAACAAACAAGTGCTGGCAAGAATATGGAGGAAGGGGAAATCTTCTGCACTGTTGGTGGGAATGCAGATTAGTGCAGCCACTTTGGAAAGCAGTACGGAAATACCTCGAAAAATTAAAAATGGATCTGCTCTTTGACCTAGCATCCCACTTCAGGAATTATATCTGAAGGAACCCAAAACATTAATTCAAAAGAACATAAGCACTCCTATGGCCATTGCAACGTTATTTACGATCACCAAGATACAGAAGCAGCCCAAGTGTCCATCAGTAGGTGAGTGGATAAAATAACTATGGGACATTTACTCAGCAGAATACTACTTGGCGGTAAAAAAAAGGAAAGCTTTACTGTTTTTTGACAGTATGTATATATCTAGGTAACAATACACTGAGTGAAATTATACAAGTAGAGAAAAACAAATACCATATGATTTCACTCATATGTGGAATCTAATGCACAAAGTGAACTAACAGGGAAAATGGGGACAGACTTGTAGGTGGAGAGCAGACGACAGCTAGTGGAGGGTGGAGATGAGGGGGCAGAGGGATTGAGCAAAACGGAAAAAGGATTTATGAACATGGACAACGGTGTGGTGATTGCTGGATGGAGAGGGGTATAATGGGACTGACTAAATGGTAAAGGAAAAATACAATAAAGATTAAGTCAAAAATTTGTCAGAATAAATGTTTTTCTGATTTTTCAATTATGGGTGACAATATTATTGTATATTAGTTTCAGGTGTGCAGCCTAGTGGCATAATTTACAAAGTGATCCTCCTGGTAAATCTAGTATCCATCTGGTAACTTACATTGTTATTACAATATTTTTGACTGCATTTCCCATGCTGTTTTTTATATCCTGTGACTATTTTTTAACTACCAATTTTTATTTCTTAATCCTTAACACCTTTTTCTCCCAGCCTTCCCAACCCCCTTCCATCTCGAACCATCAGTTTCCTCACTGTATCTGAATCTGTTTCTGTTTTGTTTGTTCATTTGCTTTGCTCTTTAGATTTCACATATAACTAAAATAGTATTTGTTTTAGTATTAGTAGTATTCGTAGTATCTATTAGTAGTATTTGTTTTTCTGTGTCTGGCAGAATAAGCTTTTTAAGAAAACATAATCCCAACACCACTATCGCAATCAGCAAAATTAGTAATTCCTTAATATTATCTGATATTCAGACCATGTTCAGTTTTCTTTTATTGCTCAGAAACATTCTATCTTATTTGACTTTTTCCAGTAAAAATACAAATGAGATCTCTATATATATATATTGTATTTAGTTGGCGGGTCTATTGAATATCTTGTGGTTTTAATTTATTTTTTCCTATGTGACTTACTTGTTGAAGATCTGGGTCTCTTATTCTGTAGAGTTTTTACACTTTTTACTTGCTAGATCGTGTCCATTTAGCATTACTTTCAGTGTTCTTCTCTTTACTATGTTCTCTAGAAAAAGACAGATCTAGAGGCTTCTTAGACTTAGCTCAGATTTTGCAAAAGAATATATTGTACGTGGCATTTTATGTTTCCTATTTCATAATACTGGGAAACACATCTCTGGTGGTCCTAGAGTTGCAATTTTGTGAATATGATAATTTTATAGTCTATCTCCTTACCAGATCATAGCTTCATGAAAATAGATACTATATTTCTATTTATTAAAGTTTTTTTTTAATCTTCAGTGCTCAGTACAATGTTTGAAGATTGACAATTATGTTTTATTTAACTTGGACAGATGAGTTATAGAAATGTCAGTTTGGCTGGCAAATAATTTGAAAATAGTTATAATCCTGCAGTTGTATGTATCTGATTCTCTTCCTGAGTTTTTTTCCAGTAACTAACAATTTTTAGAAAAGTTTCACTTGCGAATTGTGTAATTAATTGTATAATACTGTTTCAGCATTGGAACAATGAAGTAAAGTGGTGAACACTGGGTTCTCTTCCTCTGTGTTGGGAACTCAAATACCAATAAATATAGATCAAACTTTGCAGCTAGAACTCAGTGAGGACTGTATTTGAGAATGCATGAGGGCACTCATGTCTGGTATAGAGCTGATGCTCAATTAACATTATATTATTATCATCGTTATCATTATTATTATTTTGACTTTCTCTAAAAAGCAATATAGTCAAAGACTTAAAATTTTATATCAATAAAGTATTCTCCATATGGACTGCTGGGCCTTTTTGTGTTTGTTTTCTTGTGTTCCTATAATTAGCCATTGACTTTGTTTAGTTGCTTCATACATTCTAAGAAGTACCAAGTGCTTAACATGAATTATTTTATTTGAATCCTCTAAGAACCTATGAGACAGATATTATTACATATCACAGATGGGGAAGCTGAAGTTTAGAAAAATTAAAAGAATTGGCAAATATCATACATTCATTAAGTGACTATAATGGACTGATATATATTTACCTGACTGCAAAACTATGCTTTTAAAAGCTAAAATAATCTATTGCTTTCCTATAATGTGAGAATATGAATCACCCAAATGCTCTCCCCATAATGTCAACATCGGAATTAGAACCTGACTAGCCTTCATTCTGATGGACCACCTGGAGTGTCTTCAGCGTGTTCCATTTTAAATTCTCTCTCCAGTGTTTTCTTATGAATACATTTTTAAAAAGAAAAGACAAGAAATCTTATAAAAATGTTTCTCCCTCTTATTTCCTGGAGAACCTTTGCATGACAAAATGTTCTAGTACTCTTCCAAGAAAAGAAATCCTTTACAATTCATACATTTTAATTAAAATCAGAATGGCTTTGTGCGATCCAGTGCAGCCAAATGAATGGGGATATTGGGAAATTAGGAAGTAATCCAAGTTCTTAAGCAGAGTTAAGAGGGCACATATCCTGGGATAAGAGAAGCATTATGCTCTTGGATACATTTGTGTGTAGCCCTTGACATTTGAAATGTCACTTCAAAACAAATGACACATTCAACATGTCATTGAGGCCATAATCATTCAATCTCAAGGACCCCAAACTCATTTCTACAGACAGAAAGCTTTTGTAATTTGTTTTTCTGAGACTTTCTCATGGGTGATATAATGGCTATACTAAATAGCCTCTTTTTATACATGTTTTTCTCATATGGTCTATAACTGCTTCTTGTCTCAATGGTATGCATGTTATCAACCACAGAGTCTATCAATAAGTTGTCATTTGGAATGATCCAACCTCACGTTGTTCAGTACCCATATTTTGGAAGAATAACTTACAGCTTCTTTATTGATAATGACTTAATAAAAAGGTTTACATATGTAGGCCAGTTAGTATTTTCCACCTTTTGATTCAGAAGGAAACTTTGGTACCCACGAACCTGTTAGCCAGCTTTACAATCCATTCCAATTAGTGCCAGAATGTTTATTGAGCCTTTACTTTTCCCCATATCTTCTATATGACCTCCCTAAGTATAGCACCTTTCTATCATTTGTCAGCTCCCTCAATCCGTCCCTTTTCCATCTAATAGAAAGTGTTGTTGAGAAGTTTTTCCGTCGGTGTAGACAATCTTTATTAGCAGGTATCAAGAGCACAAAGTAGTAACAAAGCCAGAGGGGTCCAAAGAAGGCAGGACACAGCTCCCTTCTCCTAACTGAGTGCCTTCAACCAGACCAGTGGAGGAGGAGCACTTGACCGTGGCCACTTTGGATTCAGTACCCTTTAAACAAGATCTCAGGGGAAAAGGTGCAACACCCCTGGGGACATGGGCTGTGTACCATCATAGGTGGCTTGGCTTCTGCTCACCACGTAGCTCAACAACTCCAGGTAGGATGTTAGCAGACTGGACTAAAGCTATCTCTCTCCAAACCAAAGAAGAGTTGTGAGACTGGCAGGTCCTGTGGAATGTAAACAAGCTACTTCTGATTGTTTTCAGTCTCTTGTTCCCCCTTTTAGTAAACTTGACACAGCACAATATAGATTTTAAAATATAATTTCCTACAACTTCTTTAATGCTGCTTCTGTCAATACTTTTAGATTCGTAAACCAAATATTTTGCTAGGGAGCAAAAAATCTGAAAATGCACTCAAATACAACACTAAAATAATTGAAAATTGTAGTAAACCCTTGTTAAATTTTACTAATCATGAATTTAATGATTCCATGCATAAATAAGCCCCTATATCTTGACACACAGTAAGCTTCCTCTTGAAGGAGCTAGAAAGCCAATAAAGCAGTTTCTTTTCTCTCTTTACAACTTCATCACTGTACTTTTACTCATGTTTTTAGCACTTCATGATTTCTAAATTATGGAAGGCATTATTACTTTGAGTTGAGCACCAAAATTTTCCAAAGTTAATTCTGAAGTGCTGTCTGAAGCAAGTTTGAATTAATAGACTATAACTGCATTATGAGAAGTTAAGTTAAAAAAATATAATATATCCATAGTTTATCAGCAGTAGTAACACATGTTTTGGAATATACACACACACACACACACACGAAGTTCTTCACATATATATGTATGAAATATATATTTCATATACATTGAAATATATATGAAATATATTTCATATATTTGAAATGAATATATTCATATATTCATAATATGTTCATATATGAATATATTCCATATATTAATTGAAATATATAAAATATATTTCATTTCATATATAAGTATATATCTTTTTCATGCGTGCACGCACACACACACACACACACAAAGGCTTTGAAGATGTTGGCTATTCTTACCATACTGCATTACAGAAGGAATGTTATGTAGCAAAAGCAAATGCTTTTACCAACATTTTGATCTTCTATCATGTATCATACACAGATATTGATCATCCAACAATGTACTCCAAG
This sequence comes from Anoura caudifer, assembly GCA_004027475.1. Classification (NCBI taxonomy): domain Eukaryota; kingdom Metazoa; phylum Chordata; class Mammalia; order Chiroptera; family Phyllostomidae; genus Anoura; species Anoura caudifer. Next base: position 68,031 of record PVKU01003081.1, on the reverse strand, counting down.
ACCTTGAGAAGATAACTCAAAGTCTGTGATTCTAATAAGCATTTTAAAAAATCATACCTCAGCTGTTTTGTCTTCTTCTTGAAGTTCTTTTAAAGTGTGCTGAAATTTTGGATCAGTCTTCTTAGCTTGTTCAGCAGTTGTCTGCTTTTCTTCTTCATAGGACATAACTACTATGCCAAAGAACAAGCTTGCTATATAAAAGGCAAACCAAAAACTTATTGCAATAAAAAATACCATGTAGACCTTTCCAGAAGCATAAAGGATCTAAGGAGAGAGGGAAAATAGATAAAAAAGAAAAATATATTATTTTTCTTCTTATAATCTCCTATTTTAAAATAAAAAATGAAAATTTTTATGAGAATAATTTAGTTATAAATGGAATATAATTACAAAACAGTTTAAGTAGAGAAATAAGCAAAAAGCTCTTCAACTTTAGACATATCTATGGTATAAAATATATGGCACAAACCAAAGAAAGAAGTAATTTAATTAATACATGGTAAGCATTTGACCTTTATATCTTCGTTAATAAACATAGTGAAAGAAAAGAGTTGTCTTCTCAATAAAGAAAGATGGATGATCTATATATGGAAGATTATTTTCTTTGCAGTAGAATCTTTAAATATATGAAATTTCATAAAGTTAGAGGATTAATGTTTAAAGATTACCATCTTCTAATAATTACTTTATGGAAATATCACAACAAGATGTAATACCAGGTATTCAAAATGGTGGGGAACAGAAATATTTCTGTTAACTGCTTTAGTAAAGAACTTTTGGATGAATCACAATGGAAAGTCATAAGATTTATAGATGGAAAACTAAAAAATTTTAGATTTCCAAACTGACCTTTACTAGCTTTTATTTCATAATAATTACCTAAGATAGGTCAGAAAATTTACAAAATTTAGAAAAGTATAAGGAGATATTACAAATCAAAAATATAGTCCACTGATATATCCTCCTCATTAATTATAAGTATATAAAGAAAAAAAGGAATAGTTTAATTTTTAAGCATCCATTTATATCAACAAATAAGAATTATTTACAGAAAATATTGTGTTGCTATAAAGAGTTAAGAATGTTCACAGACTAACAGGAAATTTTAACATTCAATCAGAGATAATTTCTTGTTAATCTGTAGTATACTGTCTTTAAAAATATTTTTATTAAACCCTATTATCCCAGTAGGATTTGGTTAAATATTTTTCCCACTGAAGTAGCTGTCACTTATACTATTCAGAAGTAATAGATTTTATGGAATATATTGCAGGCCATGCACAATAATAAACGCTTTGTGCTCATCATCTCATTAATTTTGCGCAGCACATTTATGTGGTACTTACTATTATTTCCAGAGTGTATTAGAGAGATGAAAATTAGATAGGCAAAATGAGTTCGCAAAGACCTCACAACTACAGAAGATGCCTGAGTCTAAAACTTTTGCTCTTTTCACTCTATGAAGCTGGTAAATCAGATTAGGATGAAAAAAATGTACAAATTCTAGTTCTATTATATTTTAGCATAAAATTGTGGCTAATTTTAGTCCCATCTCATAGTTTTCTTATGAACATCAAACAAAACCATGAATGCAGAGATATTAGTTCATGGAAAATATGCAATAAATATTAACTAGTGTTAAGCATATTCCATGAGCCAGGTGATACTTTGTTTTGTTCATTTCTGTGCCCATGATATATCAAAGAGTGCATGGATCAAATAAAAATATTTGTTGAATGAATGGAGAATAATATTCCCCAAAACATGAGCTGTGTTGTCTTTGGGAATAATTGCTGATTTTCCCTGGCCACAGTTAACTTAGTTTAGGTCAATATTCAGAGAACAAATCCAGTCGAAATAAAAGAAAACCTTATGTACACTGATCAATAAAACTCAGAGTGCAGTAATGATGCAGGAACTGCACAGACTCTAACACCAGGGCATTCCCAAACTCATCTCCCATCCAATGGTACTGGAAAAGAATTTACTTTAAACCACTGCTAACAAAAAATTAGCTAATACATTTTGAGGGTTATAAAAAAGGCAAGACATTTGTTAATACATAAAATTACTTAATCCAAAATACATAATTTTTAAATTAATATTTCATTATGCATTCCTGTGTGTTGGATATTGAGGACATACGAACTAAAAGAAGACAAAATACTTCTTCATAGGTAGTGTATCTCCTAGTGGAAGAAAGAACTGAACAAACCATTAAAATAACCACTATCAGAGGCAATTATAAGGTCCAGTGGACTTCTGCTATTGGATATGGTATGAGCTATGGAAAAGCTCAAAAAAAAAAAAAATCTGGCTTTGGGTTACAAATTTGAGGCATGAGACTTGAAGACAGATAAAAACTTGAATTTAGGCAGAGTGCAACATATATTTTAAAAAAGAAATTATGGGGAAAGCATATGTAGGAAACAGCAAATCTTTTTTACACAAATAAAGCAGAAAGTATGTACTGACATATTGTTAGGAAATAAGTCTGGAGAAGTAAGCAGAGACTAGATCTTAAAGGCCACTATGTGCCATGCATACAGACTTTGAACTTTGTCCTATGGGAACCTGAAAACCATTAAAGAATTTTTAGCAGGAGGATAATAAATGATTATTTTAGAAACAAGAAGTTCCTAGTATTGTGGAGGAGGCATTGAAATTTGTCAAAACATTTGGGAAATATTATATATACTAATCTTATAAAATTAAAAAATATAGTTTGCATAAAGAAAATAATGCCACTTGTAATATTGTCATGTACTACATTTCTGTTTTGTGTACTTGATTTCTATTTAATAATATATCATGAACCTTTGTGCCAAAAATATTGCATTATCCTATCCTTATTAATGCCCTATAAAGACATAGACACACACACACACACACACACACACACACACACACACACACCATTATTTATTTATCCAATCGCAAAAACTGTGGGGGTGTTTTTTTTTTAAGATTATTCCTCAACTATAAATACTTTTGAACTTTAAAGTAATTATTGTCTCTAATATCCTTTTATATTAACTATGCTGCTAAAATAGCATTGCATACCATGGTGAAACATCTCTTAAAAGAAAAACTGAATCTTTGTTTTAATAGATTCTGAGAAACTATGGCACACAATCAGTTATGAAGACAGACTTTCAGAACTTAGATTTCAAGTTTTATAACTAAGGCTTCTATTATAAGTGAAGCATGATTGAATATTAAAGAGAAATGAGAAGAGAAGAATTGAGAAGAAATAGCATATTCTAGGTATTCAATAAATAATTGTATAATACTTGATAATCTCATAGGTTCAAATTTATGACTAAAGAATTGGTACCTAGAAATGTTCTTAACTTAGTTAATTAACAATCACAGAACAGGACAGTGATCCTTGGCACATACATGGGTTGTAACTTTAGGGAGGTTACCCAACCACTCTGATCTTAGTATCTTCATATAAAAGGCACACACACACACACACACACACACACACACACACACACACTAACCCTGTGGGATTGTTTTAAATATTAAATGAGATATCATGCATAAGAGCACAGACTCCAGCACAGTGTTAGGATATAGGTTCTCTTTCCTCCTGCCTTCGAATTCTTCTCCACATAAATATATGATAAACCATGTTACACTTGACCATTATTTTAGAAGGGAGCAGCATGGAACGTGTACTGTTCTTATGGGCACAGAGGATTCTCTCTGCTCTCACCTGGTGATACAGTGCTTCGGGGTAATCCTGTGTCATTAACCGGAATAGGGCTAATAAGGCCCAGCCGAAATTGTCAAAATTTGTGTAGCCATTATCAGGATTTTTGCCAGCTTTGATACACATATATCCTTCAGGACACTGACTAAAAAAATACAAAGAAAAAAAACTGCTTATTCTTAGGTGACATTTTAGATTATGGCCAAACCATAAATATAGAAAACCTTCCCACAAATAATAAAGGGCTCCCATTTCCACAAGGATCAGTCTTCTCCCAAATGTCCCAGTGAAAAAGCTGCAAATGAGCCCTGGCCAGTGTGGCTCCGTTGGTTAGGCACTGGCCCACAAACCGAAAGGTCATGGGTTGGCACACATGCCTAGGTCTCCGGTTCAGTCCAGGTCCTGCTGCATGCAAAAGGCAACTGATCAATGTTTTTCTCTCACATCAATATTTCTCTCCATCTCCTTCTCCCACCTTTCCCCTCTCTCTAAAAAAAAAAAAAAAGGGTGGGGAGCAAGCTGCAAATGAGTTAGGTTTTGCATTGATATAAGTAAAGTGTTGAGCTAAAAGGAAAAAGGACTAACGAATAGTTTTTGTTAAGCCTTTGTTAAAGGTATCTTTATTACCCACAGCAAAGTGAAAGTATAACTGATGAAATACAGCACTGATAAAAATAAAACTGCATTATGGTGTGGAAAGATCAAATATTATTTCAGTTCCTTTCACGGAGTCTTCATACTTTCATGTACTGGGAGCTTGAGTGTGGTCAATTATTACGGTGGTGCCCAATGAATCACGCTACCCTCTCTCCACATGCCTGCCTACTTCCCTCCCACATTATTTTGGCTTTGGCCATGAACATATTTTGGACATTTGTTAATGGTTAATAAATATGATACACACAGAAATTTAAAAAGTAATTGTGAGTTGAGGCTTGCTAAATTTTTGACCCACATAATCTGAACAAATGAATTCTCATTTTTGTCTTAAGGCACCGACTTTTTCTTTTTTTGGCACTGACTTTTGGGATCATTTACCCTGCAGCAAAGTATGATGACTATAGGTAAAATATTGTGTGACTTGTTCTTCTGGCCTTGAAATATATCATCGTGGTTCTGAATATCCATGAGCAGGTTCAATATGAGCTTGGAATGTCCACACAAATGGTTAGCTGGAGTTGTATAGAACAGACACAATGTGATGAGATCACAATTTGGGTTTGAGAACAGAGTATAAGCCCATCAGTAGCTGGGAAAAAGAAGTTGAGCAAGCAACAACATATCCACATAAACTGAATACAAGACCTGTCTGGAAAAAGTCCAGCCATTGTCAACACAACGGAGAATGGTTTACATGATATTGACATTGATGTAACCTGGCAGCCGAGGACAGTGGACTGCAATGGGCATGGGTGAACCAAGTACAACTTCACTGTACTAGCTAGTAGGAACAGTAGATGTCATTGAGTGAGCATGTGTACCATGTGGCCATGACATTCAAAATGACTGAGCAAGGAGAGCAACGAATCTGCATCAAATTTTGCAATAAGCTGGAACACTCCTCCACAGAGACTATCTAGATGATTCACAAGCCCACAGTTATGGAAAAACTGTGATTGGCAGCTTCATCACTACAATATGCCTGCTCATGCATCACATCTCATGCAGAGATTTTTGGCAAAACATCAAATCGCCCAGTGACTCAGTCCCTTTATAGCCCAGATTTGGTTCCCTATGACTTCTGGCTTTTCACAAAACTAAAATCACCTTTGAAAGGGATGAAATTTCAGACCATTGAGGAGATTCAGGAAAGTATGACAGGGCAGCTCGTGGTGATTGGGAGAACTGCGTGAGGTCCCAAGGTGCCTACTTTGAATGTGACTGAGGTGTCATTGTCCTATGTACAATGTTTCTTGTATCTTATATCACCTTCAATAAATGGCTGGGTACCTTTTGGACAGATCTATAACTAACCTATGTAACTGAGCCCTGACTGGTATGGCCCAGATGTTATGCATTGTCCCGAAACCCAAAGGTTGCTGGTTCAATTCCCGGTCAGGGTACATGCCTGGCTTTGTGGGTGTGTGAGAGGCAACCATTTGATGTTTCTCTAGCACATTGATCTCTCCCTTTTTTTCTCTGTCCCTTTCTAAAAAATAAATAAAATCTTTAAAAATAAATAAATAAACTATATAACTCATGCTCCACTCCCCATCATGTGCTTTTTGTCAATCTGGACTCTACAGCCTAAGAGAGTTGAGCCTACAGGTAGGCAACAAGTCATCCCAGCTGAGGAAAGTAACATAAGGGACTACATAAGTCTCAGCACTGCCAACAAGCACACCACTTCTACTTCCTTATCTCTTCACTTGAAATTATAGGACAAGAAACTGTGAGAGTTGGGTTCTCACTGAAGAATTACTTATAAATATTGTTTTTAAGAACAATAAGCTTTTTATTAATGTAAATTTTAGTCATAAAAGACACCCAAGCCATAAAATAAGTGAAATAACAGCATATATTTCATATTTCTTTCTTCAAAGGCTTCTGGCCAAAGAAAAGATTATGTCTTTTTTGATAATTTCTACTAGCTCTGAGGCACACTGAAAACAAACAACAAACAAAAAAATAAGGTCGTGTTTAAGTCACAGCTCTGTTGCTTACTAACTTCTTGACCTTGAATAAATCATTTAACTAGTTCGTCTATTGCTTTTTTTTGTAAAATTAGTTTAATAATCTTCTAAACTATTCAGTCTTCAGCATGGTTTTGATGTTAAAATTTGATAATCTAATCAAATGGGAACCATAATAAAAGTGATTATTCAATAAATATTATTGATTGGTGATACTGATTGGACAGAAGAAAACATTCACATCACTCACCTGGCATCTGTTCTGTTGCCACAAAGGAGTGCATCTCTTTCTCCTTCCAAATAATAAAAATTTTCGGTTTCTGAAAATAGGAAAGAAATGATATTCTATATTTAATCTTGAATGAAGAGCCTATCTGGAATTCATTTAAATCTCTACAGTGAGAAGAAATGAGCAGATAGCCTGGCTTTTTTTTTTTTTTTTAATCTAGGAAGCTGTTTTAGCATCTCATGTGCAGGCCAAATCACCTCTGGCAATCCATCTATCTCACTGACCTGACAGTGCTAGAACTCAGGATAGATAGAGGAGAATTCCTTTCAAAATTAGAGTTCAGGAAAATGAATGTAATCTGTTAGGGATGACAGACTTCTGATGGAAAAATTCCCAAGACTAGTATATTTGAAAGCAAGGACCTTTATTTCTAGGATATATTCCTGAAGTTTTTCCTGAGCAAAAGACCATATTTTTCTGTCTATATGTTTAATTTCCACTCTCTTCCCTTTGAAGCTTATTTCTCTACATTGAGCATCTAATGCTAATTTTATACTTGTTGTCACCTAATTTTGACTACAACTCAAGTTTATCTGAATCATAGCCCATAGAATTTATCTAGGTATCCTTGCCTGGCAATTGAAATGTAAAATGTGTATTTATAAATATAGTTACCAGGGTTGGAATAATGCATGCTTGGGAGCATTGATTTTTACATTCTAAATTCAAATCACAGAAATCAAACCCATGAAAGCAGGACTGAGTGTGTGTGTGCGCGTGTATACATACAAACATATATATGTACACAAAATTGTAGGTATACTATATATACAAAATTGAATTATTCCAATCTCAAATAATGTCACGTTTGTCACCTACAATAATTTAAAAATATTAAAATTGTAAATAACTAGGAACCATTGATGAAATCCTTTGAATGGCAGTTTAAAACCAAATAAAATTTGACATTAGTAAAACTGAGTAGTCCCAGATACTTTTCTAAGTACAAGTACTATGACATGACAATTAGGTTAATAATATAATATTTTCAGCAATTTCCTAAATTCCATTTCAGGAAATAGACTGACAAATTTTAAAATGGTAATCTTTAAACAGTGATTTCTTTGTAACAAACTTTAACACAGATGAAAAGAACCTGTTTTCTTAACAGTAACTAGTGAAATAGCAAAAATTTTTTATTTTCAAGTAAATAGCATATTGTTTACAATGTCAAATAAAATTTTTTGACATATGAGGCAAGTGATTCTTACCTCGAATGTAAGAAGGGTTCCTGGTTCTGTTGTGCATGGTTTCAGTTGCATTTTCGTGGGGCCATCGGAAGCATTTATGTTTCAGCTTGCCCATGAAGAGCCCCATCCCAATCACAGAAAATATGCTCAGAAAAAACAGAGTGAGGATAATGGCACCAGTAAGTTTCTTCAAGCAATGGAGCAGGATCCCTACATAAGACTTCAGGCCTAGAAAGAGACAGGTTTGTTCTCAATAAAATATCTTAGTAAAGCAGCATTAGCAAAGTTCTCCCATGGCAAATACATACTACACGGAAATCAGTAGCTTTGTGTTTCATAATCTAACTTATCATTATTTAGATCTAAAAAATAAGATGAATAAAAACTCAAAGTTTGAGGGTTTTGTATTGTTGCTAATTTATTGCACCTCACAAAGTAATTCGGACACAATATATTTTAAAATTGGTCATTCAATTGTTTCTCTTTACTACGTAAAGGACAGGCTCTCTTGGCTACTGCTTTTCCTAACAGTCACCCTTGTTTGTAAGTATAAGGTACAGAGTTATTAATCAAAATGGGTTGCAAATGTTGTTGAAGCAAAAAATAGCTTGCAATAGCAGTATTCTTTCACTAATTTTTAGAAATTTAATTTTTGGAGCTAATTAAATAAAATGAAAATGTTTAACAATTATAAATTAGAACAACACAACTGTGGTACAAGCAGGCTGTGTTTATGTCAGAACACTTACTACTAATTGAAAATTCAGCCTGAAATTTAAGGTTGGGTCTTTATTTAAGAACATTTGTTTTTCTATTTAAATAATATATGCTTAATTCTGAAAATGTAAAAAACAAGAAGAAACAAAAACCAAATAAACGTAATTGTACTTCATAGATGAAACTACAATTTCCTCCCTTCCTCCCCTCCTTTGTTCCCCTCCTTCCTCTCTCTTCCCCTTGGTCTCTTATTTGTTGGTCTGTTTGCATTTAGGACCCTAATCACTGCTCAGCTCAACAACGAATGAGAATACAGTAGCTCTGTGATGCTGAGCAAGTTACTCAACATTTTTAAGTCTCTGTTTATTATCTTTAATGTGAGAATAACAATACATATTTCATATGTTATTGTTAGGATTGAACATTTACTTTTTAAATGACCTCCTCAGATGATTGGATACAATAAAATTACTCCTGTGGTTAAAGAAATGTGATATCTAGATTAAATATATTAATATTTTAATTGCTAGAATATTAAAATACATGTTTACGGCCTAGAAATTATAGAACTAGGTTTTTTGCTATATACAAGTCTTAAGTGTTACATAGAAATGAAATTTCTGTGTCAACATGTATATCGCCACACTTAAGTGTTGATATGTATATTCAAATTACTTTTAAGAGATGTTAAATCAATGTTTAAACAAAAGACTATATATGTATGTAGTCAAGCCTTCATTAAAAATAAAACATTAAAAATTATTCCCAATTTGTTAGAAGAAAAATGGGATCACTTTACTTTAATGCAATTTCTGTGATTACCATAATGAACTTTTAAAACATGTATATTTGCACTATTCCTTATTTTTTTGGTAACTATACTGAGTCCTCCATATATTATTTTACTAATTTTTTCATATTGTTTTGTTGGAATTATTTTTAAGAATTTCTCTTAAATAAGAATATATACGTGTATATAATATGTAAATATGATGTGCATATGTACATGCACACACACGTATACACATGTGTATGTTTATATATATAATATATACACACCAGATTTTTGTGAGCTTTAATTTATTGGTGACATTTTGTTTCAAGGTAAAAAAAGTCACCATCCAGTTTTACAGAGTAAAATTTATTAATAATTTTCATTGTTATTTACCAAAGTTCTGAACCAATTTGGATTTTGAATTCCTGGTATAAATTTTCCGTGCATTTTACTTTTAAACTTTTGTTTTAGTTTAGGTATATGTGGTAGAGTTCAATTTATTTTTGATTTAATAATAAAGTCTCTACATCTTGACAGAAAAATTTAGCCCAATTATTTTTATTTTCATAAATCGGCTTTATTTTGGATTGGACTTCAAGTGCAAAGCGTGCAAAAGTTTGGCCTGCTTCAAGGTGTCCCAGTGGACAAAAATTGCTTATAGATCTTCCTTTTGGTATTATTATCACATCTGCTTCTCAGTTTATTGATCCAGCTATTCCGTAATACTCTGACTCTTAGAAGTCAAAGACAAGAAAAAGAAAAGAAAACAAACCCCCAAAGACAAAACTTGGAGTGGAGTTGTTTCTATCTGATTCTTTTTATTCATTCTGAATAACAAACTGGAAGATGTTGGTGGGCTTCTTTAAGATTCTTCAGGAATGAGAGATATAAATTAGTCCTGAGCATCCTCCACTCCTTGAACTTTGTGGCATGTGGAATGCACCCTATCCTAGCACTCAGAACAAAAGGAGATTTATTTTATATTACTCTATTCACTTCATCTGGTTTTTAGATGTAATAAGGAAAAGAAGACAGTAAGGTAGATATATGTGTAGACTGCTATATCTCTCGGAAGTCTAAAGATAATTTTATAAGTTCATATTTAATATGTAAAAATAAAAAATAATAAAAATTGAAAAATATTTTTGATTGATCTCTACATCATAGTTAATGAGCCCACCTAAAATAAATAACAGTCAAATGTGATTTTTTTCTTGCCTTTCCTGTAGTGACTGAAATAAATTTTAAGATCAGATAATTCATTGATTTCAAAGTTAAAACAGTATTCAAATTAATATTTCCCCAAACAATAACAGGAATACAAATGAATAGATGGGAGTGGAGACAACAAAATGAAGAAAAGGAACTCAATGCCATTTCTTACCTTGGTTTAAAGGAATAATTTTCAAAATTCTCAAATTTCTAAGTATTGGATTGAAGTTTAGAGGTGAATATATTGTTATCTGCCTGTGGAATTAAGTGAAGAATTATTTAGAGGTCCTTTTGAGATTATGTTACTTATGTTTGGGTTTTTACATTCTTTGAAACTTATGTTATAGCCATACATCCAAACATTTCCCTTGCTTTCATCATTTTATTTTTCAAATAGTTTTATCATTGATTGAAAGACAAAGATTGCTACAGTGTGCAAAGTAGCCAGGTAAATATTAATCCACAAACATATTATGAGAGTTTACAAAATTCCGACACTGTGAGTACTCTTAATTCCATATTTATATTATGTTCATAAATATTTTGTTACCTGACTAATAACAAAGATAATTAAAAACAAAAACCAAAAGCTTTTAAAAGAATGAGTCTCAATTTAAGGATTTAAACCATTAGGCTGATTTTGATGATGGTAATGAAGATGATGGCGATGTTGGTGATGACAATGGTATTGATAATGATAGCAGAAAGCAGGTACATAGTGGCTGGGAGCACAGACTCTATAGCCAGACTGCCTGTGTAGAAATCCAGGCTCCAACCTTTACTAGCTGTGTGACAGAAAAATTATCTAACTTTTCTTGCCTCGGTTTCCTCAGAAGTGGGGATAATAACACTTCCTTCATCAGCAGCTTTTTTGTGGAGATTAAGTAATATAGGTAAAGTGCATAGAAGAGCAACTGAACATGCCAAGGGATGGATATCTAAGTGTTAGCTGTGTTAGTTAAATGTGTGCTAACAGCAGCAGCAGCAGTAGTGATAGTAATAGGAGAAGTAGTAGTAATAATAATTGTGATTATTTTAGCCACTATTTTTGAATGCATACAACATGGCAGACACTAATTATTCACTTTTATAAAGATTTAAAAACTTTTTTGATCCAAAAATCTATAAATACAATATTAGTTTACATTTCTAACAGGGATTTAACACCAGTGATCATTTACTCAGCCACAAAGAACATTAAACAGATGCATTGAAAAGAATGAATACATATAAAAATCATTAGAATGTAATGTAACACTTTAGGAAATGTAGAAAATACATGTGTTTTTAAAATATCTTATTCTGATATCTAATATATTTAGTGGTCTTAAGAAATGCAGCTAAGTAGAATATAGATTTTAGATAGAACCAAATATGCTAGGATCCTTTCCTATCTCCAGAAAATTTTCTTCTCACTGAAAATAACATAGAAAGCAAAAATTCAACCTCTATCATCTTTACTTCATATAGAAAATGTAGATAATATCCTGTACTTTTTATACGTATTACATATTTTGAGACTTCATTCAGTTGGAGCTATCTGGGCGAACCCATTATAAGTATAATTTACGAAATATTTTATTTGCAACTTTTTGTCAGGCAGAAAATTTTGTCAACCTCAATTTTTTTTTAGTGAAAAGCATTTGCTTAGCAAGGTAGTAAGATGTTTGCAACTTAAATAAGTACTCACTCAAATAAAGTTACACAGAAGTCAAGCCAGTTCCAGGGATCCCCAAAGAAATAAAACGGTCCAGTCCAGGTGCCTCTGGCAATGAGTTTTACAAGGACTTCGAACGTGTAAATTCCAAGCAAAGTGATCCTGAGGAAAAAAAAGATTATGTATACATTAAAAGTAATACATCATCAGTTTTTAAATACAATGTCTATGATAACTCTCTGGCAACTGATCAACCAACCAGACAATAATCAAAAAAGCATGTGCCTTTGAACCATAGGATAGGGCTTTACACAGGGCTCTGAGAGTGGCCGATGGCTCATGGTATTAACCATAAAATTTGACCATCAGTTTTTCAACAACTCATAGCTCAGGGTTATAGTCTTCATATATATTTAGGTTAATGATGAAAATATCAAATGTGTTTCACACTGGGAGTCACACAATAAATAACTGAATTGTAAAGGAGTTTAAAAGAACTAATTTTACTTTATGTATATATAAGGATTTTTATGGCAAATCAGTATTATATTTACCTTCCAAAGTCAACTAGTTTTAAGAACAGAATTAAACTTGAAAGGTAGCATCAATAAAGCTTTCATCCCTGGGAAATTTAATGAGCCTTTCCTTCATTGCATGCTAACGTAAGTCAAACTACTCACATTCCCCAGGAAAGAGAAAATAAGTACATAGACTAGAAAGAAAGGCAAATTACTTTCTTAAAGAATGAAAAGAAAGTTATTTGCATTTGAAGCAAATCAGGTGTGGGTTTGCAATAGTAAAGAAAACCTGAAGCACTGATATATTAAACATTAGTAATTAACTTTAAAATGAAACCTCATTTGTACAATGCAATAGGCATAAATGTATAGCCAAAGTTTCAAACATTTACGTAATATAACCTAACAGGTTGGGAAAAAATAAAAGGGCAGAAAAACATTAAAATTGATTAATTGACATATATGTAAATTTGTTTCTATTTGGAAAATGTATTAATAATGGTATGTGGACAACTATTGCATTAGGTACAATGAATACATTATATATGAAATATAAGAATTAAATTTACAATATTATAATATTGTAAAGAATTAAATATACACTGTTATAATATTTAGTATATTATATTTATATGATATCATATTTTTATTTTATTATAATATTTAGCATATAATATTCTATAATGCCATGTTAAATATCAAATGTAGTCATATGAGATAATGTATAATAAAATTATATAACTTACTGTAATTTTGGCCCCCAGTATGGAAAATCAGTCATGGTCATGAATATGCAGTCACTCAGGACACTAATCAAAATGAACAGTCGAAAAAAGGTAGATTACAGTCAAGGAATAAAAGATAATTAATAATATTGGAAACCTGTTTCTAAAATCTGTTTATATGTGTATACACATATGAGATAAAAGTTTGTTAAATTATCAAAAAAGATATTATTCAGATTGAAAAACGATGATTAAGATTTGTTGATATTTACTACTGTTGTGTGTATGAGAGAACACATTTAAATGTATTTTTAAACATGGAATACTTACTATAGTATAATCCAGACTTCAATATGCTATACAATGAGATAATAATTCAAAAGAGAAAGACAGCAGCGATATTTGAATAGAATAGTTGCATTTGATACTTGTACATTCTAAAGCCAATAGAAAAGGATATGGATGTACCAAAATCTTAACAGTTATTCTTCTAATTGAATTGAAAGGAGACAATGTACACCAGGTGGCATTAAATCTGAAAATTGTTCTCTTTTTATTTAATACCATGAAAGTCTGCAAAGAGAAAAAGAACATCAAGTGAAATTAGAACTATGAACTATAGTCGAACCAATCATGCAATACATGGACAATGGCCATTTCAGTCATGAATGTTAAGTTACATTTTTCTTATATTTTGATATTCTTTTACAGATAAAATAAATGGAAAGGTCTTTTTAAACTCTTTTCAGTGATTTTTAGGCTTATCTATGAAAATTTTTTTTGCTTGTGTTCTACCCGAGAAAGCTATCACCACACACCAATCCTCAAATTTTCCTAACTAAAATAAATAGGGAGAAAGATATATATTAATAGTTTATGAAGATATATTTTTACATATCAGAATTCAATGAATGTAAAAAAAGTTAATTTTACTTCAAAGCAAATGAGGTATGGGATTACAGTATAAAAATGACCCAAATGCACTAAAATATTACATTGATCATTAGTATTTATTCATAGTATAAAACCCCACTTGTTTGTTATCATTGTCATAACATACACTTAAATCTTGAAAAAATAATATGTTGGGATATAAAAGCATTAAAATAAAAATGAGAGATCAAAAATATCCTAAAAATGAATCATGTATGAGGAGGACACCCTAAAATACAGAATTATCTTTTGTAGAGCAGGTCCCTTATAGTACAAGCTTCCCCCACTAGGTGAGTATTCTAGGAATCCATCTGTACCAGTGTGCCATCTGGTGTTGTTGTGAAAGGATGTGTTTGGCTTCAGTGAATTTTTTTTGAAGACTCTTTCAACACATTTGCCCATTTCATGATGGGGGATTTATGAGTGCACCTGCCCACACTGTGCTTTCTTCAGCAGTTTTTGACCAAAATCAGCATGACCCCCGTTCCCCACCCTCCCTATTCACCCGGTCTTGCCCCAAGCAAACTTTATTTTTGTTTTCTTGGATAAAAGAAGTCTTCAAAGGGAAGTGTTTTGACAATGTGGAAGAGGTGAGACAAAAATAAAAAACAAAATGGCCAAAAACACTAAAAAGCATAAAAATTGACAAGTTCAAAAACTGTTTTATTCAGTGGAAAAAATGTCTTGATAGGTGCATTGCATCAAATGGAGAGTACTTTGAAGGTGACTGAAGTTAAACATGTAAGAATAAATACACAATTTTTACAAAGAAATTCTTTTTTCGGGGGTCCCCCTCTAATGTGTGTGTGTATACACACACAATATAAAGGTGGGCAAAAGTAGGTTTACAGTTTTTTATATTGAAAATAACAATTATAAATAACAATACAAAAATAACTGTTTTATATTATCATAATTGTAAACTTACATTTGCCCCACCTGTATACTATAGCATTATATTTTATATTATATAATATATAACCATACAGAGGTATATATGGTGACTATATATTGATATGTATATTTGTATGTATATGCAAATATACTAGTGGATACAAATGTGTATTTGTCAATTATTTATGAATACATGTTCTAAATAGAAACTTTTCCCAACATAACAGTCCATGGATATTTGGCCTGGATTGTAGATATTTTTCCTCTTTTCATTTTAAATGCAACAAGAAAATTAAAAAGGGGCCCCCAAATAAATCTGACTAGTTAAAATGTGCTTTCTGTGTAATCTGCAGAACAATTTCAAACTTCACAGAAGATGGATGTGCAACCAAGCAGCTGATATGTCACTGTGAAGCAATGAGAAATTCCAGGTATGATATTACCCAGTTAATGATGAAGTGCTAAATTGCTTATTTAATTTTAGAGTCATTAACTTATATGTCATCTTAAACAAAATAAACTGAATATAATTCAAAATTTTAATAACTGTTCATCATTAATAACTACTTTTTATGCTAAGCTGTGCTATAGTTTTTGACTTGTTTTATTTTTAAAATTCCTTGTTGTTTTCCTTCAGTAGGATGCCAGATTTGCTCACCACTTCTGCATACACTACACAGCACTCAGAACCCTGTTATATTAGAGTTACCTCTAAGGTTACTGCATTATATTAATTCTTATGATTTAAGCATAGCAAAATCTGAAAACAGAAGTAATTAAGATGAGGATTTACCAAGATTTTACAGGTGTTTAATTAATAATGTTGTATAATGTCCATGGAAGTCACCAAGCTACTGGAGTCCTTTTTATAAATACATTTACACTGTAAAATGCCAATATCCTTCTACCAGGCAAAGATTCAAAAGAGTCGTGGTTGTATAATACAATCACTTTGCCTTCCATCCAGAGTCTTGGTTCAATTCCATTTCACCTACTTGTTACTATTTGTGAATGTTCTATTTACACAAATATCAGATTATATTTGTCTACACTGGAGCTAATCCTCCTCTCCCCCAAACTAGATCTTTTCTACAGTTATTGCATTTTTATCAGTGGGCCAACTATTTTTTCAGGTTGAAATTCTTAGCATTATCAATCAGTCTTCAAATCCTGCTGATTCTTCTTGGGATTTTTTACTCTCTCTCTCCCCTGAGACACTCCAATAATCCAGACCTCTGAACATCAGGCCTGGATTCCCCTTTCTCTCCTATTTCATTTTTCTGACCCTATCACTTCCATGCAATAGTCATTTAGAAATCTTCATATTCCTCTTATTTAAATATTGTATTTATCTCATCAGTCTTTTGGCCATCACGTTAAATCCATGCTGAAATCTCCCTTATTTCATCTATTTCCTACAACATGCAACACAGTTGGGAGGATCATCCCCTGTTCCTTCTCTATTCCAGAATTAATCTCTGTGGTTGCTTGTTCATAGATCGTCCCTTTGCCTTGTTAAAACTTGAAATGTTCTCTGAACTATAATTCTCATTCTATTTCTTTAATGAAGATTCTTCAGCTGTCAGTCCGCACAGATCTCTGACTTTTCTAAACATAATTATTCTTATTTTTTTTCATTTTGTGTTTGTCATTATATTGTTCAAATATTTAATAGGTTTCTCAAGTCATTCTGGAGATAAAATAGGGTGTGAGTGTATGAATGAATAAAAATGATAAATAAAATACAAGTTAGCTTTATTTTTCCTAACTACTGAGAGAGCTCATCAAGTTGAGCATGTGAATTTGTGTACATATTATACAAATCTTATACTATAGTTATTTTAAAATTGATAAACTTTAGTAGCCAATCATCATTCTCCCATAACACAAATAATTATATTAAGGCATATCAGTATAACCTGTTACAAAGTAAAGTAACCCCAAGCAAACTAACCAACCAGGCAAACAGTGACTTTTGATAAAAGTCTGAAATATGTATGAGATTTCTTATGTAGTTTTGTATAACTTAAAATTAGTTGTTGATCTATTATCCATTTAAAAAATTTTTATTGTATTTTTTCCATTACCATTTAGTCCCACCTCCCCCCCACCCCACAATCACCACACTGCTGTCCATGCCCACGAGTCGTTTTTCCTTTTTGCCCACCCCCCCACCCTCTGAGCTTCCCCCACATCCTCTTTTCTCTTCCTACCTCAATTATGTTTTTGGAACTTCTGCAAAATAAAATAATAAAAATGTAGTCACAACAATCAAATTAAACCTTACATTTTGATTATGATAGTACGGGTCCACGTCTTCCAAGGGCTCTGACACCATTTCTCGAGGAAGAGTTCCATAAACAAATGGAAGCTCTTTCCCAACTTCCAAGTCAATGCTTGGCTTTAAATCTTCTTCATGTTCCTCCTTGCGTTTTTTAGCAATATGCTGTTCCATAAGTTCAAGAGACTCTCTGGTGAAGGGCACAAGGCCCTTCGGTTCTGGGGAAGCCATTTTTAATTTTTTACCTGCAACAAATGTATATTCTTTAGTTCTGTATGAAATTTGTGTATACTGTATAAAGAAAAAAATTAAATTACAAAAGTTTAGAATATAAATAAAAGATAATAGTGAACTAGATACATGTATTCAAAGAAAGTTCCTCAGTTTTGTAGAAATCTGAGTTGTTAAGCTAAGTTCTTTCACACTTAACAATAGACTTAATTTGTAATTTCACGAGTAACTCATCCGTTTCATTTACTTATCCATTGAATCCTTTTCTGTTTACTGAAATCTTCCTTTCTATTTCTTCCTTGTAATAAAAGAGTTCTAAAGTTACTAGAGATTTGACAGGTGGAGGAATTCAGTCTTAGCTGCATTTAACCGTTGACTGGACTTTTCTTCTCTAAAGGCAGTCTTTATCGGCTCTAAGCCCCTTTCTTCTTTCTTTTTTTCAAATTAAATTTATTGGGGTTACATTGATTAATAAAATTATGTAGGGTTCAAGTGTACAATTCTTCAACACATCATCTGTATATTGCATTGTGTGAAGTCAAATCTCCTTCTATCACCATACACTCAACCTCCTCTATCCTTCACTACCCCAACGCCCCCTTTCCTCTGGTAACCACCGTACTGTTGACTGTGTCTATGAGGTTTTTTGTTTGTTTGTTCTGGTTGTATCTACGCGAAAAATGTGAAAATATTTACTTGCAAAGATATATGCACCCTTATATTCCTGGCAGCATTATCTACCCTTCTCTTTGTACAACTCTGTTTACTCCTCTTGACTCAGTTCTTCCTTCAACTTTAACTCTAATATCCCATAAAGTCATGCCTTTCCCATCTGTAATGTCCTTCTTTTTGGTGAGTACATAGAGAAACGCAGGGTTTCAATTACTGCACATGGATACTCACTGAGTGCATTTCTTAAAACACTGTTTTTCCTCCGTCATTTATGGCAATTCCACCAATCACAACAATTTAACAAGTAAAAGTGAAATTTATTGTTTTTCCCATGACTAAAATCAATTTTTAACCTTCTAGCCATTGTAAAAACAAAAGCACAAACACAAAGTAATCATCTTGAAAATTACTCATGAAATGTTTTGTCATTAATTCCTCTGAAGAAAATAATGTTCTTTCAATTATTTTTCATTATTTAAATATGATCCAATGTTTGTATATCTACATAAAAGCAAGTCATCTTTATAATTTTATATCTGGGTTGCTTTAGTAGTTTTTACAGGTTTCCCTAAATTCTAATCTTTATCTATTTTAAATTATCCTACAGGCCACTCGAATTTGTGTTCAGTAAATATAATTTTATGCATCAATTCCCCATTCATAAATCTTGTTGTTTGCTCTCACATAAAAATATGTTCTTTTGCTGATTTTCTCCAGCCTAATTCTTGTCAAAACCTACTCAAGTGATCCTATTCGGTTAAAACTGATTATTATTTATATATTTCCCTCAACCCTCTTTGTAATTTTATCACTGCAATTACCCCTCTTTGTGACTTAATTACCACATTGAAAGATAAGAAATTTTGCACTTGATATTGTGGCTTGTGTATAAGTATATTTTGTCTCTAATAGTGCTGTTCTTGGTTGAATTCCTTCTATATGGTTTCCTTAAAACAGAAATCACACACATATGTATACATATATTCCGCACCATAATCCTAGACAGTTCAGTGAAACTGAATTAATAGTTCAGTCCGTTACTTATCTATTAATGGAAGGTAAGAAAAGATGTCAGTTAATCTTAATGGAGTACCAGTTATAAAATTCAGACTGTTACTCATAGCTTAAATAAATGGTGTTTGGCAGACATTTCAAATATACAAATGGCAATCTCACATACATCCAAGGGGAGAACTCATAGTCCTTTTCTGTGTCCTGGGAAATACAAATGAAAATCCAGTGTTGGGATAACTCCTTATACCTTTCATGGGATCACAGTTTTCTGGGCTTTTTTTTTTCTTCTCTTTTCATTCTTTCTAAACAAAGGCTTCCTTTACTTACTTCTAAGACTGTACATTAAACAATGGCATCCCAGCTTCAACTTTGATTTTTTAGTTTAAATTCCCACCATATGTCTACAACCTCTATCTCAAAAACTGTAAATAAAAAGATATTCTTAATTGATCTAACCCAGCCCACTGATTTATTTCCCTTGGTTCAGTCACTCATGACCAGAGAGAGGGACATTTTCACAATAGCAATAGCTTCTTATGCTTACTTCCCTCAAGGGATGTTATAAGAATAGGGAGTGAAGCAATTTTAAGGAAAGGAAAATGGAATAAGAATATTGACATATATCTACTTGGAGGTATCTTTCCAGATTGGTAGTATAAAACCTAACAATTGTTCATATTAAAATTTACCTTTTTTCAAGTACCTTGCTCAGTATTATGCACAAAACTAACACATTAAACATTGATCAAGAATCATTTATATATATATACAATATGTATATAAATGCAAACACATCTATAACAGCACCTCACTTATTAAACTTTATTGAGGGGAGATAAAAATTCTTTGCATAAGCACAACTTATAAACATAGGCTACAGATACTGAGGTTCTTAAATATAACATTTTCTGCCTTTAAAATATTAAATGTCCTTTCAAAATAGAGCTTCTTACATGGAGTTACTTGAATATATATTAAATAGTTTCTTAATGATTCATGATTCTAGGCTAGTATAAACAAATAAAATCATGAACTTTGGAGTTAGGTAGACTGACATTCAAAACCTAAAAAAACAAAAACAAAGAAAACCCCCCCAAAACCTAAATACTATTACTGATGTTCTAAGAGGTCTCAGTCAAATCACTTAATATTCTTGAATCTTCAGTCATAAAATTGATATTCCTCTTTGGGTTAAATAAGGACAAAATAAAATAATATGGTGAAAATGCCTACTACAGTGACTGGCACCTAATAAATGGGAAGTAAATTTAAAATTTGAATTGTGATAAAATCTGTATCTTAGAATGATGGGCCAAATCTAATAAAATAATATATAAAGGAAATATATGTAGGGTTACAAAATTTAGACCAAAACATCCCATCTAAACAAGTATAGTAAAGTTACATTTTTGTAGCAGAGAAAATGGCCAAGAGATTTTACTTAAGAGCAATTGCAATGTAAATCAATATCGACTTGTATCTGCCAAGAAAGCTACACAACCTCTATCTGCATTGAAGGAAGATGGCAGCCCCTTTCTATTCTGCTGTAATCCAAGACCAGAGCCAAAAGGCATGTTAGTAAACTGGAGGGCCTTCAAATAGAATCCAAATATTGATTCGGCTCAAATCACAGCATCTATAGACCATGTAAAACAATGGAGGATATATTAATTGAAGTAGAAAAGACTCAAGTAAAACACTATTTTTGTCCAAGTATCATAACATAGCCTGAGTCATATTTCCTCACATGTAAACTTTGGAATCCCTCACGTGTTGCATGAGGTCATAATGATCAAACAGACCATGTACAGAAAGCCTGCCCCACTGTGCTGGTCAGTGATAATTCTCTCTCCTAACTGAGTCAGTGATCTACAAGATCTCTTTAGTGATAATTTTGATGTTGATTGAAACTACTCTGGGCTGTTGACTATGTAAATGAGTTGATAGTGAGTCCTTATCAAATGGAACTGGCTTGTATCTGACTTCTAGGTGGCTAAGAAAAGATCATAAATTATTAATCATTAAGTCATAATTTGGTAAAAAGCATTTCTGTGGGTAATTTATAAAATATGGTCCAGGCACTACACTTTCCATTGAGTGATCTTAATACAGTGCACTAAAGCTTGAAAAATATGTCAAGATTAATAGTTAATTTGTCCATTAGACTTCCTTTCTAAAAAATCGAAAGCTAAAGTAAGCTTTTGGCAAGAACTATATCAAATTCAACTGAGGCTTAGACTCTAACTAAAGTGCTAGTTGCACTAATACTTTATATTGTTGATTAAAGTGCAAACCATGTATCTTGGCTATCAGTTGGAAGTACCACAACCAGCATCAGTATAGGGAAAAGAGGTGCATTATTATAGAAAAAAATTCTCCTTAAAACAGTTTTCAAGCATTTGAAAAGGAGCCAATATTTGTCATCATTAAGACAATTATAATTTTGGTCACACTTACTGTGTGCTACCATTTGCAAAGCACTGGACTAGATGTTTCCATTATCTCATATTCTCACATGTCATCCTTGTGATCAACATTTATAAATGAGGAAGCAGACTGATGAGTTTTGTGACTTCTCCATCACAGTGTAGCCAGTCGAGTGGCAAAGATATATGTTCACCCTGGTGTGTCTAAATCTAAATTTGGGTGCCATTAAACTACACCACAAAATTCACAAGCTGTACATTTTTAGACAAATGCAAACAATTGATACTTCAGTATGGCTACCAGAGATATCCAAAAATGGACTAATGGACTTAATGGGACAATTTAGCCACCAATTTGCATCACTGAGTAGCTAACAAATTCGTCAGGTGAGATTGTCTGGAAAACTTATTTATGTAAATGTTGTTGAAGTCAAATATTTTGTAAAATTAAAAGGGAGCAAGAATAGTGGCATTAATTTGGAGCAGAACAGGTGCTGCCTAATATGATGATCCTTTATATAGATCTAGGAATTTGCTGTTGTGTGAATTACAGTGGAAGACCACCAGCAACAGGACTGCAAAGGACCAGATAATGCAGTTAATGACTTTCCCAGGGCCTCATGGGATCTAAGAATTGACCACATGACCTTAGCAAGCCAATCAAATGTATCAGCTCAAGGTTACGAGTTTGGATTTAATGACACAAAATAAGACAGGCAGTGGAGAATCCACTTTTGCAAGACAGACAGAAACTTCAGCAGCAACTTTCAGCAATTTGGGGAACATACTAGTAATACAGTAGCAGTGCCCAGTGCTATATTTTTGGTAGTTTGAACTGAAATATTACTGATGCTCACTGGTCTGCTTCTGCCATGTATCAGCTGTGATACTGGCTTCCACTTAGTCCTTCTTCTCTCTCCCCCTCCCCGCACTTTCCTCTGTAGATGCTCAGATTTAGGATTATTGAGAGTTGAGTTTAAATCTATCAATGGTTTCATTTCTCCTAGGCTGATTTGTTACTGTCATTAAGTGTATTTTGAAGCATTGATAAAATATACAATCTACATAAAAACTTAGAAGTTTATTTCAAATCAGAGTGATAAAATAAAGGCTGCTCAGTAATTAGTACAAAGAAATTAGTGGAAAATGCATTTATTCCCCAGTATCTTCACCATTATGTGTTTCTTTCATCTATCATTTTACCTTTAAATGTAGATCCATTTTCCATAAAGCCTTTGGAGCATGGAAAAGAGTGCAAATGGATTGGATTTTACTTCTCCTTTACAGCTACATAGGCATTTAGAAGTCTGAGCATTCTCTGACTTCCAGTTATGCTGACAGTGTGGGTTTTGTGTAGTTTTAATTGTTATTTTGTACTATATTTGTGTAGCATATATGGGGAGGGTCAGAATTGGGCAATTTCCATTATTCTTGGCTCCATACTCTTCTAACAGCCATGCATTTCAGATGGCAGAATGACTTAAATGCAAAGCAAAATTTAAATTTTAAAAGCAGAAACTATAAAACTCATAAAAAAGCATAAATAAGTGACTTTATAATAATTTTAAATGGAAGTCCTAGTTTAATGAAGCAAAGCGATGGCTAGGATGTGAGGAAGTAAGTACTTTAATATAAACTTTTTTGGTATCATAAACTGGTGCATCTTTTCCAGAAGGAAACCTGGTACTAGTTCTTGAAATTAAAATATATACACCCTACCCTAGCAATTTGAACAGTAAGCACTTACCCAATAGGTACTCCTCAAACCAATTAATGTGTACAATGTTCAGAGTTGTATTTTTGTTAAAGTTATTGAGGTGATATTGGTTAATAAAATTGTATAGGTTTCTGTGATAACTCATCTGTATGTTTATCACCAAAGTCAAATCTTCTGTTACTATACGTTTGACCCCCTTTACCCTTTACTACCCACCCCACCCAGAGATGTATTTGAACAGCTAATAGAAAGTCAACATGTTTCTCAGGTATCGCTGCTAAACAAAATATTCTAGAATACACCCTTATAAGGGAATACTATTAATTTTTGTGCTTCTGTAACCATGTGGATTTTTTGAAAGTATATGTGTGTAGATTTATTTTAAAAATAGAATCAGGTATTAACTAAAAATGATGTACTTCTTCTTAATATCTTTACCATAATGAAATAACCTAATAGTTGATTCCTAACCATGTGCATTGGTCACAGGCTTTGACAGTGACGTCTGTGAGATCTTGATTGTATTACTGTCATACCACATAGAGAACATGGAATATGGGAGAAGTGCCAGTTTAGAGATTAGGGGAGGGAGGGATAATACTTTATATTTTTGGTGTTGAATGTACATCTGAAATATGCAAAAGTAAAAATTCAGATATTAATTGAAAATACGGATTTGGAGTTTAATAAAGGTAATTATACTGTATATGTGCATGCATAGGTTTTACATACTAATATAAGTATATGTGTATATATGAGTATATGTGTATGGCACATAGTATATTGTTACTAACTACATGGATATATAAATAGGTAAAATCAATGGACTACAAAAGATCACATGTATTTGCAAAATGTGTGAAATTCCTTACAGAGTGATTGTAAGGACAGCCTACTGAAAAGCATCTACCTGTCATTTAACAGTTTAGAAAGCAAGTGGTTATATGTCACTGCTAATAAATGCTTTAAGTCATATGGGTCGAATATTCATAAGAAATACCACAGTTAATATTTGAAGCACTTTAAAAAAGGACATTATATATTAAGAAGCAATGATGATAATGATTACTGGCTTCTCATAACAGTAAAAGAAATACCAGAAGAGAGAGTAACAATATCTTTTAAAAAAATTAAGCTGGCACTCCACATACAACAAAAGTATACTTCAAGAATCAAGATAAAATAAAGATATTCTCAGATGTTTCAGATGCAAATTTAGATGTTCAAGAAGAAATAAAACAAAAGAGAAATGAAGAATATGCAGGAAAATATCAATCATAATTAACAAAAAGTAGAAGCAGCCCAGGTGACCATCAAGAAAATAGACAGAAAAATAAAAACTGATATATCTATACAATAGAACACAACTCAGCAATAAAAAAATGAATGAACTACTGATACACACAAAATGACTGAGTTCAAAACATTACGCTAAGTGAAAAAAGTCTTATGCCAAAGATTACGGATTACACGATCTGCTTCACGGGAAGTGGTGGCACCAAAGATAAGCCCCAGGAGGGATGATGGAAGTTCCTGGGGTGGTGGGGACGTTCATCCTGTTAGAGGTTTGGAGCACACAGGGGTGTGCATTTGTAAAAGCTGATAGGATGATACCCTTTAGGTTTATGCATTTCACTTTTACCTTTTAAAAAGCCCATAAGCAAATATTGAATTCTAATAAATTATATGGATTATGAAGTGTTTATGGGTGAAGACAACTAGTGTCTGCAACTTATTTTGAAAGACAACAAAATATAAGAAGAATTAATGAAGTATTTGAGGAATGCATGCATATTTATCTGATAAAGTAAATATTATAAGGTGACAACTGAAGATTCTAGGTATTGAGTGGGTATTTCTTGTGCAATTGTGTTTGCTTTTCCATATGTTTGAAATATTTTATAATAAATATTTGAAAAAAATTAGCTTTGTAACCAAATGGGTTCAAATCTAGACTTTAGAACTTTTTAACTGTGACTTTGAGTAAGGCACTTAACCTCTCCGTGCTTCCGTTTCCTAAACTATAAAAATGGGAACAACAAAAGTATTTACCTCAGAGAGCAGTGTGAGCATGGAATGGATAAATATGAAGCATCTGCCAGGTAATATACACTCAATAAATACTAGCTGTTACTATTTTAAAGCATTGTATTTTAATGTTTAACCATCTTTTAAATTAAAATCACTGCCATATTTCCTGGAATTTATAAAGAGAATATGCTGAATATAATTAATTTCTTACTCATAAATTAAAGTAATAATAATATTCAATTACAAGCAACTGGAATACTGTGATTTAAATAATTTTTAAAAGAATTCTACTTTTGACATTTTTCGTCTGCTTTATTTATTTGGATCTCTTGTAGCACTAGACTTTCAGACTCTTTTCCTTGCTGCTTTTAAGTGCTTGTTTCTGTTGGCTTCTTCTTCTAGCATTCCTCTCTAATTTGCTAGGGGTAAACACCATAGCAATGACCCATGAGTGAGAGCCCAAAATGTCCAATGGAGAAGAAATCAACCATACAGTAAAAGTTTAACCCTCCATTGATCTTCTCCCTCCTCCCTAACCCCACATCCCATTACTTTCTTGTCCCGAGATAGAGCTTGAAGGGCTGACACACAGGGCAGAGCATATGTCACTTTAGATCCCAAGATTCCAGTCTTGTTTAAAAGGAGCTGATGATATTTCTTTTTATTATAAGAATAATCCAACACATCACAATTATTACCCTATGACTTGGAGTCCCAAGTAGAAACTTTTCTATTTGGAGGCATTAATGACAGGCAACTAGTTGGACAGACCGAACATCTAATAGCAAATAGCCATGTACCCCTGAGAATAGCCATGTACTCCTAGGTATTAGCAAATAGCCATGTACTCCTGTGAATACATAATCTCTTGTCTCCAAAACTGGCTTGTACTTCATTTTATTTATTACATAATTAATGTATATGCTTAGATTCATCTTGAATTTGCATCTTTTTAGTCTAGTACAGCTAGCAGGTTTTCTTTTTTTTAAATTTCAATTCTTTTCCTTGCCCATGAGATTGTTCTGCTCTTTCCTGACTAAAATGACTTTTGATTTATAGCTCTTGTTTTCACATTCTCTGTAATTATTTTCTTCCCAGAGTTCAGTCAGTTTTGGCTAAGCTCCTTAATATGCATGCCTAACCTAGGATTGACCCATTCTGGATGGATGTTCAGTGCTTTTTGGTGGCTTCAAATTCCCGATTGCTCAACTCTATCCTTCCTTAGTTCCCTTGTCCTGACCCCTCTCAGAAGTTTCAGAACATATCATTGAAATATGCTCTCTTACAGAATGAAGTAGTAAACAACTGAGTCTCTCAAAAAATATATGTACATATATATGTATATATACACACACACATTTGATCATCTGTACTCATTTAAATTATATATTCTAACATTTTAATATTAGATATATTTTAAAAAGTAAGCTCTAATTTTCCTTAAAAGATTGTTCTTGCCATTTGATATGCTATATAGGGCATCCATGGTATTTATTTTTGACATTCATTTATTTGGCAATCATTTGAGGAACATATATTTGACTTATTAAGTGCCAAGCACTATGCCAGACAGCATTGGCATAAAATATAATCACTGAAATATTAATAAAATATAATCACTGATTTTAAGGAAAATGGGAGACAGACTTGTAAACAAATAACAACCAAGTCATTTTGGTAATCTCTGAAAATTGTTAAGTTTTAAAAGCAACATTGAGTGAAATTAAAAGCATCTCCAACACAGGTGGACCTGGATTCTACAGTATTTGCCAAATTTTCTAATAATCTGATAACAATTAATATCTCTTATCTTGAAATGGGGAGCAGTCTAGGACACTATGTTTCAGAATGCCACAGTCAATGTACACAAAGGATTAGAAGTCTATGACCAGTGTCAGATAACAAAGTCTCCCTGTCTGCATCTGAGCACAAATTTGTTGAGAACAGTGAACAGAAGGAAAAGTTAGTGGCAGCTGAAACACAAGGAACGGGCATAGATCACTGGGGAGAGGATCCCAACGAGGACTTACTCACAAATGCCACTGTGAGTGAAAAAGAGGATAGAAAGCAAGGCTCCTAGGAACACAAAGGTGAAGTTGATTCTGCCTTAAATACTCCTACTTGAATCTTATAAGACAACAACTCTTAGAAGTGACTTTTTCCAGTGAGTCTGGGAAAGTGTTCTAAACCAGCATTCTAAACTGTTCAATGACTCCAATTTCTCCAGATGTTTTTTGAACAGATGTTCTTCAGACAGATGTCCTTTGTAAAATTGGCCTCTGGGATTTCTGAATTACCCCTTGTTACTCCAACAAAATGAACAAGTTGTAGAGGAGCCAGGGTCTTCCTGGAATTGTATTCCTGGTGAGCCCAGTCTGCCAGATCCTTAACCAAAAATTCCTGGCCAGTGGTCACATCAGGGCTCAACAAGTAAAAGAAAAGTACCATTTGTCACTTCCCAGTGGAATGCATGGGGGTTTTGTCATGCAGCCAGATTCTAAAACTTGCTTTCAACCCTGAAGTCCATGATGCAACTGGCTCCCCTGAGATGCAAGACCTGATCTCAACTTCTGTTCAATAAAATCCATGACTGGAACTCTCCCTGGAGCTCTTGGGGACCATTCACAACCAGCTGACCTCTGTAAGCATCCTCTTCACCTGCAGTGAGACTCTTGGATTTCTCTGAACCCTCATTGTTGCCCAGGTTCTGAGCAGTGGAACAAACCATGCCCTAAATCTGAGACCAGGTGAAAGAATCTGAACCAGTTGCCACATAAGGCAAACCATAAACCTCTAGCACCTCGTTGGCTGTGGGTTAGCTTGAGATATGTACAGGACCTTTGACAATATGTCAGATTCTGGATGGCTGTCAGGATGTCACAGTTCATGAATCCTGGGGCCTCTCAAGCACAAAGGTAAAAGAATGGTGAAATTTGGTCAAAACCTTGGTCTTGAGTTGTAGGGAAAGGAAATTCTCTCAGTGCAGCTGATTTGAATTATATCAGCTCCTGACTACCTATTAGAAATCTCCTGGTGCTAGTATTAAAAATCTAGGAACTGGAGAGCATTATGCCAAGTGAAATAAGCCAGGCAGTGAGGGACAAATACCATATGATCTCACCTCTAACTGGAACATAATCAACAAAAGAAAAAAGCAAGCAAAATATAACCAGAGACATTGAAATTAAGAACAATCTGACAGTAACCAGAGGGGAGTCGGGAGGGGATAATGAGGGGAAGGGTTTTTTTGGGAACTACTATAAAGGATACATGGACAAAACCAAGGGGGAAGGTGGAAGCAAGGGAGGGAGGTGAGTTTGGCTGGGCTCAGGGGTGGGGAGTGGTGGTGGGAAAATGCAGACAGCTGTAAATGAACAACAATAAAATAATTTTAAAAAAATCTAGGAGCAAACAGCCCAACCCAGACAGGCAATTTCAGATTATGTTGGGCTGAGCCCCTTGAGATGAATCTAATGCAACCTGTCAAATACAAAGATTCCTTTGGATGATAGCGAGGCATCATACAACCACCTTTATAGAGCAAGCAGAGATGCTGTCACATTTTCTTTTGCCTTTTTCTTGTCTGATCTCCAAAGTATGAGAGATGAAGCACACACTGGAATGGCTGAAGGAAATACCTGCTTTAGAACATCACTTCTCCAGAAGATCTACATTCTTTTCACCTCTTTGAGCTCCTTCTCTCCCTTAGTTCTAGACTTTCCTCTTTGTCTGGTGTCTGTTTAGCAATGACCTTACTGGATACTAGCAATCTGCCACACAGATCCTGTTTGAAGAACAGCTCCAAAGTTTGAAATCAAAGAAGTGCAGTTGGGACAGTCATATTATCCTGCCACTCCCAGTTCCCTCAGAGATAACATATGTCTTTTTCCTTCCACCCTTTTCTCTCATTTCCAACACATCCAATTTCATATTAAGTACAGTGATTGGAAGTCACGGGTTCTGGGGACAGTTTGGGTTCATACTTGTTGTTGAGAACTAGTTATTAATGGCATTCTTTCCTTTTCAAAACATCCTGAATTGGAAGATGAATGACACAGCCACCCAATCAGTGAGGCCACCCAATGACTGGCCTCTGTGCAGCTTTGTTCTCAGGGAAGAGGCTGCGTGGATAGCATTTTCTATCAGCAGCTGCAGCTGCATCTTCTGAGAGATAATGAAGGGCACCGAAGAAAGGTAATGTCAGAAGTCAATGTTTTTCCTTTCTCCTCCCACTCCCCACTTTTTCTCCTGGTTCTCAGTTTGATTCCCAGAGAATAGCCTGCCAGTAATGCAGTCAGGCTATGAAGGCAGATTCTGCACATGTAGGAAGTGACTACCTAGGGCAGTCAACCTCCTTACTTTCATTTTCCTCCCCTTAGTTAATGAAACTACAACATCTACCAGGGGTGTCCAAACTTTTGGCATCTCTGGGCCACACTGGAAGAAGAACAATTGTCTTTGGCCACACATTGAATACATTGCGACATGTAATCACACACACACAAAATCTCATAATGTTTTAAATAAATTTAAGATTTTGTGTTGGGCTGCATTCACAGCCATCCTGGGCTGCGTGTGGCCCATGGGACACAGGTTGGACACTCCTGATTATTCTAAATAATCAAATTCTCTGCTTTCTGGAAAGCTGGATTTGACCCTAGGGATGAGAAACAGATGCTGGATTAGCTTTGCCAAAAGAAATTATGAAATGTTCTACTGTATACCAGATACTATATATTCATGTATTCTCCTAATTTATTTACCAAAAGATTTAAGGTAGCTTACAAGGGTGTAGGCCACAGAGCAAGATAATGTAAATTAGGAAGAGTGAAGAAAAAAATAGTTAACTTGGGACTAGAAGGTACCGCATGCATAAGTGAAGGTGACAGTTAATGTGCTTATCAGATGGAATCTATATTGTTGAGAATGTAGAAATCACACTTACTTTAATGAAGAGACCAAGTTTGATTGACATTTTTGTTCATTTAGGGCTACTTGACTGTACTTCATAGATATCTTAGGACTTATGTTTCATCTTTCTCACATTCTGTGATGACTCACAACTAAATTCTCTGATGCAAAGTCTTTTCCATCAGAACTCTCTATTACTTTTTTTCCTCTCTCTCCAAGATTTAGAACTCAAATTATATTAGATGCATTGCTTTTTTGTCTTATGGAGGACATGATAATATTATCATTGTCTTTTGGGATGCAGAAGAATATGAGCAGAGGTGATTGAAACTCATGAGATTCTGAAAGACATGGATAGGTTTAAAATAATCAATAACTTTAACAGTAAAGCTTTAGAGACATAACTGAGACTCTTCTCAGTGAGTATGACCGTTGACTGGCTGGGATATGAAAACAATGGGCACCTTCACACAGTTTAGGTGAAAGTGTAATTAAGTCCATTTTAATCTGAATGACTTTGTTTGTCAATAGTTACATGTACTCTTGTGCCCCCAAATTAAACTGCCCTTTGAATATTCTTGCTGAAGTTGGAGAAGTCATGTTTGCAAAGATGTTAGTCACAACAGGCTTTTAATTTCAAAGACTGGAAATAATCAAAGTGTCCCTTTAAGGAGCTAATCTCATAAATTCCAGTAGGCTGCTATCATGAGACATTATTTAGTAATCATGAAGAGATATGTCTGTGCTCATATGGAAAGATTCCCAAAATAAATTACTTAGTGAAAAATGTAACATTGCAAATGGCTTGCCGTGTTTACCTTTGAATGAAATATCTTATAAGGATTACATGCACAGTATTATATATGCTACCACATGTGTAATGTGTCCCTCTGAAAGAAACTAAACTGCTATATCTATAGCAGTTTAGTATAGCAGTTTAGGAACTAAAAAGGTATCAGGAGATTCTGTTGCTCTCTGGCTAATTTTCACTACTATTTGAATGTAATTTACCATGTATGTATTACTAAAATCTGGAAATGGAATGCTTACACACTGTGCTTGCAAATAAAGGACAGATTGACCAAAATGGCATCAATCCACCTGGAATTTTGCAGCTGTGTTCTCCCCTTGACTTCAACCTGCTTAATGTTTGGCTTTTGGATTATTTTTTCCCACTTGAGCTGCTTACTTCCTGTTTAATTTTGATTATTTGACTCCTACTCTTTAATCCTTTTTGGCATACACTTTATGTTGCCTGCCTTAATTGATGTTTTTTTTCTTTGTCCCTGGACCTGGATTTTGACTGCAGCTGTTTCTGCTCCCAGGTCAGCCTATTTGGGCTTCAGTGTATCCACTTAATTCTGGTCTCAACTCCCTCACTTTGACAATTTCAGCCAACACATTCTTAGGACATGTCATCTGGCAGAGGAAAATTATAAATAACGTTCTCAAAAACATAAGTATGCACTGCCATTTTGTCTTGTTTTATAGTTCTTAAGAATTTTAACCCATTCTTTAGGATTCAAAAACTAGGAAAACAGCCCATGTAAATAAATGAGCACCTGCAAAAGTCCAAAGGGACAGGTCCCATCTCTCCCCAAATAAAAAGATCTCCTTTGAGAACTGAACTCCCCTAAAAATATGGTGAACTTGGATTCCAGGGATGGTTCATTCAATAATCAGGAGCTGAAGTCTTTGCAAATGTCTTCTTTCTGAGGAGAAGTCCTTATCACACACATTCAAACGGTACAGCTCATACAAGGGGAAGAAATCTGGGTAAGCGTCATGACAGTCTTAGCACCCAGTCTCAAATAAACTAACAAGAATGAGCTCAAGGAAAGCTCAGTGGGAGTTCCAATGCCTTGAGAGGATGCAGGATAGTGAGTCTCTATGGTAGACAGAGTCTCACCAGGGTAAGCCATTATGACTGGCGAGGCAGTAGAGACAGGGACGGAGTTCCAGGAACATGAAGAAAAGCTGCCTTGGTTTTCAGCGTGTCCGCTTAAGCTTCTCTATGGCAACCTCATGGTTCACTAGCAGGGTTTCTATGAATATGACAACAATTTCTAAGCTGTGCCTGTCCAGCCCACCAAACAAGCATGTTGGGGAAAGGCCAGAATATCTCCAGAACTAATTGTTCTGTGACCCTAGTCAGTCAGACCCTTGAGAAGAAATATCTGGCTAGAGGCCATTTAAGAGCTCAAGAGGGAAGAATGTATTGTTGCCCCTGCTAGCCTAATACAAAGGAGAGCCTATCATGCATGGACTTCTACACTAAGCAGCAATCCTGAGACTTTATAACCTATGGGTTTAGGTGCCACTGGATCTGTGGAACACAGATATGGATTTAAAAAAATATTCCACAATAGGTACATTCACTGGAGCCCTAAAGGCCAGAGCTGGCTGTTCACCTCAGCTCCTGATCTCTCCCAAAGAGTCTGTCTGCTCTTCCAGGACCTATTCCCACTCCCCAAAACTACTCCAGCTTTTCAAATGAGAAACCAAACACAGATCCCCATCCACTTCTGGTATTTCAGAGAAATATGAAAGGAGCCTTGAAACATATTAGGGCAAAACTAGATATGGACCAAAGCCAAAGTCATGGCCTATAATTAAGCACTTAGATCATGTCGCTTCCGGAAGAACTCAGAGAGTGAGAGGCTGGTGGGCTGGGAGCCTCACTCTGGTATCTAAAACAGAAAGGAAGGAATATTCCATTCAACACCACATATTCACCCAGTGACTACCCCCTGCCCCGTAAATCAACATCTTCTTATGTTCTAGTTTAAAGCCAAATGCCCTGATCTATTTTTAGACTTTAAAAAACAGAATTTCCCTGGGTCGGGAGGGGCCTAGCCTCATCAAGCTCTTGTTTGATGCTAATACAGTCAGTTTGGCAACTGGCTGCCACCACAGAGCTGGTTACTCTCAGCCAGCAACAGGCTGGGGCAATTGGGTCAGAAATACTGTGTATACAACAGGGATATCTGTTAGCCAGACAAATGAGCACCCATCAGCATGGAATATAACCATAATAAGCCGGGTGTATAAATAGCAATGATTGAACAAATGCATGGAAATCATAATGCTGGCTGGGCCAACAGATATGGACCAGCTGAAAAATAGCTGCAGAAGCCCTCAGGTGAAAACTTTCTCTTCAGCCTTAAAGGTTCCCTCTTTTAGTGTTGTAGAGGTGAGACCTTGCTTACCTGGCCTTGATTAGCCCACACTAATAGAAGAGAAGGAGAAAAACTCAGGAAAAAATGAGATGTCTATATAAGTTAGTGTCATAGGATGGTGGGTGTCTATGCGTTGCTGATGGCTAGTAAGGGTGAGTAGGGTTCACATATGTCCTTCCACAACTGACTAGTGTTGATATTGGTTAGTAGAAATAATGGGACCAAACTCCCAGAAACCAAGAATGTCCCTTTTATGCTAATATCCCCACCATAAGCTTTCAAGTGAGAGTCTATGCTGGGGGGACAGGATTATGGATCAGACTTTGAGTGTCTTATTTATAGTACAGATTCTATTGTAGTGAGATCTAGGGCTGGGATGTAGTGGGGTACTTCTCCCTAGGTAAGAATTGAGCAAAAATTGTTGTTTTCATTTCCTGTGTGCTTTAGACCTCTATTTATTCTCCCTGATGAAGTGTTACGAGCGTATATACCAACTACCCTACCAGAGCTTCTCCCACAGGAGGCCGTGAGATGGATGCCCTGTTCCCAGGTGCCTGGCCCTACTGTCCACTCCCCAGTGGAGGCCAGTATGCAGTGGCAGGTCCTGGGGCCTGCCCACGTTGCCTGGGATCTGTTGGACCCCTTTTCTGAGCTTACATCCAATTTTAGGATTTTCTCCTATTGTTTTAAACACATTGACAGGAAAGAAGGGGCTCAGAGCACCTCTCCCCTGAGTGCAGGGTTTTAATGAATCCCAGCCATCAAGAGTTGGATATTTGTGCCTAAACTTTGATTTTTCCTATATTAATTAATGGACCAAAATACATTCAGCCATATCCTATATACTTGATGGTTTCATCCCAATGATCTACGACCACATACCTAAACCAAAATTTAAAACTAAAAAGAAAAAGTGGGTAAAGTATATTTTGAGAACATTCAAAAGTGAACATGAAATGTTGGCTAAAGCATGCAATTTTGCAATAGAATATACTTGAAATTGTACAAGTGGCAAAAGAGATCATGACCTGCATTTAGATTTCACTTCTTCTAGTGCATTCCAGTGAGTCCTGTCAGAGCCTCTTTTATTCAGACATTGAACTGGACTTAACTATATAAGGGCTAGAGTAGTGGAATGGATAAAAACATGGAACAATTCTCTATGCAAGCAAGAGTTACACATGACATCACCTTCACAAAACCCTTCATGTAATCTCTGTAATTTAGTCCTCACCGGAACGTGTAAGTTTTTGATGTGTGATTTACAGATAAGAAAAATAAAGCTTAATCAAAAGTTAAATAATTTGCTTCAGTTTCACAAAAATGGAAATCAAGTTTTATTATTCTCAAAATATTCTTCATTGGACTGCCAACCCATTATTGATTAGCTAAGCAGTAATCACTGGCTAATTACTCCTTATGGGCCATATCTTCTTGACTTGTAATTTTAATTAGGGCTCCTGGTAGCAGGTATGGTACTCAGGATTCTCTTTATTACAAGGCCCAGCCTCCTTCTATTTTTATCATAAACTACTCTCCTCCACAGTAGTCAGGAATAAAAAATAACCACAAAAAGCACCACCCAAATGCCTTCCCATTTCAAGAGACTTTTCTGGCCAATATCCAAACTTGCCTCTATCATTCCATTAAGAAGGGGAGCCCATCACTATGCCGCTCCACCTGTCCCCATCATTGGTCCTGCTTTGACCGATATCCTAAATATTGGAGGCAACATGTAACCAGAGCCGCCGGGAATAATCATCACCTCTGGAAGAAAGAAAACCTCCAGAACATACGACTTTTACAGGGCTGAACAATGAGAAAAACAAAACAAAACAAAAATAAAACAACCCCCAAACTTGTTGATCCAAACACCATTTCCCATCACATTTATGTCTCTAATTTTATACTGTCAATTCTTACATAAGAAGCACCAATCTTGAAATCACTAAGTTACTTAAAACAAGACACAAGTATACATCCTTGGGAGAAGTATATATACTCCATCTTGCACAAGGTTTATTCCTTCTCTTCTATTATTGTGTCATGTGACCTAAACCCCATTGGCATAAAGAGTTTCTAGAAATTTTACACTAACAGAGCATCTGGGTTTCAGAAGCTTACCTGGTGGGATGAGGAAACTGACCACACATACAGTGCAGGGCAAACACCCACAGGCCACTGCTGCTCTCGAAAGTAGCTCTCTTAATTCCTGTCCAGAGTCTTAATCTCCAGCTGGGGACCTAGGGGCGTGTACAGGGTGGGGCAGGTGGGGGTTGGGTGGGAAAGATTGGCAGCAGTCGGCGGC
This sequence comes from Anoura caudifer, assembly GCA_004027475.1. Lineage (NCBI taxonomy): Eukaryota > Metazoa > Chordata > Mammalia > Chiroptera > Phyllostomidae > Anoura > Anoura caudifer. Next base: position 31,997 of record PVKU01003081.1, on the reverse strand, counting down.
TTTCACCACCCTGGGACTGGGCACACACAGCAAGAAAAAGGCACTTACTTGCTACCATGTGACGGGTCTCCACCAGCACCTGGGCTCCTTGGAGCCCTCAGAGCTGGGCTCCTTGGAACCCTTTTCTCCTCTTGGGCTTCTCTTTCTGATCTCTGGTTTCCTGAGCTCTGGTTGCTTAGGAAGTATTGCTAGGCTGGCATCTGCCCTCACCAGCTGTCAGCCAAGCTATGATGGCTCGCTGAATTGTCAGCTAGAAACCGAGTCACTGGGGCGGCTGCCCGGCCACTGACCAGAGACCCCTCCAGCCAGATGCGCAGTGGAGCCGCGCCCGCAGCCAGGAAGCTGTTTTTGTGTCTTTCCCCACTCCTCCCGCCCCTCTCCCAGCCTCACCTCCCTCTCCCCCGCCCTCAGCTCCAGGCCAGTGCGCGACTCCGTCCACAGGGGCGTGGGCGGGGTGGTGTTGACAGAGCCAAGCAGCATCTGAAGCCGCAAGAGACAGGGCAGCTGCTTGCGGGCCGGAGGAGTGGGATCTGTGAAGGGGTGAAACAGGGGGAAGAAGTGGGCTTGAAGAAAGGGAGAGGCGGATTTGAGCAGGGTTGCCGTTAAGGTGGAAGGCGGAGGAGGGGAGAAAGATGTGAACTGCAGGGAGAGGTGGGTAGAGCAAGAGAGGAAGGCAGCAAACAGGTTCTTCACCTCCAGTTGCTTTATCTCTCTGCTCGTCTAGCTGTCGCAGCGGAGCCTGCACCGTTCAAATCTGGGCATGGCTGTGGTGTGAGTGTGAGTTTGTGTGTGTAGGTATGCGTAGGTATGCGTAGGTGTGCGGCTGTTTGGGAAAGAACAGGTTGGAGCGATAATCTCCTCACTCTAGATTGCTTTCCACCTCTGGTGATTTGAAACAAAGAACAGAGGAAAAAGTAAGCATTTGGGAAATTTTTTGAAAACTGGTGGACAATCAGTAATTCGACAGTGAAGGGAAGAGCTGTTGGACCTCCTTTCCCAAAGAGAGATGGAAAATTTTGCCACACCATAGAACATACCTTTTATAATCCCAATTTGTTTGAAAAGGGTAAAGTGTCCTTAAAAATGATTCTTGCAACACACCAAGAAATGATAACAAAAATGAGGAGAAAGGAAAAGGAATAATGCATATTTACATAAGAGATTCAAATTTTATATTGCAAATTATAGAACAGAAGAGTAAAGTGAACTAAGGTACTACTGGCTCTGTGCAAACCATCTTAGGGACAGCAGGATTCCTCTGATTCACAGAAAGGGTCTGTTGCATGCATTTTGTTTGTTTAAATTATAAATTTGTTAGAAAGATTTTCAAACATATACAAAAATACAAAGAAAGTATAATAAACTCTTACGTACCCAGCCTCAACTAGTGTGAACACACAGACAATCTTATTTTACCTGTCCCACCTTGAATTAACTTAAAAGTAGTTCAGCAGTTATATCATTTTATCCAAACATGCATCAGCATATATCTTCAAATTATAAGGACTTTTAAAAAACATAACCCAAGACCCTGATCATACTGAAAAATTAGCAATAATTATTTTGCAGTGTCAAACATGCACTTGATTTCTTTTTAATAGACAATATATGAATGACCAGCTTCTCCTCCCCACACTTTGTGGTGACACTACAAGTGAATTTTCTTGGAGCAATCTGACTGACGCATCCCTTATCAGTCAGTCAGATCCTACCCACCTTTTAGTGCGCTCAAAGCCAGAAAAGATGGCATCTGTGCTGCCTGTCACTATGAGAACAAACACGCAGAGATAAGGATTGAATCTTTATGGGTGCTTTATTCAGATGTTGGTGACCCGAGAAGATGGTGGGTTATGTACCCTAAAATCTATCTCAAAATCTCATCTCACACTGGCCTTTCTGTAAGGAGAAGAAAGTGTAGGTAAGGGGTTTGGAAGAAAGGTTAACTGGATAAGAGTTTCAGTCCAATGGTGATTTTACTAGTATTTTTTTGTTTTAATTAGGTTGGCCAAAAAGTTTGTTTAGTTTTTTTTTTTTTTAATTTAATCTTCATTGTATGTTTTTTCCATTACCATTTAGTTCCCTTACATCCTCACCCCTCCCCGCAATCACCACACCGTTGTTCTTTTCCATGAGTCTTTTTTCATTTTTGCTCAATCCCTCCACTCCCTAATACCCACCCCCTGACTACCTTATCTGTTGATCAAGAAGTCTCTATCTGCATCCCTCCCTGGAAAACAGTGGCTCAGATACCATCTCCATCTCTTGCAGACCCACTGGAGCACAAGGTTGAATTGCTTGCTGACCTTCTGAAGTCATGTGGCCATGTGTTCCAGTTCCTAGAATCACAGTTTTCCATATACCTTAATCACTCAAGCCTATCAACTATGACTGAAGCTACAATTTTTAACTCTTGAGTTCCCCTGTCACATTCAAACTTAATGATATCAAATATTTGATAGCTTAAGTAAGATATCTGACATAAATAAAAAGAAGTCAAATACTCCCTTTTATCTGCAGTTTCTCTTTTTGTGGTTTTAGTTACCTTAGGTCCACTACGATCTGAAAATATTACATGGAAAATTCCACAGATGAACAATTTGTAAGTCTTAAATGGTGTGCCATTCTGAGTAGCATGAGGAAATCACAAGAGTCCTGCTCTGTCCTGCCAGACATGAATCTTCCCCTTGTCCAGTGTATCCACCCTGTACACCCTCCCTGGCCAACAGTCACTTAGTAGCTGTCTTGCTTTTCAGATAGATTGTTGCGATATCTCAGGGCTTGTGTTCAAGAAACACTGTTTTACTGAATAATGGCCCCAAAGCACAAAAGTACTTATGCTGGCAATTTGGATACTCCAAAGGAAAATGAAAGCTCTCTACTTAATAAGAAAAGAAAAGAATCATATGCTGAGTTTGCAAAGATCTCTGGTGAGAACAAATTTTCTACCTGTAAAATTGTGAATAAGGAAAAAGAAAATTGTGCTAGTTTTGCTGCTGCACCTCAGGCTGCAAAAGTTGTGGCCACAGTGTGAGATACATGCTTAGTTAAAATGGCAAAGGCATTAAATTCAAGTGTGGAGGACACGAACAGGAATTTGTTCTGACTGAGGGCAACTTATTATGCCAGAAAACACTGAGCCTACAAAGACTCCAGCAACAAATACCCTGAAACAAGTGGCAGCAAACCATTCACTGCAAGTAAGGGATGGCTGCCTAGAGTTGGTGTTTTATCATCTCGCATCATCACACGAAGGAGGATGAGTACACAACAATAAAACATCTTGAGTGTGTGTGTGTGGGGGGAGACTACATTCATATAACTTTGTCACAGTATATTAATTGTTCAGTTCTATTACTAGTTACTTTTATTAACTAGATTACTTGTTAATCTCCTAATGTGCCTAATTTATAAATTAAAGTTTATCATGAGTATATATGTTTAGAAAAAAAGTGTAGTATATATAGAGTTCTGTACTATCTACAGCTTCTGGTGTCCACGGGGGGTCTTGGAGTGTATGCCAATGCATAAGGGGAGAATACTTTACTGCTTCGTATAATGTGTAATGAACAGGCAACTAATCTAAAGACATTTTGCACAGCAATAATAGAAATGGGAGGCAAGTAAAAGGGAAACCAATTATATTGGATGTATCTTCTGAGCTGGATATCCTTTTTTTATTGTTGTTCTGGAACAAGTCATTTTACCAGCACTGTTAGATAATGTTACTAGACTGGATCTGATTGATTTTAGCAATTATTGTGCTACTAGTAATGGCGTGATGAAATTTGTTTTGCTCATTAAGGGGTATGGTAAGAAGGATGTGGTGTGTGGTGGGAGGGGTCAGTTGCTATTCGTTTTCCACACTTCTGCCTTAAGACCCTTATAATTCCTTGTGCTATGCTGTGTTTGCTAAGTATATATTTAGAAAGTGGAAGCTCTAGACCCATGTGGCCTACTTTGTGAAGAAAAACATGCTCTATCACACTACACTTGAACTAGATAAGCCACTGCAGGGATTACATTCCTTGCAGTCTGCTTAAGTGGGAGCTGTTTATACTAAGGTTAAAGATGTTAGTCTTTGAAGTGTAGATGAGCCTGGTGTTTTTGTTCTCACTCCATATCATTTCTACAGTTGGTAAATTCTTATGTAAAAAAATGATGAACACATGCACTGTCATGTCTTAGTGCATTGGCCATCATCGGTCAGCAAGGTGAATGGTCACTGGTTTGGTTCCCAGTCAGGGCACATGCCTGGGTTGTAAGCAAGTCCCTGGTTGGGGGTGAGTAGGTGGGGGGTCAGCCAATCAATGTTTCTCTTCCACATTGATGTTTTTCTCCCTCTCATTCTCCCTCCCTTCCCCTCTGAAAGTGAATAAAATAAATTTAAAAAAAATGAACAAACAATTCTCCCGAAATACAGACAAATCAAAACTCTTCCTTTGAAGATGCTGTATCATTCTCTCCTTCTTCTATTATAACAAACATATTCTTACTTTATGGGCATTCTCATTATGGATTTATTTTCTGGTTGACAATCTTCCCCTTCATCTGAACTCTTACTAGGATCATGAACAAATTTCTCATCCATTTGGATGCAATAACCATTTGGATTAAACATCTCAGAGCCTAGCATCTGATTTCCTCCCTGATAGATGATCTTTTCCTCCACTTTACCTCACCTATTAATACCTATACTCACACTTTGATTCTTTTCATGGCGAGAGAGTGAGTGTTTAAGCATGCTAAATACCAGTAGCTTATTTTTTTTTTCTGCCTTGTTCCACTTGAATACATTATGCATGAAAACAGGGACTTGTTTGTCCCTGTTATAAGGAAGTGTTTAGAACAAAGGTTATAAAATAGTAGGTACCCAGTAAATTTGTTAAATGAATGAATACCAAGAGTGTTCCCAATCCATTATGTGCTTCCCAGAAGAATGTGCTGATTCACCATTGGAATAGACCATAGAGTACATGTAATATGAGGAACTTGAGAATTATTTGTTGATCTGCTTTCATTCTGCTTAATGTCTGATACTTAAACACTTTAATGTTTCTGTAATGCATAGGTGTGAAAATTTCCCTGGCTTCAGAATCTTTTTTTTAACTTCTTATTTTATTTTACTTTTGTCTGACTTGTTTAGGTAGGAAAAGATAAAACTGTAGTGGCAGCATCTGGAAACAAGCCCTTTATTCTGTAATCCAGGGTACTCTGAGATCTGCTGGAATTATCATAATCAGTATATTTTCATGTTGTTTATACCATGAACATTTTATATTAAGTCTATTCACCTCATGCTAAGAAAGAAATTATTTTCAATAAGTAAGAATTTACCTTGTAATTTTCAGAATCTCTTTCTTTTTTTTTTTTACTCTCACCTGAGGACATTTTATTCATTGCTTTTAAACAGAGAGAAAGGGAGAGAGAGAAACATTGATGTGAGAAACACTGGTTGCCTTTCATTCAGAGGATCAAACCTGCAACCTTTTGGTTTACAGGACATGGCTCCAACCAACTGAGCCACACTGGACAGGGAAGAATCTCTTGTATTTTACATAAGGGGTCTTTATTTTCCTCAACATCTGCAGGATATCCGGGTTGAGGAAATAAAACCTTAATTTACTGACAAGTGTGTAAGCAAGGCAGGAGTGAGGGAAAGTAATCTTGGGGATACTTTTGTTAGTCTAGGTTTATTATTCATCTACTTTAATTTCTAAGCTGTGTTCAGAAAATAGTCCAAAACCACTAAATCCATTTTCAAAATCTACTAAATCTGGGTAAGCTGACTTATTTTCATGCTTTTAGACTTAGACATAAATAGGTAATAGTGAGGATAGTTAAGATGTTCTCCAATTGCCAAAATATTAAATTGCTTTCGGAGGTGACTGACCTTCAGAGGTGGTCAGAAAACTCCCTGACACATGTGGCTTTCCAATGTCCCCAGTGCCATTTGTTGAAGAGGCTTTCTTTTCTCTGTTGTATCTTTTTGGCTCCTTTGTTGAAAATTACAACATACTAGACCTTGAGAATACTATGCTAAGCAAAATAAGTCAGAAAAAATTAAGAACCACACGATTTCACTCATATGTGGGATATAAAACTGAAAGCAACAAATAAACAACAAGGAAAACAAGCAAACAAAAACTCATAGATACAGACAACGGTATGGTGGTTATCAGAGGGAAGGGGCTTGGGGTTGCAAAGGGTAACGGGGGTCAAATATATGGTGACCAAAGATAGTTTGACTTTGGGTTGTGGGCACACAAAGCAATATCCAGATCATATACCATAGAAACATATAGTTGAAACCTATATAATCTTATTAACTAATGTCACCACAATAAATTTCATTTAAAAAATGAAAAATTAGAGATAAATAATTGAAGGGAAAATAATGCAAGAAGCAAAATGGCTTGCAATACTGTGGAAGAAGAAGCTGACTCACAGTGAGCTGATAGTTGATTCTTTGTTTTGTATCACATGCAGAAGTAAAAAAATCTACTTCATCATTTGTAAACATTTCAGAAGGTTATATTTAGATGAGTAATATGCATCTTAGCTGATGTTTGTTGTGCAAACTGAGGCACTGTTGACAGGATGTGAACCCTGAAGCATTTCATTCCAAGTTCATTCAAGATTTGTGCCCTTCGACAACTGTAATGTTGGGGTAGTGTAGGGGTGACAGTTCTGAGAGACAGTTACAGTGTTTCTGCAAGTGATGCAATTATTTCTGGGGGGGGGGGAGTTGCCAGTAGAATGGAGGTTACTGGATGGGGTCTGCAGACAGGCTTTAGGGAATGTGGGAATGGAGTTTGGGAGGATGCAGAGGTGATTTCTCAGGCTATGGTCATACACTCAATATTTACTTAATAAGACAAATCCAATTTAAGATTTGGTGTTTTTTCTGGAGATTCCTCTTGTTTCCAGTGAGCTGAAAAAGATGAGATGGCCTCTCTTTGTAGAGTCACCTCTTGAATAGTTGTTTTGTGCTGTCTATCATTCCACGTCTGTTTTTAACTGTGGATGAATATAAGAGCAGTCAAGGGGAAAGGTGGAACTATGTTCCAATTTTCATGTTGGTTTTAATAACATCCTAGGAAATTATTAACTTTAGTTTCAACTTATTTTATGTTCTATTAAACATAAATATTGTTTAAAACTATAAATATTCCTGAAAGACTTATGTATCAAAAGCCCTCCCAGCTTCTTCACTTTCCCTCTCAACAGACAACTGTTTAAATCATTCTAGCTGCTTCATCTGTAGCCTACCACATTTACAGACAATATATGGATACTGCTCTCTTTTGGCTCATCAACTTAGATATTAGGTATTACCTTTCTGCTGTGGAAAATGAGCTCTGTCCCTCTCTTTCACCTCCTTTCCACAAGCATTGCCAATGTGCTTAAGAGACACTGATTAAACCCACATCGATTGCTTTCACGATGTGATTCTGGTAAGAAAGAAAAGTACTGCAATTATATTTCCTTGAATATGTGTTTTTGTTTTTACTAGAGTTAATACTTGAATAACTTTTTGGAATTTCTAATTTTTTAATCCATTGACTACATTTTTCTCATACTTGTAAATTTTTCTGTAAATTGCCACATGTACCTCCACCTCCAGTCTGGACTGGATGCTCTTGGGACCCGCTGCACAGTCCTCATTCTGGCGCTTTCACGCTCAGCGTTAGGAAGCACCTGTTTTCATTTTTCATGTGTTGAAATCCTGTTAATTGGATGCCAGAAACATTTTTGTATTGCTCTCTTCCTGGGTAAATCATATTTCCTAATAATTCTTAGTAAGAATGCATAGGAGTTGAAAAAGAGCATGGAAAATAATTTTTTGAGAATCTCCATATTGAAAAATTATCTATATGTTTCTCTTATATTGACAGATGGTTTGGCTGTGTATAAAATACTACATTGGAGGTAATTTTTTTCTAGAAATTCAACATACCACTCCATTGCTTTCTGGATCCCAATGATGCTGTTGTTAATCCCTATACAGCTCAACCCCTTGTTGTTGTGGTTTTAAACTTACACACTTTATTAGAGTTTCATTACTTTTCCAACCAATGTTATTTCATTGGTTCAGGATCTAATACAAATTTCCACATTTTATTTATTTGTCATGTCTCCTTAGTGTCCTATAATCAATGACAGTTCCTTGGTCTTTCTTTGCCTTTAATGACACCTTTGAAGAGTATTGATAAGTTGTCTTGTAGACTAGCCTTCAATTTGAGTTTGCACTATGTGTTCTTCTAGTTAAGTTTATGCACATTTGTTAAAATACCACAGAAGTACTGTTGTCTTTTCAGTGAATTATATCAGAAGGAACATGAGGTCTGCATTTCTTATTATTGATGATATTAACTATTATTATTTTATTATATTGGCCTCTACCAGGATACTCCACTGTAAAGTTGCTAGTGTCCCCTTTGTAATTATCAAGTATTTTGTGACTAAATTCTTTGAGACTATAAGAATATCCCATTTCTCACCCTACTTTTATCCCAAATAAAAGATTTTAATTTTTAGAGCAGTTTTAAATTTACAAAAATAAAAGAGAGAGAGACAGAGATGCTAACATAGAGAATTCCCATACTCGATATGGTCATCCACTCCCTTCTCCCCAACACACACAGGCATGGTTTCTCCTATTACATCATCTTCTACCAGTGTGGTATGGTTGTTACAATCCATGAACCAATATTGATACATAAATATTAACTATAGAACATAGTTAATTCAGATTTCTTTAATTTTTAACCTAATGACCTTTTTTCTGTTCCAGTATCCCATCCAGCTGACCGTGTTTACTTACAGTTGAGGTATCCTTAGGCTCCATGTGGATATGAGTTTCTTAGACTTTTCCTTGTTTTCCTGGTCTTAACAGCTTTGAGGAACACTGATCAGATACACTGTAGGACTTTCCTGTATTAGAATTTGTCTGATGTTTTTCACTTATTTGGGGATTTGGATGTTAGGAGGAAGGTCAAAGAGGTAAAGTACCATTTTCGTCATGTTGTCTCAATAGTGCATACTATCTATCAATAGGATTTTTAAGTGTAGATGTTGACCTTGATCACCAGGCTGTGGTAATAATGTTTGTCAGATTTCCACATGGTACAATTTCTCTTTTTCCGAATTTCCATATTGTACATTTTGGAAGTAAGTCTCTATGTGCAGCCCACACTGAAGGAGGGATTATGATCCCTTTCCTTCAGTGTGGAGTTTCTACATCAATTATTTATAATCCTTCTGCATGAAAGATTTGTCTCCTCTCCCATATTTATTAATTTATTAAATCATTTATTTATATCAGTAGGGACTCATGGATATTTTATACTTTGTGTTACAATCCAACACTACTTTATTTTGTAGTTCAAATTGTTCCAGCTTTGGTCCTTAGTAGCTTTTTCAGTTGGCTTCTATGTCCCTTTGCTTTAATATACCTTCACTAATGTGAAGATTTTTAGAGTACTACATTACTTCCTGGAACTACTAAGATCCTCCAGACTCACCTTGTATATATCTTACCCCCATTTCTCAAATGAGTCCTGGTTAATTTTAACTGGAGAATGATGTTAGACCCAAAATTTGGGAAATAGTTATCTTCCCTAATCCTTTTTCTTAACTCAATTTTTTTTTTCTGTCTGGGGACTTTAACATCTATTATTTCATGAGGATTCTTTTTGGTTGAGGCACTGTTTTCATTTAAACTCATTGACCATCTGTAGTCTAATTCACTGGGGAGACTTGGGTCCTTCAACCCTGAGACACTTTCTTGTATTATTATTTGAGGATTTAATCCCCCTATTTTCCATTCTCTCTTTCTGGAATTCCTGTCAGCTGAAGGTTAAACCTTTGGAATTTATTCTCTATTCTTATCTTTAATATCCTGTCATCTATCTCTCTGTACATTCTTTGTGATTTTCACAATATTTTCTCCAAACTCTTCTTTTCCTTCTACTCTTCACACTCCCTCCTCCTCCTCCATCTCCCTTCTTCTTCTTCCATGTAATTCCTTCATAAGATTCCAAGAACTATTTCATGTAGTGTTTCTTTAAAATAGAGCATCCTGTCCTTGTTCCATAGACATATCACTCATTTCCAACATTAATTATGTTACCTTTGATTTTTTTTCTGTGCTTTGCTCTGTCTCTACCTCCATGGAGTTACATCTTTCAATCAATTTGCTTCACTTCCTCTCTGCCATGCTGAAAGCATTCTTTAAATGATAGCTGTTTATTGATCACTGAGTAACCAATTGGATACTCTCTACATTTGTGCATGTGTTTGATGATTGGTGAAGTAAATTTTGTGGACTAGAAGGCTTCATTTTAGGATGATCCAGTAATCAGTTAATTTTTTTATTGAAGATGTTGAAAAACTCGGTATCAATGGATCAATCTTGTGGGAGAAGTCAGGTTTTCAATAGGAAGAAACTAGAATCTCCCTTCTGAAATGTAAAATGTGATTACCAGAATTCTCGGTGCTGATTAAGGAAAAGAACCTAGAGTTAAGAGTCTCATCACTTAGAATATAAACTTTTAGTAAGGTTTCTCTTTCCAGTCTAGCATAATTCTTCATTCTTTGGCTCTTAGAATAATGCCTAGAGAACATACTTTCCAAAATAAAATGAAGAAGACAGAAGTTAGCAGTTTGGGTAATTAGATATGGCGTGGCAGAATTGCTAGACATCCCCCAATATTTATTCTTAACACTTTCTACATTCATAGAAAATCAACTTTTGGTTCAATAAATGGGCATCAGAGTAAATATAACATTCCCCAGGTTCCTGGCAACCAGTTGTGACTATGGGTTTAAGTTCTGGCCAATGTGATATGAACTCAAGAATATATAAAATAAAACTTCTTGATTATAACCTTTACTGGAATGGCATGAATTCCATTTCCTCTATTCCCTTTCCCACTACCTGAAATATAAATATGTTGATGAGCCATCCTTGATCATGCAAATGAGAATATAGTACACTAGAGATGGAACATCAACAAGATTGAAAGCCTGGTTCCATGATATTTGACAGCTCTAGACTGCTGATACCTGGATTATTGGTTTTGAGAGAAATACATTTTTGCATGGTAAAGCCAAAATTATTTTAGGTGTTTGTTACAGCAGTTAAATCTGACTTTTGAACACTGCATACAAATATTTCACTATTTCATATATATGGACACAGATTATAATAGGATGTCCAGATAAATGACAGCATATTGTACTTTTGTAATTATAATTGTTTTGATTTTTTACTTGATAACATTTTGGGGTTTTGCTAAGCCTGGTTAAGAATTACTTCACAGATGATTGTTGGGTATGAATTTGCAAAATGGAATGTATTTGTGCAGGAATGTTTTTAACACAAACTATAGATGTACAAGGTCTGTCCAGAAAGAATCCAGCCATGTAATATGAAAAATCAAGACATTTGTTGAAGAAGATACAAGAGACAAGAAACATTGTACATTGGATAATGACATCTCAGTCAGTCCCCTTTAAAGTAGGCACCTTGGGACTTCACACAGTTCTCTCAATCACCACCAACTGCTTGGTAATATTTTCCTAAATCTCATCAGTGGTTTGAAATCTCTTCCCTTTCAAAAGAGATTTAATTTAGGGAAAAGCCAGAAGTCACAGGGCACCAAGTCTGGGCTATAGGGGGGATGAGTCATCAAGTGATTTGATGTTTCATAAAAAAAACTGCAGGGGACATGATGCATGAGCAGGCATGCTCTTGTGATGAAGCTGCTAATCAGCAATTTCCCATAGTTGCAGCCTCCTGAATCATCCAAATAGTTTCCACAGAGGAATGTTCAAGCTTAATTCAAAATTTGATGCAGATTTATTGCTCTACTCAGTCATTTTGAATGTGACAGCCACACAGTACATGTGCTCACTCAATGGAGTCTACCAACCCCACTGACTAGTACAGTGAACCTGTCATTATTCACGCATGTGCATTCCAGTCTACTTGCCTTGGCTGCCAGGTTACATTGGTGTCACACAAAACTTTCTCCATATATTAATAATGGCTGTACTTTCTTCAAATAGACCTTGCATATGTGATTTTTGTAATCTGATTCTTGGGACTAAAGCAAACTATGAAATAAATGTTAGCACAAAACGGTCCACCTTATACTATGAGTGTGTGCTTTTTCCAAATGAGATGTTTGACATATTTTTATCTTTTCTTCTCCAATATTTAACTTGGCTTTTTGCTGATATTCTTTGTGACTACCTTTCTTGGCTTCAGGCAGAACTCTGCTTTGTGTCAAGATGTATGGTGACATATTTTAACTAAACCTATTGTGGGGATCATTTCACAATATATACAAATATTGAATTATTATGTTGCATGCCTGAAACTAATATAACATTGTATGTTAATCATTTCACTCTTAAAAAAAGGAAAATACAGTGATATGGGAATTTCGAATAGGCCGTACTTGGAATGACAGCTGTCATATCCACCCAGAGGCCACTAGCCATGCCTCACTGCCAGGAAATAGGTGGATACGGACCACTTAGTGGCACAGTATTGTGTATAGTACCGAATATGCCATTTTACTAGATACCCAGGGGAAAAAGGAGAGGGGTTTGCTAAAGAGATGGCTGGACTGTGTGATGCAAAATTGTCTCTTTCTAAAGACTTCCCAAAGACTGACTGACTGCTTAGGTTTGGAGCATTTTACAATGGAAAATGGGAGTGTCTAGAAGGAAATTGGGAGGAGAGAACAGGAAAGACAGAGATGTAAAAAACTCATCAATATTCAAACAACAGTATTATGCCGGAAATCTTTATAAATTAAACTTGAAGTTTAAATTGTACGTTGTGTGAGTAAAACCATCATACAACACAGGAAAATATGGGGTGGTTCACCACTGTCTTGAAAATGTAAGAATAATTTGTATTTATTTGATAGATAAGACTATCCAGATATAACTACAGGTATTTCTCTACTTGTCTATGAAATCACCTTTAAATGTCTGTTTCTGAGGACAAAATTAATAATAATAATAATAATAAATAATAATAATAATAATAAAATAGTGGCCTCTCTGTCTTTCACAGAGTACATCATAAAATGATATAATATTTATATAAAATATTATCCCATCAAGACAACAGAAAATCCAATACCCTACTCTTATCAGAGGTACCTGACACATTCTACATAACATCTTAGTTTTAGGGGAGATTTTTTCCCTATTTTATTAAATTTAGTGGGATGATATTGGTTAATAAGATTGTGTAGGTTTCATGTGTACATTTCTATGACACAGAATATTCATATTGCATTGTATACCTACTACTCAAAGTCAGATCATCTTCCATCACCATGTATTTGACTCTCTTTACCCTTTACTATGTCCTATCCCTCCCCGTCACCCATGTTGTTGCAAGTGGCAATATTTCATCTTTTTATGGTCAAGTAGTATTCCACTATAAAAACAAGGGGGGACCCCTCAAAAAACAGAATTTATGTATAAAAAGTTATGCATTTATTTTTACATGTTTAAATTTCAGTTGCCTTCAAAGTACTCTCCATTTGATGCAATACACCCATCAAGAATTTTTCCACTGCTCAAAATTTTTGAACTTGTCAATTATGATGCTTTTCAGTGCTTCTGCCATTTTTTGTTTCACCTCTTCCACATTGACCTAACATTTCTCTTTGAGGACTTTTTTCACCCAGCAGGGAAAAAAGTCACTCAGGGTGAATGGGGTGGGGGGGCACAGGGGTCATGCCATTTTTAGTCAAAAACTGCTGAATACTCAGTGCAGGTGTGCTTGTAAACCACCCATCATAAAATGGTCAAAGCATTGAAAGAGTCTTAAAAAAATTCACTGAAACTGAATACAGCCTCTCACAACAATGCCAGTGGGTACACCAATACAGATGGGTTCATAGAACACTCACCTAGTAGGGGAAGTCTGTACTACAAGGGGTCACCCTCCAGAAGATAATTCTGTTTTTTGGGGATTGCCCCTTCTATGTACATCTACTTTATCCAGTCATCTATTGAAGGACAGTTCAGTTGTCTCCATGCCTTGGCCACCATGAATAATGCTGCAATGAGCATAGGGGTGTTACATCTTTGTGAATACATGTTTTCATTTATTTTTTAAATCCTTAGGGAATCTTTTGCTGTTCCTCTTATTGGACAGAGTTAGATACTTCAGCTATGGGCTTTCATATTACTTATTGTATGTAAAGTTATTATGTTGCTATTTGTTTAATTTATATTTTCTTCCCAAAATGTAACATCAAAGGAGTCAGATCACTTATTGTTCTTACCACTATTCCTCAGTATGAGCTCTGAAGATTTAAAAATTGTTGCATGTATTATCTGCAAAACAAGGTAATCACATAACTGTGTCTAAAGTCTTTGGGATGATTAAATGATGCAATGAATTTAAAGCTCTTTAATGTAGTCATTACTTAATAAATATTGTATTGTTATTGAACTTTCAACTACAGATTATTAAGGATCAATAAGAACAATAATAGAACAACAACACAATTTCCAAACATCTACTCTAGAGTAAAATACAGACATGTTAAATGGGTCTTGCTCCCTCACATTGTAATTAGGTAGGCTACCTAGGTATCGTGACTACTTAATGTAACATGCAATGGGGAGTTTGGATAAGCTAAGAGAAAAGCGGAAAATAAATAGCATATGATGAAAAGGAAAGAAAAGTAAGATTCCAAAATGTACTAAATCTATTAAAAATATTAAGGTTATATTGCACTAGGTCTTTCTTTGCATAGTTCTAGTCTTGGTACAAGTAAACATACATAAGCATATTAAAACACAATATTGAGCATATCAGCTTATATTAAGTGCTTAATTAGAATGTATTGATAAGTGCATTTATAATCTGTGCTTTTAGGTATTTTCCACAAAAGGTAATATATTATTCAAAAGAAACAATTTTCTATGTAGAGGTCATATTTGGCAAAAATATTTGGAGAAAGCCAGGGTGAAACCATGAAGAAATGTGAAACTCTTTGAAAAGTGTTGCAGCACTTCTCAATTCAATTATTGAAGACTATTTATCTCTGCTTATTCAACCTTTCTTCCCTATGATGACCAAAATTGAGGCTTTCCTAAAATTTATTCTCCCCTCTCTACCTGATTTATTTTCTTACCTGCTTCCTCTGGGACCTTGCTCAGTTGGCTTTCTTTATCTTCAAATGCTCCCATATAACTATCCTATGATAGATGTGCTACCCACTCTATCTACAGAAAAGACACAAATGTGCAAACCTAGAAAGTTTCACACTTAGTTTCATAAGATTCATGAACTTGTCAGAAGCTCATTTATTAATCTTAGGGTACAGAGTGAAGTGAAACAAACTGGTCTTCCATGTGCTACTCTCCTCTCTTTTCTGTCACCTTCTTAGAAGAACAGCTTATACCTGATGTCTGCTTCCTCCTCTTTAGTTTTGTGAATCTACTTGAACATGGCTCTAGGCTCTTGCTCTCTCGCTGACATGCACTTGCCAGGGTCACCAATAAGAGCATCTTCTATGAGTAAATAACTCTCCAGAGGGCACACAGACAGTGGCTGATGTCTCTAAAGGATACCAGATTAGTTTATCTTTCTTTCAGTTTATATTTTCACAAAAATTTTGCAAAGTTTACACTACAAAGATTAAAATTGGATATGTTTTGATACTGATTGATATGTTTTATAATTCAGTAATTTCATGAGTTGCAGTTATTTTCCTTCTCTGGGAGATCGTGATGCTGTGTTAGGACATGGGAAGTGAGGCGGCACTGTATGGCGTGACAGGAAGGATTCCCGAAATGCCAGAATCAATGGGCCTCTCAGTTTCCACCTGCCTGTCAACTCTGTTGTATTATTATTTCCTTCTTGAAACTATCTTCTTTTTTGTGTTTGCTGACACCACACATTTCTGATTCAACTTCCCTGGCACAACATCTCCAGAGATCTGGTTTCATTCCAGCTCTTTCTCTGGTGTGATCCAAAAGAACCTTCTGTCATGATGGAAAAGTTCCATCTCTGCCTATCTGACATGGTGGTGATTAGCCATGTGTAGCTATTGAACATCTGAAATGTAACCAGTGAAACTGAGGAGCAGCATTGTAAAATTTTAATTTGTTGTAATTTATTTAAATTGAAACAGTGACATGTGGTCAGTGGCTACAGTACTGGACAGTGTCGTGCTAGAGAACAGTGTGGTATTGGGGAATTTCTTCATCTACAGAAACAAAGGGTCCAGAACAATTGTTTTTATTTAATCTTTCTACCCTTTAGCTCTGCCTTCACATGGATAAAAAAAGACTTCCTGGATACTTAAGTCACAAAGATTTTCCCTTTTATAATTTCAAGCAGTTCGAATACTGGAGAAGAGAATTAGCACTCAGTTAGTTATAGGCATTTATTTAGAGAGTATTTGCACAAGAAAGAAGAAAGCTACTTAAGAAGTTACAGTTTAGTTTTAAGAGAGTAAATCTTAAAAATTCTTATAATGAAAAAAATTGTGACTATGTGTGATGATGGTGTTAACATTATGGTATTCATATATATATATATATATATATATATATATATATATATATATATATATATCTCAGGTTGCACACCTGAAATGAATATCATATTATATGTCAGTTATATCAAAACTTAAGGGTAGGCAGTCCAGGGACTTCCAGCCAAGATGGAGGCATAGGTACACACACTGTGCCTCTTCGCACAACCAAAAGAAGGCAACAACAATTTGAAAATAAAAAAAAACAACCGGAACTGACAGAAAAAATCAAACTGTATGGAAGTTCCAACAACCAAGGAGTTAAAGAAGACACATTTATCCAGACCATAGTGGGTCAGGCAGCCAGGACGAGAGGACTCACAGCAGGGCCGTGGGTGGTGGACCCAGGGAGGTGGCGGATTGTGGAGCACGGCATAGCACATAAGGCTGCAGCTGGCTGGCAAGGAGGCGGCTGGTGTACTTGGCAGTCCCACATTCGAACACAGATAACCCAGGCAAAACTGGGGAGTGAGACAGACCACAAGGCCCATGGTCCCAGCTCAGGGAAATAAAACCTCAAAACACCAATTGAAAACACCTGTGGGGTTGAGGCGGCAGTGGGAAAAACTCCAAGTCTCACAGGAGAGTTCGTTGGAGAGACCCACAGGATCCTAGAATGTACACGAGCCCATCCACACAGGAATCAGCACCAGAAGGGCTCAGTTTGCTTGGGGGAAGCGGAGTAAGTGATTGAAATCTGGCAGGGAGTGGAGCAAGTGCCATTGTTCCCTCTCAGACACCTCCCCCACATACAGCCTCACAACTCAGCAACTGGGTTGCCCTGCCCTGGAGAACGATAAGGCTCCACCCCTCACTTTGTTGCAGGTGTGTCATGACAAAAAAAAAAAAAAAAGGCCCAAATGAAAGAACAGATCAAAGCTCCAAAAAAAAATACAACTAAGCAACAAAGAGGTAGACAGCCTATCAGATACACAGTTCAAAACACTGGTAATCAGGATGCTCAGAGAATTGGTTGATTTTGGTCGCAAATTAGAAGAAAATATGAAGGTTATTCTAAGTGGAATAAAGGAAAACGTACAGGGAACCAATAGTGATGGGAAGGAAACTGGGACTCAAATCAACAGAGTGGACCAGAAGGAAGAAAGAAACATCCAATTAGAAAAGAATGAAGAAACAAGAATTAAAAAAAGTGAGGAGAGGCTTAGGAACCTCCAGTACATCTTTAAACATTCCAACATACAAATTATAGTGATTCCAGAAGGAGAAGTAGAAGAGCAATAAGTAGAAAAGTTATTTGAACACATAATAAAGGAGAACTTCCCTAATCTGGCAAAGGAAATAGACTTCCAGGAAGTCCAGGAAACTCAGAGAGTCCCAAAGAAGTTGGACCCAAGGAGGAACACACCAAGGCACATCATAATAACATTAGCCAAGATTAAAATGGAGAGAATTTTAGAAGCAGCAAGGAATAAAGGCAGAGTTACCTACAAAGGAGTACCCATAAAACTATCAGCTGATTTCTCAAAAGGAACCTTGCAGGCAAGAAGGGCCTGGAAAGAAGTATTCCAAGTCATGAAAGGCAAGGGCCTCCACCCAAGATTGCTCTATCCAGCAAAGCTGTCATTTAGAACAGAAGGGCAGATAAAGTGCTTCTCAGATAAGGTCGAGTTCAAGGAGTTTCTCATCACCAAGCCCTTATTTTATGAAATGTTAAAGGGATTTATCTAAGAAAAAGAAGATAAAAAATATGTACAGTAAAATGACAGCAAACTCACAATTATTAACAACCACACCTAAAACAAAAACAAAAACAAACTAAGCAAACACCTGGAACAGGAACAGAACCGCAGAAATGGAGATCACATGGAGGGTTAGCAACAGGGGAGTGAGAGGAGGAGAGAGGAAGAAAAGGTACAGAGAATAAATAGCACAGATGGTAGGTAGAAAATAGACAGGGGGAAGGTAAGAATAGTATGGGAAATGTAGAAGCCAAAGAACTTATATGTATGACACATGGACATGAAGTAAAGGAGGGGAATGTGGGTGGGGGGAGGTGTGCAGGGTGGAGGGAAGTGAATAGGGAAAATGGGACAACTGTAATAGCATAATCAATGGAATATATAAAAAAAAACAAGGGGTGGTCACGTCAGGGGAGAGCAATGTGGAAAAATGGGGACAATTGTAATTGAACAGCAACAAAAACAAGGTGAATGGAGCAGCCAAAGAACATATTTGCATGACCCATGGGCGTGGACAACTGTGTGGAGATTGCCTGAGAGAGTGGGGGGTGGCTGGGTAAAAGGGGGCAAAGGGGGAAAATTGGGACAATTGTAATAGCATAAATAATTAAGCAATAACTTCAATTAAAAATAAAGAATAAAAAGGAAGCAAGTATGGTTTACTATTATAAGAGGCATGTATATTAGCTGCTTTGGTTTCAATGAAATTAGGAAGCACTGACTTGTATGAGGTAACATTGGAAGGATAATGTATTTAACAACCTTTCCATTTTAAATATGTAGGAACTATGTGCATATTTATTCAAGAATATCCTCAACATATATGGTGGGGCAGAAGTAGGTTTACAGTTGTTCCTATGGAAAAATAATATAATAATTAATAAACACTAATGTAAGAATAAACTGTTTTGCATACTCCAACTGTAAACCTACTTTTGCCCCATCCTGTATTTTTAAAGAGTCTGTACACAGTGGGCACTGAGTAAATGTGACTGATGGAAAAATGTTTCAAATTGAGTTTTTCCTTTAGATACAACATATTTTATTTTATTTTTAGGCCCTGTAGAGCAAGGGTTCCCCAACCTCTGGGCCAGGGACTGGACCAGGACAGATTTGGGCCTGTTAGGAACCAGGCCCACTGCAGGAGGTGAGCTTGAAGGTAATGCGCTTGAATCAGCCTGAAAACCATCCCCCAGCGCACTCCTGGTCCATGGAAAAATTGTCTTCCACAAAACCAGTCCCTGGGTCCAAAGAGGTTGGGGACCGCTGCTATAGACAACCTTATATTTCTTTTTTTTTCCCCCCACACAACCTTATATTTCATAGGCTGTATTTTAATGGTGTTGCAGTATATTTTAAATAAGAAAGTCCCCTACTGCCCTCTGGTGTTCAAATGAAATCATGTTGTACACAATCTATCTGCACCCCACATCCTCATCATTTCCGTAAGCTTTTTCTCATTGGAGGTAGGGTATTATTCAAAATTTTGATTCCAGTAGATCTATTTTCATCCCAGTTGTGACTTTGGTGAGATTGTTATACCTCACACTCTTTAGTTGATTCAGTTGGTATATCTAACATGATTCCTTGTCTAAAATCTAAATTTCACTGTTTGCTCTTTCTTTATCTCATTCTCCTTCCGTCCTTGCTCGCTTCCTGCTCTCTCCCTCTCATTTATTGCATGTACACTTACACATACACATACACATACATGCATATGTATGTATTCAGGAACATTTTCAAAGATGCACAGTCATTTACCTTGCCTTCCCTCCTCCTGTTCAAATTAACTCTAGGGAACATCAGAATCGGATATTATTAGACATTTAGAGTTACGGTGATGTCTAGGTAACATCCAGCTCAACTTTCTCATTTTAGAATTTAAGATGTCCTTCATAAGCAACATTTAAGATAACAG
The DNA here is from genome assembly GCA_004027475.1 of Anoura caudifer. NCBI lineage: Eukaryota > Metazoa > Chordata > Mammalia > Chiroptera > Phyllostomidae > Anoura > Anoura caudifer. The sequence continues at coordinate 11,793 of PVKU01003081.1, read as the reverse complement.
AGCATCAATGACACAGTGTCAGATGTCCTGCTCGCCACTCAGACTTTGTGTTTCTCAATTCCCTGGAGGCAAGCAGAAAGGGACTTTTTACTGGTCAGTTTACATAAAAACATCTGTAGGATACCTACTCTGTACCAGACTTGTGTTAGGTACAAGGCAGACCTCTCCTTTCCCCTATGAAAATTATAGTCTAATAGAAACTTCAGATAAATAAACAGGATTTACACTATGATGTGATAAGTGCATTAAAAGAACAAATACAAGGTATTGTGGAGAATCCAGAAAAACCCTTCTGATCTACATAGCAGAGATCAAAACCTTCTCATCAGGAGTGATGGTTAAGCTTTGACCAAGGCGACAATTTCAACACCCCTATAACAGTCAGTTTGTTTGTAGCTGCAAGAGATTTGGTCATGAAGTGTAACAGCAAGGGGCTTGCATTTTTAGAGGCCATAGTTGTTTAGACATAGGAAAGGAAAAAACAACTCCAAATTTAGAACCTATTCTCTTCCAGATTAAATACTTGAGCCTCCCTAATCCACACATAGGAAAAGGTAAAGAAAGAAGACAGAAACAGGTTGGCAGAAAACACATTAGAGGGTTTTAAAATTGCAGTAAAAAAACCCAACAGTACTAAAATGCTTCAGAGAATGAACCACATTTGGAATTCTGGAGAGATCACAGGTAATTTATATGAAAACAGTTCTCAAAGTTCATTTTAATATGATAATTTGTTTCAAGAGCTCAGAATGCAAGGAAATTTTTGCTACATTTTGGGGGCAGGTAGTTGTGAAAAAAGTTACCATTTTATTGGGAGCCAGAAAAAAAAAAGAACAGCATTTTGGGATCAGAATTAGTTACAAGTTCCAGATATTGTTTTAAAAAACACTTGTTTTAGAAAATTATATTTCATATTTTAAAGACAAATGAGAATTTGTTTTTTAGACAATTACAACTGAAGATTTTAAATTTTACACAAATGCTCTAATTGTAACTAGAAGAACCTTCTGCATATAATCGATTGTAATTGCTTTTTATCTTCAGCCATTAAGACTAAAAGTCAGTATTTGTAACAGCACAAAACTCAGTCTTGCTGCAATGGTAATGATTTTCAATAATCCAAGAGCAGAGAAGAAAACTGAAAGTGCATTTAGAGAGTGAAGATAATGTAAATATATATATATTACTGCCTAGGCAGTTTTCTTAGTCTTGGGGACTTTGAGACTAAGGAGATGGCAATTCTCTCAGAATTCACAATTGTATTTGAAACATGATGGCTTCATTTTACTTAAAATCAGTTGTTTTAAAAATATTATTTATAGTTTAAAATGTTATTTATAACATCATATACAATACATATTTCAGCTCGAACTCAAACTTATGGTAGGTATTTATTTCATAGAGAATTAATTATTTATTGAAGTCAGAGGCATCATGGAGTATATGAATAATGCTGTGCATTCTGTCTTCAATAATTTGTTTGCTTGACAATAGCCTAGATCCTCTCTTTAGTAGGGTTCCTCACCCCTCACTTATTCTTCCCATAAGATCTAGTTATTCTTCACTTGTTTTGAAACTTCAAATAATCCTGACTTGCTTACCTGGGTCCTAGTTATTTTCGGGCAACTCAGCCTATTCTCCTCTGATAATTAATACAGCTGAACAGCATGCTTCTGCTTAAGTAACTTGAGGCTTTCCCATGTGTAGAGAAGTAACTAGATCATAATAAACAGATCTCTGACTCCAGAAAAATGCAGAATATAATTTTTTAATTAAAAAATCTCCAATTATGAAGGTTTGAAATCTAGTTATAATAGTCATTCAGAGAATTCTTACATGGGAAGTGAATTCATTAGAAGGCAACATGCAAGGAGCAAAGGCATTGAAAATATGGAGCTTTGCCTTGACAAGTAGCATTCCACCCAGCACTCACTGAATATGTATTATATGTCAAACTAAAGGGTCAAAACAGAAGTAAAATTATCAACCCAGCATAAATAATGAGCCCCAGTGGACTTATTTCCATGTTCTTAACCCCTAGTGTATAAACTCTTTTTTTAAGTTATTTTATTATTGTTCAATTACAATTGTCTGCATTTACTCCCCACCACTCCTCCCCCACCCCAGCCAAACCCTCCTCCCTTCCCTGCTTCCAACCCGCCTTGATTTTGTCCAGGTGTCCTTTACAATTGTTCCTGAAAACCCTTCCGTCCTTCCCCCAATATCTCCTCCTACCTCCCTTCTGGTTACTGTAAGATTGTTCTTAATTTCAATGTCTCTGGTTATATTTTGCTTGCTTCTTTCTTTTGTTGATTAGGTTCCAGTTAAAAGTGAGATCATATGGTATTTTTCCCTCACTGTCTGACTTATTTCACTTAGCATAATGCTCTCCAGTTCCATCCATGCTGTTGTAAAAGGGTAGAAGTTCCTTCTTTCTTTCTGCTGCATAGATTTTGATTGTGTAAATGTACCATAGTTTTCTGATCCATTCATTTACTGATAGGCATTTAGGTTGTGTCCAGCACTTGGCTATTTTAAATTGTAAATTGTGTTGCTATAAACATTGGGGTGCACAAGAAGACACAAACAAATGAAAGCACATAACATGATCATGTATTGGAAGAATTAACATCCTCAAAATGTCCATATTACCCAAAGCAATTTATAGATTCAATGCAATCCCTATTAAAGTACCAATGACATATTTCACAGATATAGAACAAATATTTTGAAAATTTATATGGAACCATAAACAACCCCAAATAGCTGCAGGAATTCTGAGAAGGAAGAACAAAGTAGGAGGGATCACAATACGTGATATCAAACTGTATTACAAGGCCACTGTAATCAAAACAGCCTGGTACTGACATAAGAACAGACACATAGACCAATGGAGCAGAACAGAGAGCCCAGAAATAAATCCAAGTCTCTATGGTCAATTAATACTTGACAAAGGGGACAGCACCATAAAAATGGAGTAAAAATAGCCTCTTCAACAAATGGTGTTGGGAGATTGGGACAGCTACACGCAAAAAAAAAAAAAAAAAAGAAAGAAAAAGAAAAAAGAAACTCGATTACCAACTTATACCATACACAAAAATAAATTCAAGGTGGATAAAAGACTTAAATATAAATTGTGACACCATAAACTCTTAACCTTTAGAGTTTAAGCCAACTTATAGTCCCCAGCCTTCAGTTTGCATAAAAATAGCTTGAAGAACATTTTGCAAATCTCCTAGACATGGAGTGGGTTTCAGGGATCTGCATTTTAACTGTGGTCCCTGTCATACATGTAGACACACTAAAGTATTGTACTCTACTGGTTTGGTAGTAATCATGAATGTAATAATGGGATCGTTTTTGCACACGTGAGAGCCCAGTATTTGTTTTCTACCCAGTGGAGGAGTCAGCTTCCTCATTCAGTCTCCTCCCCCTGTGCATCATTGCCCACCCAGCACAGCCAGACTCCCTCCTGAGTCTGCTCTGCTTCCTCAGGAAGAGCAGCACTGGCTTCCCCCAAATATTCACTTTTCCTAATGTAACAGCTTTGGCTAAGCATTGGCATCTTAGAATATAATGCCAAGGGGTGGAAGAACATAATACTACCCACAGGCCCATTGGGATTGTTGAGTGGGAAGTGTTGAAAAGCAACTCTTTCCAAGCTTTACTAAGAGCCATAAGTGACAAGTTAAATTTAAATCCATTTTCTAAACACAATTAAATGGAGAGGCTAAAAGGAATGGCAGGATGGAAGTAGCCATCTCTTATGGTAATGACATAATTTTCAGTTTTATTATAATTTTGATATAAAAGAGAAGTGTTAACTTGTAAAATCATTAACATATTGGCCATTTTTATCCCTTCTAACCACCCAGTTCATTGTTTTCTAAATGTATTTCTAAATTTATTTTACTGCGAATACTGTTGTTACCCATCTAAAAGGGATTCCGTTTTTGTCATCACACCCAGTTTTATAATGTCCCAGAAGTGCATTGTACACTAAAGAAATGTTAACATAATCACTGAGAATATTCTAAGAAGTGCTATAAAAATAAGAAACAGCCCTGGATGGGTGGCTCAGTTGGTTGGATCATCATCCATACACCAAAATGTTGCAGGATCCATACCTGGTCAGGGCATGTACATAGGTTGTGGATTCCATACCCATTTGGGGTGCATATGGGAAGCAACAGATCAATGTTTCTCTCCCTCTCTTTCTTTCCTCCTTTTGTTATCTCAAAAATCAATAAACATATCCTCAGGTGAGTATTAAAAATATATAAATAAGAAACAAAAATGTATTTGGGAAAATTATTGGTTTTGGTAAAGCTTGCTATTAGCACGGGCCTTATTAATATATTCTGAATTTCAATGTATGATTTATATATTTTTTAAAGGTTTTATTTACTTATTTTTTAGAGAGAGAGGAAGGGAGGGAGAAAGAGAGGGACAGAAGCATCAAGGTGTGGTCGCCTCTCATACTCCCCCTACTGGGGACCTGGCCTGCAACCCAGGCATGTGCCCTGACTCGGAATTGAACCAGTGACTCTTTTGTGCACAGGATGGTGTTCAATCCACTGATCCACACCAGGTAGGGCTCATTTGTACTTGTTGAATGATAAATTACTTTGGTATATTAACCTAGTGTGCTCTGCTAGGATATGTGATATGTGTCCCAGATGCTAAAAAAAAATGTAGTAATATGAATTTTGCAAAACAGTTTGAGAGTCAACCTAACAGTGTTCTTGAGTATGACATTGAAAACCAGCAAATAATTTTACTCATTAAATAGGCACCAACAAAAGTACGGAATATGTTTCTAGAGTTTAACAGGGAAACTCAGGCTATATGAGTACACCTGGCACCAGTTATTGTCACTATAGATCTTCTTGAACTCATCTTGATTCCTAGGCCAGTTATTTGGTCCCAGTTGTTGAACCATTAACTTTATGTGGACCCTGCCCCAACTGCTGCAGAACAACCTAACATAAAATTTTGGGATGCTTGTTCCTCCCACCCCTTCTGACTCAAAGAAAGTTTCACACAGTGGGCAGAGGAATTGGGCTTCCTGATGGAAGCTGAAACTGTCAGGGGAGAGCCCTGGAAATGAAGGCTAATCACTTCTCCATGGGGGAAACTTTGACCCATGGGGAATAGGACCCCAGAGTGAACCAGAAGAAATTACCTGTGAACATCCTCCTGGTTCCGATTATTTGAGATGCATTTTTTTCATACTTTGATGAGTGTATCCAGCAAGACAAAGGGAAAAATCATTCTTATTATAAAGCTGTGGCTACCTCAGTAATGAACCCTACTTATCTGTTCTGTCTTTTGTTATAGAAATCAGAACCTGAAGCAAAAGGTATTTGCTTATGCTTTATTGGTGATTCCAGCCCCTCAGACCTCAGCTCTAATAAGCGGGCAATTACCAGGAAAAATCAGGCATATAAGCTTTTACTTCAGATTCTATTTTCTATCCGGTTTTGTCTAAGACAATAAGGCAGGCTGGGTAGTATTTAATAATGTAATTTCAGTCCTAATGCAAGTTTCAGTGGGTGTAAGGGTTTGTTCAGCTCCCGCTGGAGGGAGCATGCAAAGCTATGCACACATACACTTTACCAGAGGAGCTTGAGTTAGGGAATTCGGAGACAATCCAGTAGAGAGAGCTGCAGGCCTAACACTGTTTGTTTAAGTCAGCCTGAGTATTGGTGGAAGAAGGGATGGGATTACGGTTGATAGGCTCATCAATTTAAGAGTAGGAAGACTTCTGAAAAGCAAAGGAAAGAAAAATATGATAATATAAAAAGTGAAGTTGGGAAAAGCAAGAAACACAAGAGGCACATGGTTCAGAATTCAGCTGACAGAAGTAACCCTGGCTTGGAAAAAGAGTCTAGAATAAACTGCTTTAATGTCACACCAGTTGATCATGGTGTATTTTCTTTTTATATGTGTATATTATTGGTTTGATTTACTAATATTTTGCTTAGGGTATTGCACCTATAATCATGAAAGACATTGCATGTAATTTGTCCTCCTTATAATATCCTTTTCACATACTGGATTTGTGGTAATAGAGACCTCATAAAATAATTCAAGCAATTTTATTTTCAAGAAAAATTTATGCATTTGTTTAGAAAAGTTCATGTTTGACACTATCTGAATCTGGCATTTTCTTTGGGGTAATGGTTTTAATTTCTTAAAAGGTATGAAACTATTAGTTTTTATTTCTTCCTATACCAAACACAGAAAATTTAGCAATTCAATTCATCTAAATGTTTAACTTATTGGAATAAAATTATTCATTATACTCTCTCCTTATCTTCTTATACCTAGAGGATATATAGTGATGTGCATTTTTAATTCTTGATTTGGTAAGTTCCTTTTTTTTCTTGATCAGTCTTTTTCTTTTTGGTCTTTTAAAGGAACCAAATTTGTTTTTATTGAGTCCTCTATTGTTGGTGTGTTTTCTGTTTCATTGCTTGTGTGTCTCATCTTTATTACTTATTTTCTTCTCTTTCATTTTATCTTGATTTGCTGATATTTTTCCAGCTTCTTTAGATGGATTCTCTGATTAGTAATGTTTAGGCTTTCTTCTTTTTCCACAATATGGATTTAAGGCTATAAGTGTCACTTAACATTGCTTTAGTGACATTCTGTAAGTTTCTGTTTGTTATTTTCATTTTTATTTAACTCAAAATATTATCTTATTTCCTTGACAATTTTGTCCAATGGGCTATTTAGACATGTGCTTTTTAATTGCTAGGCAGAGATTTCTTTTTTGTTGTTGTTGCTATTGACTACTAGTTTAATTCCACTGTGGTCAAATAAATATTCTGTATGATTTTTAAACCCTGGGCTTTCTGGTCAAAGACATGGTCTATTTTGTTAAATGATCCATGTGCCCTTGGGGGAAAAGTGTGTTCTGTTGCTAATGGGTAGAATGCTCTACATGTCAGTCAGTCATTTTTGTTAATGGTGGTGTTTAATTATTTTATATGCTCCCTGTTTTTTTGTCACCTTTGGATTGAACAGCTTACTTTGTTTTTCCCATTTTACCCTTTGTTTATTCTTCCCTTTCTTTCTAATACATTTGTAATGAATTAATCAAATCATTTTAAATATTTCCATTTTCCTTATATAAACTTAACTATAGATTGTGTTATTACTTGGGGAGAAGGAGAAGAGATGAGTTTCCTAGAGACCACACAATGGATCCTTAATTTATCGACTGTACCTTAAATTAGTATTTTACTTTTTCAGGTGGTACAAATGAGTATATAAATTATGGTATATTCAAATTACTGGTACATACAACAATTTACATGAATCTCTAAACCATAATATTCAATTAAAGAAAATATATATGAAAGTTTACCATGCTTTAGGATTCTATGTCTATAAAATACTGCAACCAACAAATCTAATTTATGGTGATAAAAGTCAGGATAGTGGTTTCTTTTGGGGAAGGTGGAGAGAGGGAGCACAAAAATGATTTCTTAGGTGTTGTTTTGTACATTTTGATCTGTATATTGATTGTTTGGTTGACTACATCCAATGTAAATGAATTGAGATGTACACTTACATATGTACTTTTCTATAGGTATGTATATATGTTATATATAAACATAATATATAATATATAAATTATATATATAAAAATTAGTAGTCTTTAACAGATATGAAACAAAAATCTAGTTTATTAACGTCTCCCCTGGGTTAATTTCTGTAAGTTTTCCCGACAGGGTGAGTCACTCCCTTTGAGCTCATAGCACATTGCTCAAGTGCCTTTTTTGAGCACTCATTTAGATAGATTGCAATGTGCCAGTTTACTCAGCAGAGTCACATTTAAATCATACATTTTCAAACAGGATTCTATGAAAGTCAAGGGCACGAGTCCCTAATAATCATAGTCATCCATATTGTAATAAACCTTGATTTCAGGGGTAAAACGTAAGTCACATTTTTTCACCTCTGCCCTAGGCTTGCTGTGGAGAGCCTAGGAACAGGGATGGGCCAAGCAGCCCACTAGGACCTTGCTCTCTTTCTATAAGAAAGCGAGGCTTACCTGCATGACATCCAGCTGCCAAAATCTTTCTGCTTTCTTCTTAGTCCTAGAATTCTGCCTAAATTCTCTTCTTCCCCATCCCCCCGCCTTGTTCTTCATCAACTTTACCAAGTAATCAAGATGTGTGGTAGGTATGTGATCACAACAGGTTTCTTCCCGAAGAAAGATTCCTCCACATCATGGTTCAACTATAACTGATCTTCCAAAATATTGGCTTCTTGACTTACAACTCAGAGTAGAAGTGTCTTCTCTTTAAACTCATAAGCAGGTTCGTTCTTCCCTTGTTGTGTAGAGTTATAAATTCTGCCTGTGAATCCAACTTACTGTACTACCTTTAGAGTCATAAGGGTGTCCTCTGCTGAAACTTTGTCCACTGATGCCTGACCCTGGAGCCCTTCACATAATTAGCTGGATTTTTCTGTATCATCTTTCTTCTGTCACAAGAGCTTATTGTTCTTTTAACCAAAATTCCTTTTCTCCTCTTCTTTGCACAGAATGACCTATACATTTCTTCAATCTCTTGTAGAAAACAGCACTTACTATCTTGAAATTCTCCAGCAGCAGCCAAGTCACCAGCACCAGCTAGCAGGCCAGGGAAAGGGCTTTACATCCATCCAGCCATGTCTAATACTGACCGTCTCTTTCTAGGCAAGAGAAACTTCTGTTGATTTAGAATTTGGATTTTGTTGTAGATTGGTTGAAGATACTGTTCTGTTTGCAATTTTATAGAATTTCCCTGGCTTTCTCTATGCAATGAAAACAAATAAAAAAGAAAAATTGCACAGAATATTTTATGTCTTCTATCTTAATAAACACCTTTCCCCCTGCCAAATCACAACTTCAGTCTGGTCAAGTTACATGCCTTTCAATAGTAAATTTTAGTATCATATGTTCACAGTTAATCAGTATTCTCATCTCATCTCTGGGATGATAATTTTAATTCTAGATAAACTCTGCTTTCATTTTGAGGACAAATTTGCCAAAGAGTCAACAATAAGTTCAACACAAATTTCTAGTCCTTGCCAGTCTACCCTGGGATACAGCTGCTATCTATTCAACTAGATACTCAAGCCAGAAATTTAGGTGTCATATGTGGCACTTTCTTCTCCTTGATACTCATATTTACTCCATCATTATTAATGGAACCTGTTGATTCCCTCTTAAACAGTTTTCAAACGCATATACTCACCTGCATTTACACTACCACTACCCTGTTCCTCACTACCATTAGCCCTCACCAGCCTCCTACTGCTCTAGCCAGATACTCTTTTCTATTCCAAGCAGTCTTAGAAGAAAAATCTTTTCACAATATAAAACACACTTCTCCTAAAGACAAAAGCCAAAATCACTAATAAGACTCACATGGCCCTACATGGTCTGGCCTCTTTCTGCTCCTCATACTGCTTTCACTCCAAGCACCACCTCGCTGAAAGCAGTCGATCTGTACTCTCTTCATTTCCTTGAATAGATAATGCTCAATCCCCTCATCACCTTTGGATCCCAGGGAAAGCTTTGGTGACTGTCCAGAGCAGATCAAACTCCTCTACTTTTACAATTACAGCAGTTGCAACATTAATAATTTAACATATGCACAGATGACAGTATTCAATCATTGTCTGTCCTTTTCCCTGAACAAAACTAAATGCAGACATAGAAACCTAGTTTTTTAAATCTTCATTACTATCTCGAGCTCCTAGAACACCATATGACGTGTGGTTTTAGCTTACCAGCTTTCCCTTTACACACTGTTAGGATGAGTATGGCGTTCTTGGTTAGAAGATAATTATTATAGTCCTGACTGGTGTGGCTCAGTTGGTTGGGTGCCATCCTGCAAAGCAAAAGGTCACCATTCAATGTCCAGTCAGAGCACATGCCTGGGTTCTGTGTTCGGTCCCCAGTCAGGGCACGTACGAGAGGCAACCAATGTTTCTCTCTTACACTGGTGTTTCTCTCCCTCTCTGTCTCCTTCCCTTCCTCTCTCTTTAAAAATAAAATAAATAAAATCTTCCAAAAAAAAAAAGAAGATTGTCCTTATAGAAATAAGTGAGGACTATAATGGTTAACATATGTTAAGAGCACTGGTTTCAGCACTTTACATGGACTGGTTTATTTAAATTTCAAAAAAACCCATTGGGTAGGGGCTAAAACCATTCTCATTTCATTAAGAAAATATAGGGCCCAGCCCCGACTGGTGTGGCTCAGTGAATTGAGCATGGGCTGTGAACCAAAGGGTCATGGTTCAATTCCCAGTCAGGGCATATGCCTGGGTTGCAGGCCAGGTCCCCAGTGGGGGCATGTGAGAGGAAACCACACATTGATGGTTCTCTCCCTCTTTTTCTCCTTCCCTCCTTGCTCTCTAAAAATAAAGAAATAAAATATTTTAAAAAAAGAAGAAAATATAGGGCCCAAAGGAGTTAGTCATCTGTCAAGATCATGAGGATGACAAATGGTTGAGCTCCTCTCTGAACCTAGGAGGTCTGAATCCACTGTCTCTGTCCAATCTTCATCACTAAGCAGCACTCTAATGCCTCTTAAAGCAACAAAATCATTCCCAGTAGTGGTGAGCCTGCAAAAGGCTGTGACAACATATACGTTTGTGTAACTTTTGTGCTTGTCACCCCCTACCACACACAGCGTTTGCACAAAGTTTAGAAAATGACCTATAAAATATCAGTAGAATGAGCAAACTAATGAAATAATTGATTGAACAATGACTCACTCTGTGAAGAGATAGGATTTAAGGGGCTGAAGCAACAAGTGATTGGTAAATGCTTGTGTTAAGAACAACAATCTGTAAGATAGGTTGCAGGTGAGAGACTTGAAAAAGCACTAATAACCAGACACTTATAATCATTTACATATGAAGTGGTGGGGTTTGGGCTAGAATATAATTAAGAAGCTGATGAGATAAATACCTTTTACAAAATGTCTTAAATGTGAAGTACTTTTTCTATTTTTTTCCTCTGCCTTCCATTTACATATCTATCCCACAGATAAGGCAAATAATGGGAAGGGGAAGGCAATTTATAAATTCTTTGAATATCTCATGGCCCATATTAAAAAAATAACCCTCCAAAAAAAAGGCTGACTTCTGTCTTAATGGAACTTAATTCTCACTTAATATCTGAGAGGAATTATATTAACCTCTTTTTTTTGTATTTTTGGTGATAAACTGTTCCCCAAAAGATCTTTTTTTATCTCCATTGCTTTCTTCCTTATTAAATTTAAACTCAAAGTTCAAATGCTATTAATAGACAAAATAATGTCCTTCCTTACCTCCCACCAAAGATGTCCATGTTCCGATGCTCAGACCTGTTAGTATGTTACCTACCAGGCAAAGTGATTAAGCTCTTGTGAAGGGGAGACTATCTTGGATATCTGAGTGTGTCCAATGTAATCATCAGGGGCCTTATAAGAGGGAGGCAGGGGTATCAGAGTCAAAGATAGTTTTGAAGATGCTATGCTGTTATATTTGCAGGTGGAGGAAGGGCCTCTGTCTCCTTTGAAGGTGGTAGATTTCTGACCTTGATGATGCAGGGTGCAGCCAGGAGGGGGGCCCCCAAAATAGGGATTTGGAATGGGCCCAGAACTCAGGGTGTCCAGGGAATATTAGAGGGACATATAAGATGTCCTCATCCCTTCCCCCACAGGTATGAGTTGGGGGAAGGGACACATGGAGCAGGGACATGAAGAGCTGCTAATCCATGGCATGGTCCTTTAACATATCT
>PVKU01003080.1:0-194555 GCA_004027475.1 Anoura caudifer | reverse complement strand
CAAGAATGAAATTAGGGAGGAGATCAAAAAGTTTATGGAAACAAATGAAAATGAGCTCACAACAACCCAAAACTTATCAGACACAGCAAAGGCAGTCCTCAGAGGGAAGTTCATAGTGATACAGGCCTACCTAAAAAAGATAGAAACATCTCAAACAAACAACTTAACCCTATGCCTACAAGAACTCGAGGAACAACAACAAAGATATCCCAGAGCAAGTAGAAGGAAGGAAATAACCAAGATCAGAGCAGAATTAAATGGCATGGAGACTAAAAGCACAATTCTAAGGACAAATGAATCCAGGAGCTGATTCTTTGAAAAGATAAACAAAATCAGCAAGCCTTTAAGCAGGCTTATCAAGAAAAAAAGAAAGAGGACCCAAATAAACACAATCAGAAATGAAAGAGGAGAGATTACAACTGACACCACAGAAATACAAAGGATTGTAAGAAATTACTATGAAGAACTGTATGCCAAGAGATTTGAAAACTTAGGTGAAAAGGACAAGTTTCTATAAAAATATAATCTTCCGAAACTCAATGAAGAAGCAGGAGAAAGCCAGAACAGACCAATAATAGCACATGAAATTGAAGCAGTAATCAAAAAAACTCCCGACACACAAAAGCCAGGGACCAGAAGGTTTCACAGGAGAATTCTACAAAGCATTTAAGGAAGAACTAACCCCTATCCTTCACAAACTTTTCAAAAAAATCCAAAATGATGGAAGACTCCCAAACTCTTTTTATGAAGTCAGCATCATTCTAATCCCCAAACCAGATAAGGACATAACAAAGAAAGAAAACTTCAGGCTGACATTGCTGATGAACATGGACACTAAAATCCTCAACAAAATATTGGCAAACTGCATTCAGCAATACATTAAATAGATAATACACCATGACCAAGTGGGATTCATCCCAGGGATGCAAGAATGGTTCAACATTTCCAAATCAGTAAATGTAATACATCACATAAACAAAAGCAAAATCAATAATCACATTATCATATCAATAGATGCAGAAAAAGCATTTGATAAGGTACAGCACCCATTTATGATAAAAACACTCAGCAAAGTGGGAATAGAGGGAGCATTCCTCAACATAATAAAGGCCATATGAGAGATCTAGAGCCAACATCAAACTCAATGGGCAAAAACTAAAATCTTTTCCACTAAGATCAGAAACAAGGCAAGGTTGTCCACTTTCACCACTTCTATTCAATATAGTATTGGGCGTATTGGCCACAGCAATTAGACAAGAAAAGGAAATAAAAGGCATCCAAATTACAAAGGAGGAAACAGAACTATCATTGTTTGTGGATGATATGATAGTATACATAGAGAATCCTATAGACTCAGCCAAAAAGCTGCTTGACCTAATAAATGAGTTTGGCCAAACAGCTGGATACAAAGTCTATATCCAGAAATCAAAGGCATTTTTGTATACCAACAATGAAACAGCCAAAGCAGAAATCAAGAAAAAAATCCCATTCGATATAGCAAAAAGAAAAATAAAATAGCTAGAAATAAACCTAACCAAGGAGGTAAAAGACCTATATGCATAAAACTATACAACACTGAAGAAAGAAATCAAGGAAGACACAAACAAATGGAAACATACCGTGTTCATGGATTGGAAGAATCAACATCATCAAAATGTCCATACTACCCAAAGCAATTTACAGATTCAATGCAATACCTATTAAAGTACCAATGGCATATTTCACAGACATAGAACAAACACTTCAAAAATTTATATGGAGCCAGAAACGACCCAAAGTAGCTGCAGCAATTTTGAGAAAGAAGAGGAAAGTAGGAGGGATCACAATACCTGACACCAAACTGTATTAGAAGGCCACCGTAATCAAAACAGCCTGGTACTGGCACAAAAAAGGGCATATGGACCAGTGGAATAGAACAGAGAGCCCATAAGTAAACCTAATTTTCTATGGTCAATTAATATTTGACAAAGGAGGCAGCAACATAAAATGAGTAAAAGTAGGCTCTTCAATAAGTGGTGTTGGGAGAATTGGACAGCTACATGCAAAAAAAAAAAATGAAACTTCAACACCAACTTACACCATACACAAAAATAAATTAATAAATTCAAGGTGGATAAAAGATTTAAATATAAGCTGTGCCACCATTAAAGTCCTAGAGGAGAACATAGGCAAGAAAATCTCAGATATTTCACGCAGCAACATTTTTACTGATATGTCCCCTAAAGCAATGGACATAAAGGAAAGAATAAACAAATGGGATCTTATCAAAATAAAAAGCTTCCACACAGCTAAAGAACACAGTATTAAAATATAAAGAGAACTAACCATATGGGAAAACATATTTGCCAATGATACCTCAGACAAGGGTTTACTCTCCAAAATGTATAAAGAACGTACACGACTCCACTCTAAGAAGACAAACAACCCAATTAAAAAATGGGCAAAAGACTTGAACAGACACTTCACCAAGGAGGACATACAAAGGATCCAGAGACACATGAAAAGATGCTCGATATCGCTAGCTATTAGAAAGATGCAAGTTAAAACCACAATGAGATACCACTTCACACAAGTCAGAATGGCCATCATAAACAAAGCAACAAACAACAACTGCTGGCAAGGTTGTGGAGAAAAGGGGACCCTAGTACACTGTTGGTGGGACTGCAGACTGGTACAGCCACTATGGAAAGCAGTATGGAATTTTCTAAGAAAACTAAAAATGGACGTACCTTTTGACCCAGCAATTCCACTGCTAGGATTATATCCTAAGAACCCTGAAACACCATTCCAAAAGAACCTACGCACCCCAATGTTCATAGCAGCACAATTTACAATAGCCAACTGTTGGAAGCAACCTAGGTGCCCATCAGTAAATGAATGGATCAAAAAACTGTGGTACATTTACACATGGAATTCTATGCAGCAGAAAGAAAGAAGGAGCTCCTACCCTTCACAACTGCATAGATGGAACTGGAGAGGATTATGCTAAGTGAAATAAGCCAGGAGGTGAAAGACAAATACCATATGATCTCACCTTTAACAGGAACCTAATCAGCAAAACAAACAAGCATAATATAACCAAAGACACTGAAACTGAGAACAGGCTGACAGTCACCAGAGAGGAGAGGGGAAGGAATTTCAAGGGAAAAGGGGAAGGGTTTAGAGCAACAATTATGAAAGACATATGGACAAAAGCTAGGGGGGTGTGGAAATGGGAGGGAGCTGGGAAGGCTGGGGCGGTGGGCTGGGATGAGAGTAGAAGACAGAAAACTGTACAAGAACAACAATTAAAATAAAATTTAAAAAAAAGAAAAAAGCTCTAATACCCAGTATAAGCACAAAACCTGGTCCATTTACAAAATGGTTAGTCTTTTAGGCCAAAAGATAGTCCGTAGAATTTTATTGAGGAATTTGTATTACTTTATATTTCTTTCAGAATGTACTATTAATTCATTACTGTTACTGCACATGTTTTGTAAAAACATATATGGCTGGCATAAAAGAAAATATTTTGTGCCATAAAGTGATATGACTACATCTTTTTTGAAATAAGACAGCTTTCAGCTTTTGTGAAAGCATATATTTATTTCTCATGGTACTACTAAAATTTTTAGAATTTTTTCTCATGGAACTACTAAAATCACTTTGCTGAGTTTTATCCATTTTGATGAAATTAGAGATTCTACAAAGCTGTAAGAGACTTACAAATACTGAAACTGTATAGTGATACATACCATGTGTCATAGCAGCTTGTAAAATTACCAAGTTCACTGTAATTTTCAAACTTAATTATCCTAAATATGAGACTGAGGGATCCTATTAGCCATAAGTGAAATCCTCTTTTCTATTTCCTTTTAGCATCAGTCACGTTTCTTTTGAAAAATTAAATTTCCACAGTTTAACTAATCAGAATTCCAATATTGTGCATTTCATTATCCAGTCTTTCTTGCCTGAAATGATATTATATTCAATGTATTATAATTATGTATTTGTATGTCTGCTTATTTGACCTTATTAAAATCTCAAGGAGTATTTTTCTATCCTCTAATGAAAAAGAAATGAGTACTTTGTCCTTATATGCAGAAATGATTATGTTTCCTAAATAATTTTCTTTGATACTAAGCAAAATAACTTTTAAGCAAAATATTTTTAAAAGCTCATATATCTAGGGGGATGAGGGTGAGGTAGAAGAGGGCAAAGGGAGGATAAATAATGATGGAAAGAAATTTGACTTGGGGTGGTGAACACAGTACTATACACAAATGGTATATTATAGAATTGTACACCTGAAACCTATGTAAACTTATTAACCAATGTCACTCAACAAAATTCAACAAAAATTTTAAAATATAGTATAAGTTCTAGTGATCTCACCTATAAGTGGAACCTTATCAACAAAACAACCCACCAAGCAAAATATAACCAGAGACAGTGGAATAAAGAACAAATTGACAATAACCAGAAGGGAGGTGGGAGGGGATAATGTAGGGAAAAGGGGGAAGGGTTTTCAGGAACACATATAAAGGACACATGGACACAACCAAAAGGAGGTAGGATCAAGAGTGGGAGATGGGGATGGCTGGGCTTGGGGAGAATGGTGAGGGAAAATGGAGACAACTGTACTTGAACAGTAACAAAAAAATGTGAAAAAAAAAGCTATAAAACTGATAAAAATAAAAGTACTAAATAGAACAAAAATGCTTAAATATATTCTTAATATTTTCAAATGAGCATTTATTGTGATGAGATTTTTTTTAGACAATAGCATGGCAGGTTTTTTAATTAAGTGACTCTCAGAAAAAACTGAAATAATTCAACCACAGTTTTTTACTTTTGGGTACATGGGGATCACAGGTGTCTAATTAAAACAATAAAAAGTAAACTAGAACAATTTCAAAGGCCATTTTTCCTGGTGATGTTCAGGGTGTATTTTTGTTTTTGGTGTTGCACGTGTGTGTTTCTAAGTCATCTAGAATGAGCATGTATATTGATGTAATTTTAAAGATCACTCCATTTATATCAAACTTTATATGTTTCTTATTTTATAAAGCAGGGACTTGGAAATTGTAGAGACAGCTATATTTAAAATGGATCCTTGCAAAACCCTGATTCTGGGCTCGTATGGCCTGCCTCCTTGGTAAGAAAAACACAGGATTATGTCTTTGAGAGTATTTTAAGTCTGGCACACAATGAATCCATCTTTACTTTTAAAAACACAAATCAATAGAAAATATATTTTTATATATGTGGATTTTAATTTTAGGACTACATTTTGACCGCAGTCTTTTGCTTAACAAAATATATGTATACTTGTAATTTCTTTGCTGTGAGGCAAAGAAGAAAACTGGTTAGATATCAAAACTGTAAGTTGAAGGTTTACTTTTTGAGGAGTTATAAGTTAATATTCTGAATTGGGTTTTTTAAGAGTATAACTTCTTGTACAAAGTGCATTATAAAAGTGGCTCTCAAAGTATAATCTGGAACAATTAAGAGTCCCCAAACTCACACCTCATTTCACAATATTGCTAAAACATTCTTTTCATTTTGCACTTTCATTCTATTACAAGTGTACATTAGGATTTCACAGAAGCTATATGCATGTGACATCTGAACAGACTGAATGCAGAGATTTCTACATCCTACAAATGCTTGAACTGAGATTCCTACAGTCTTCAATTAATCCAGACATGGAAAAGATTTGCAAAAACAACCCTGGCTGGTGTGGTTCAGTGGACTGAGGGCTGTAATGCTAAGCAGAGCGTCACCAGTTTGATTCCCAGTCAGGTCAGTTCCAGGTCAGGGCACATGCCTGGGCTGCAGGTCAGGTTCCCCATAGGGGTTGCACAAGAGGTAACCACACATTGATGTTACTCTCTCCCTTCCCTTCTCCCTAAAAATAAATAAATGAAATCTTAAAAGAAAAAAGAAAAGACTTATAAAAACATAAAGCAATGTTAATCATTTCACTGATCTTTTTCCTTTGGAAAATATAGTTAGTTTTCATTAAATTCTCATTAATTTAGATATGTGATAAATTTACTATGTCTACTATTAACTTAATATACAAATACTTTTAAATTCTGTTTTTATTGTTGGATATGATAAATATATTTATAGCCAACATAAATGAAAATTTAACTGTGAAAGTGATTCTGACACAAAAAGTTGAGATCCCATCTATACCCCCAAGTTTAAGTGTCTGGGGTCCAAGTAACAATCACTGTGTAACAGGACTATTCATTCATTATGTTTTTAGTATTATATCTAGACTTTTTATTGGACCAAAAATCAACAAACTTTTTCTGTAAAGGGACATATAGGCCTGTAAATATTTTATGACTTGGGGCCAGTCTTTGTCACAACTAGTCAATTCTGCCATTATAATGGGGAAGCATCTATAGATACTATGGAATGTAAATGCATATGGCTATATTCATAAAAAGCTTTATTTACTAAGACATATGGTGGACCAAATTTAGCCCACAGGCTGTAATTTACCAACTCTCATCCTAGTCTCAAATTTGTTTTGGAGTGTGTGTGTGTGTGTGTGTGTGTGTGTATGGGTGGGGGGGATTAGAAATAAAATTCACATTTATTGGTGACTTCTAATATGATTAGTATCTAGTAACATTTATGTACTTTATTTAAATAGTTGTGTTTGTGAGTTTGTTATAAACAGTAATTATTATTATTATTATTATTATTATTAAATTTTATTTTAATTGTTGTTCTTATACAGTTTTCTGTTTTCTACTCCCATCCCATCCCTCGGCCCCAACCCTCCCCAGCTCCCTCCCATTTCCACCACCCCCCCCCAGCTTTTGTCCATATGTCTTTCATACTTGTTGCTCTAATCGCTTCCCCTTTTCCCTGGATATTCCTGTCCCTCTCATTTCTTGTTCTCAATTTCAGTGTCTTTGGTTATATTATGCCTGTTTGTTTGTTTTTTTTATTAGGTTCCTGTTAAAGGTGAGATCATATGGTATTTGTCTTTCACCTCCTGGCTTATTAAAACCACAATGAGATACCACCTCACACCAGTCAGAATGGCCATCATAAACAAAACAACAAACAGCAAGTGTTGGAGAGGTTGTGGAGAAAAGGGGACCCTAGTGCACTGTTGGTGGGACTGCAGACTGGTACAGCCACTATGGAAAGCAGTATGGAATTTTCTAAGAAAACTAAAAATGGACCTACCTTATGACCCAACAATTCCACTGCTAGGATTATATCCTAGAAACCCTGAAACACCAATCCAAAAGAACCTACGCACCCCAATGTTCATAGCAGCACAATTTACAACAGCCAAGTGTTGGAAGCAACCTAGGTGCCCATCAGTAAATGAATGGATCAAGAAACTATGGTACATTTACACAATGGAATTCTATGCAGCAGAAAAAAAGAAGGAGCTCCTACCCTTCACGACAGCATGGATGGAACTGGAGAGCATTATGCTAAGCAAAATAAACAGTAATTTTTAAACCCATATTGTAGCTAAAGAAACTATGATATAAAAACATGACACACTCTAAGTACAACATAAACGTGTGTTTGACCTGCAGTCCCTCTGCCTGCCAGTACGCTGAAATGCTTGCCATCGTCGTCATCAGTGTCAACACCAGTCTCAACACTTCCACAGTCCTTTTTAGTATACACAGATTACCTCATGTCATCTCCAAACACACACATACTCACACATGCACCAAAGGAAAAAACAACACAAAAATAACAAAACTCCCCATCAGATAAACCAAGAATTATTGTCCTCAGTTTACAAATGAAAAAGAATGAGGTTAGGATTATGTGATTTGCACCTAGGCTGTAGCAAAGCCATGGATCTGATCATATCTTGTTGTTCCCATTCCTAATATTCTGTTTTTTCAGATCAGTGTATAGAGTTTACCCATTTTAAGATTCCTGGGAATCAAGTATTTCTCTCCTTTTTTGATACCTAAGCTTTCAACACAAAACTTCAAAGTTATAAAATGCCCATTTTTCCAATAGAGATGCACAGAATGGAACATAGGGTGGAAATGTGCACTTTATCTTCATCTCTGTGAAATAAAATTCATGCAGAATCAATGGGAAAGCATCAAAGGTCAAAGAGATGGAAAAGACCTCAGCTCAGAATTAATAACACTTTTAATGATGTATTCTTCTTTGAAGCAAAAGGTTGTAGGGCTACTAGGCCATTTGTGTGACCCTGTGTTAGAGTGGATTTCATTCCTTTACACCTAGAATAAATGAGAGTAGAAAACATAGCATCCTACAGAACTCAGACAATAATCTGTGAGTCCCTTAATGACCATTTGAAAAGTCCCACAATTATAAGTTGATTCATCTCTAGTAAAATTGAATATGATTTGCATGATATAGAGTTAAACACCCAATGTGGACAAATATTTGCCTCAGTAAAGAAAATTTTGCACATCTTTGAATTGAACTATAGTTTATACTTTTTTTCTGAGTCCTGAGGGTTAATTTAAGAAAGAAATTCAACCAAACAGGATAACATCTAAATTGATAATAAGCTTACAAAAATAACAAAGTTATTTGTAATGTCTTTTGTTTTAATGGGGTAATTCTTGGTGGGCTACAGGTTGGGAGCTGGTCCAAACCCTGAACCAAACCTTGGAGATCGAGCCAAGATTAAGAAGCTTGGAACTACCAGACCCATCCTTTACGTTCTGAGAAGGGGAGAGGAGCTGGGCAGTCTGCTAATGGTCAGTTGTCCCTATTTAATGAAGCCTCCATAAAAATCCCAAAAGTGTAAGTTGGGATGAAAACAATCGCATGTTGGAAGTGTGACACACCTCAACTCAATACAGACAGAAGTTCCTGTAGTCAGGACCCTTTCAGAGATCATCCTGTGAATCTGTTTATCTATCTGTTTTTTGTGTCATTTATCACACCATTTTTAATAAACTAGTAAGCGTAAGTGTTTTCATGAGCTCTGAGCCATTTTAACAAATTATCAAATTCAAGGAAGGGGATATGGGAAACTCAATTTATAGCCTGTCAGTCAGAAGGACAGTGACAGCCTGGATTTATAATTGGTATCCGAAGAGGGGGGCAATCTTGTGGGACTGAGCCCTTATCTCATGGGACTTGACCCTATCTCTATGTAGATATTGTCAGAACTGAACTAAATTGTAGGATACCCAACTGGTGTCAGAGAAATGCCCGATGTGTGGAAAACCCACACACTGGGTGTCAGAAGTGAAGTGTGGCAGCAATGTGAGAATACAGCAGAAACACAGAGTGTGTGTTTTCCCACTTAAAAGGAAAAAATTAAGTTATGTCTCCAGTAAAACTTTGATTCTTTAGCAATTATTGGGTTGCAGAAGACTGAGCCAAAAGAGAAAATAGAAGCCAAATTGCTTAAAGCAGTGAACTTGGCAAAACACTCAGAGACCTATTACAATGACTGACATCTCCCTAGTGGGGATGAAGCCTTGGTGATCTAATAAGTGTTTTTCATCATAATTTTCATGCTTCTCTGATAATTATAATGTTGCTTTTTTCTGGGTTATTCTCCCCATTCTGAGAAACTACTTAGAATTCTTGAGTGCAAGTCTGTGGAAATCAAGCTGAAAGGACTCTGAGAAGAAATGGTAAAGGCTAACTTATTCAGCCATTACTGATTATTTTATGTAAAGCCAGATATTACTGATTTTTGACTGGCAGTCAATGTAGTATTATTAAAATTCTCCTCAAAAATTCAAAATGAAGACAAGCATAATTTCAGAAATTGGGGAAAGTATAAGGACAATAATCAGCAGTTGATTTCTTAAGTTAGTTTGGCCTCCACTAGTGAAATCATTAATGCAGTAGAGATCAATTTAATAGACTATTTTGCAACCATGTAATGAATCTGCCTTAAATGCATGATAACCTTAAGATGGGATGATAATTTGAAAAGGTTTCATCACTTCAGAGGAAGAAATTCCAACATCAAGTTTCCTTAATACAATTTCTGCTTTAGAGGTCTTTGGTTCTCAAATTCTAGTATGCCTAAAAACTACGTGCTTCAAAAATAGTATGCTGAAGGAAGGGAAAAAGAAGTAAAAGATTATTTACTGCAGGCTCCATTTCACTGTGGCTCAAAAACAAATATAACCAATGTACATTGAGAGAATCAGAATTGTGCTTAACACAGTTGGAGTATTGAGGAGAAAATGGCTAGAAAAGGGCTAGAGAAACTTTCTGGGACAATGAAAATGTCCTATATGTTGGAGTAGGTGGTCATAACATAATTTATGTCACACAATTGTATTTCTGTAAAGTATTATTTGAAAAAATCTACTGGCTATTGGGTTAGAAATGCAAATTCTCTGATGTAGTACCACTTGTTTACTCTTTCCTTTATATCCCTTGCCCTAGGGGATGAAAATATTGCTGCGTGGGATATCTGAGATTTTCCTGCCTATGTTTTCCTCTAAGACTTTTACATTCTCACAACTTACATTTAAGTCTTTTATACATCTTGAGTTTGTTTTGTTGTATGGTATAAGGTGGTGGTCTATTTTTTTTTTTTTTTGCATGTAGCTGTCCAGATCTCCCAAAACCATTTATTAAAGAGGCTCTTTTTACTCCATTTCATGTTCCTGCCCCCTTTGTCAAATATTAACTGATCGTATTGACATTGGTTTATTTCTGGACTCTCTATTCTGTTCCATTGGTCTATGCGTCTGTTCTTATGCTACTACCAGGCTGTTTTGATTACAGTGGCCTTGTAATATAGTTTGATATTAGGTATTTATCCCTCCTATTTTGTTCTTCTTCAAAATTGCTGAGGCTATTCAGGGTGGTTTATGGTTCCATATACTTTTTTGAAATGTTTGTTCTATATCTGTGAAATATGCCATTGGTATTTTGATAGAGATTTCGTTGAATCTATAGATTGCTGTGGGTAGTAGGGACATTTTAATAATGTTAGTTCTTCCAAGCCATGAACATAGTATATGCTTCCACTTATTTGTGCCTTTCTTAATTTCTTTCTTTAGTGTTGTGTAGTTTTCTGAGTGCAGGTCTTTCACTGCCTGGGTTTGGTTTATTTCTAAGTATTTCATTTTTCTTGTTGCTATAGTAAATGGGATATTTTCCCTGATTTCTGATTCTGACATTTTATTGTTGGTATATAAAAATGCCATTGATTTCTGAATGTTGAGTTTGTATACTGCCGTTTTGCCAATTTCATTTATTAGGTCTTTTTGGTGTATTCTATAGGGTTTTCTATGTAGACTGTAACAGCTTCAATTCCTCTGCAAGCAGTGACAGCTTTACTCTCTCCATTCCAAGTTGGATCTCCTTTATTTCTATTTTATTAATATGCATATTAATTTTTTATTCTGCCCCTTTTCTGAATTCTATTATTGATTATATTACATTTTTGGTGGATTTATGTACCCCATAAATTTTGCAAATTTACATTTTAATTTTCATTTGTTCTCAAGGTAGTTTTTGATTTCCAGTTTGATTTTGTCTTTAACTCACTAGTTGTTTAGATGCATCTGGTTTCATCTCTATATATGTGTGATTTTTCAAATTTTCTTCTTATAATTGATTTCCAGTTTCACACCATTGTGGTCAGAAAATATGCTTGATATTATTTCGATCTTCTTGAATTTTTTGAGAGTTGTTCTGTATCCCAGCATGTGATCTATCTTGGAAAATGTTCTATGTGTGCTTGAGAAAAATGTATAATCTGCAGTTTTTGGATGAAATGCTCTATGAATTGTCTATCAAGTCAAACTGGTCTACAGTGGCATTTAAAGCCATTATCTCCTTATTAATTTTCTCTCTGGATGATCTATCCATTGAAGTAAGTGGAGTATTAAAATCCCCAAGCATTACAGTATTTTCGTTAATACTATGTACTTCTAATCTTGGGTGCTTTTACATTGTATGTGTAGATATTTACAATTGTTATATCCTCTACTTGGATTGACACCTTTAAAATTATGTAGTGACCTTCTTTGCCTCTTTTAACATTCTTTGTTTTGAAGTCTGTTTTGTCTGATATGAGTATCACTACCCCAGTTTTCATTTCTATTTGAATGAAATATATTTTTCCATTCCTTTACTTTAAGTTTGTGTGTCTCTTTCAATCTAAAGTGAGTTTCATGTAAGTAGCATATAATATATATGGGCCATACTTTTTTATACATTCTTCCACCCTATGCTTTTTGATTGGAGCATTTAGTCCATTGACATACAGAGTAATTATTGATACATGCATGTTAATTGTGATTTTGCTGATTTTTTGGTTGTTTTTACTATTCTTTGCTATTTCTTTCTTCACTTTATCTCTTTCCTTTTGATTTCTTGGTTTTCCTTAGTTTTTTATTGAATTAACTTCTATTCCTTTTTATGTATTTTTGTATGTTTTGATTCATGATTACCATGAGATTCATATATATCTATCAATATCTATAAGTCCATTTTAAGCTTACAAGCATTTAAGTTCAATTGAAGTCCAAAATCACTACATTAATGCCCCTCCCCCACTTCACTCTTTATGTTTTTGATACCATAGTTTGTATCTTTTTGATTTGTATATCTCCTGATTATTCATTGTAGTTATAGTTAATATTGTTACTATTTTCTTTTGACCTTTCCATTAGCTTTTTATTTTTATTTTTTTTATTGTTCAATTACAGTTGTCCCACTTTTACCCCATTGCTCTCCCCTGTCTCTCCCTCATACTCCCACAGTCAATCCCCACCCCATTGTCCATGCCCATGGGTCATTTATACGTGGTTGATTCATCGATTCTTGAATATTTGGCTTTTTTTTCCTGAGCTGTTTTTTCTTTCCTGTATTTTCTTATTTCTGACTATGGCCATTATTTTCTTCATATAAAAAGAGCCTTTAACACTTCTTATAAGGCTAGTTAGGTGGTTGTGCACTCTTATTTTTTGTTTCTCTGGGAAACACTTTATCTGTCCTTCAATTCAAAATGATAACCTTACCGGATACTGTTATCCTAAGCTGTCCTATTCTAAATTGTATATTTCTTTCAGTACTTTAAATATCTCATGTACTCCCTTGTGGCCTATAATATTGCTTCTGAGAAATCAGTTGATAGCCTTATAGGGTTTCCCTTATATGCAACTTGCTTTTGTTTTTCTTTCTTCATTCTTCCTGCCATTAGGATGGTCTCTTTTTCCTTAATTTTTGCCATTTTCATTACAGTATGTCTTGGTGTTGGTCACTTTGGGTTCAGGTTGTTTGGAACTCCAATTAGGTAATCTTTGGACCACACTTTGAAATTTGCTGATAAAATAGATAGTACTTCACTTTTCGATAGAGTTAGACTAGGGCCTTACAAAGCACACTGGAAATTTTTTCCTTAGCTACAGGAGGAATGCTAGGTTCTCGCCTTCATATTTCTGCATTAAAATCAAGCGGATTGTTATGTTGCTGTCTTTAGTCTCCTGAGGGTAATTAAAGTGGAATAATCATTCCTGTCTCCTGTCTTTCTAATGTATGTCCTGCTTTACAGGTTCTCACAGGGGGCGCTTATGGATTTGAATCCCAGTTTTGACGACTAACACCAGGGATGCTGCATTTCATGTTTTCAAGCTTCTACAGAGTAAATCGCTGAGTTATCAGGTGTAGGAGACCTTTCTGTATGGCGTGGGCCCAGTTCCCACTCGGAGATGTACAGGACCCATGCATGGATAGGTTCTCCACTGAGGAATCAGGCCTGCATTTGTACCTAAGCCACTCTGAGTCTTGCTTTTGCTAAAACTCCCTCACCCTGAATTGAGACAGCAAGCGCTTACTGTAACTTCCTAAAATCCATGCTAAACCTTCCTAGGATGAGTGTAACCGGTTTGACCACTTTTTCCTTTTTCATTTGCAAATATCCTTCTTCTCTGATGTGATTAGTGGCATTGGCTCCTTTGTTGTCTGTAAAAGGTAACCACCTAAAGCAAACCTGTGCATAGTAAATGAGGACCATCATGTAATGTGTGGAGAAACCCAATAAAGGCCTGTCATGGCAGAGGCTGCCACTTTTTGCTCCCCATGAGAGAAAAGCCATGCTGTCCCTTTTCCTCCACCAGACTAAGTAGTCCGTGTGAATGTCTCATTTCATCCATAATGACATGGACAGACATTGCAGGCCAGTGTCTGCATCAGTCAGGGTCATGGAAATGTGGCAAACCTTTGGAATATTGGTGAATATATGTACATACAAAATTATGATTTTATTTTCCCAATAGAAATGTCCATTATCTGGAAGCTAACAAATTGTAAAGTAAATGTTGGTAAATTTTTGTCTTTTAGTGTTAATTTTCAAAATCTTATTTTACTGACTTATAAAAAAAGAACGATGATTTTTATATATAGTTAAATGAAACCAAAGCAATTCCTGGGTAATTTATTAAATTTTACAGATAGTTATTGAAATATTTATATTACAAACTATACACAAAAACAAAAAGCTTTGTATATAATTTAACACTGAAGATTTATTTCAATATAGAAGTCATCTAATTTACCCTAGTTATGAAAAGATGGCTTTAAAAAGCATGATTGGAATTGAAGATGACAACCAAGTAGGTGCAAGCTGAGTCCAATTACTCTTGCCCCCAACTTGAATTCTCAACTGATTTCCAATAAATAACATTAACAATTAACAGAATCTTAGCTGATATGAAGTTTTGACAACAAGGAGTACAGAAGATGCTTCACAACAAGCAGTAAGGAAATTTCATAAGTTGAAGGGGAAGTACTCCATGCATGCACCTGCAGCAGCAAAGAGACTAGTCAGAAATCACAGATTTGTGCTCCCTCACCTCCCAAGGCAGGGGGCCCCAGTCCCTTATGAGTAAACACCAGACCCTGGCCAGGAGTGAGTTGAAGGATATACAAAGTTGGGGAGACCCAGGCTACACACACAGCAAGCAGCACATCCATAGCTGTAGTGACAAATACCAACCAAGAAAGTGCTTGAAAGAGAGACTTTATCTCCCCAAACAATCAGGAGCTGCACCTGGGTTGGGTGGAGGCAGGCCATGACCAGCCATGACTGTGAGAGACTTTTGGCTTTTTGCAGAGGTGGTGTGTGCAGAGAACTGGACAGTGACTCAATACTGCAATAGAAGTGCCACATAGAGACTTCTTAAAAAGGGAGCCAAAGCATGCTGGGCAGGGACCCCAGCACCTCTGCCCTGCCAACAAGGAACAAGATTGAAAGCATGATTGTTGCCACAGAATACAGCTGGACAAGGAGATCAAAAAGTTGCATAGCAAAGGGATTTCTGGGCCCAAGCCCAGCATGGCTAGCAAGTTGACTATGCAAAATGGAGAGTTTGGGACTGTTTCTACTGCAAGGGTAGTGGACTGGGGATTAGATGCGCAAGAGTTGAACAGCTGAGATTATGTACAGCCAGGCAGACCCCGCTTCTCCAGCAGAGTTCATATTTCTGGGAAGGGAAAAGCATACCCTGCCCCCACCTCCTGCAGGACTGTAAACATGGCATCCAATGGAGAAGCTCTGCAAAACAATCAGGACAGGCTCAAGAACCCCCTACAAGGTGCATATCTGCAAAAGAAAGACAGGAAGAGAAATATCTAAAGGGCCCATTGTTTACTTCTCCCAGGGAAACAAAATACACTGGTCCCTAGGGCCCTATTCCACTGAGGCCAGCAATGCAGGGAGATCAGAAATCAGTGAAGCAATGGGGAATCCACGCCCCGCCCAGCCTTGGCTGGCACACAGAGCTGCCATCACACCAACTAGGATGGAGCTGACCCTCTTACACAGATTGGTCCCTCCCTTGAAAAGGATAGCTAGTTCATTAGAAACTATGCATTATTGAAAATAAGCTGGGAAAGACCAACAAAGGCAGAGGTACACACCCACTCTTTTCCCAGAAGACTGAACAGCACCTCCCAGGAGAGACCCAGGAGTCCCACCCTCCCAATTGCAATAGAAGCCCCCTCTGTAGGCAGGTAAACGTGATACATGAGGTGCTGCCAGAAGTTGGATAACCCACCCTTGGACCTTGAGCTGATAAAAAAACAGAGGTGGATCCAGAAGGAGAAGACAGAAGGCAAACACCAACTCTGCTGAGATGAATTCCACCTTATTCTTCTTCTGTAATTGTTTTATTCTTTTCTCTCACATAGCTTTTTACCATTTTTCTTTTCCTTCAATTATATTCCAATTAATTCAGTATTTTTGCCTTTCATTTTTATTCTTTTTATTTACATTATTTTATTTTATTTTTATTTCAGATCTCACATTGTACCTTTCTATTGTCTTACTCCATTTTGCACTCTTCCTTCCCTGTCTTATGTTTGTGTTGTTTTTTTTTTATTCTCCCCTTTCTATGTGTGCCTAGTTCATATTCCTCACTCTTTCTATTTCTTTTCTCTATATCCTCTCAAAATCATTTTCTTTCCTTAACTCAGCTCACATTCTTTTTCCTTTCTTATAATATTCTTACTTTTTCCACCTTTATTAAGCATTGCTCAATTAGCATGGATGTTGCAATTATTGGGGTTTTTCTTCATTTTATTCCTATTTGTTCACTTTTTAAATCAAATCTCACAGGTTACTCTCCCCCTGTGTTACTCCATTTTGCCTTCCTCCTGCCCTTGGTTATTTGAGTTTGGAATTTTATTTTTCCCTTTCTTAGCCTGGCTTCTATTCCTTACTCCTGTTATTTCAACTCTGTCCTCTCAAAATCATTTTTCTTGACTGTAGACATCACATATTCTCTTTTATCTTTCTTATAATATTCTTATTCTCATTCCACCTTTATCAATCTTTCTCATCAGTCTTTGTTATTGACCCTGCTGTGGGTTTCTTACCAATTTTGTTCCTATCAGTTCACTATTTTTTAAATTTTATGTCAAACCTGATATTATACTCCTCTCTTTTCTTACTCCATTATGCCATTTTCCTTCTGTTTTTTTATTACATTTTAAATTTTATTTTCTACCTCTCTCCATCTTGTTTCTATTCCCTACTCTTATTATTTCTCCTCCCTCTTCCCCCTCAAAATCATTGTTCTTTCCTTTAGTCATCTCATATTCTATTTTCTTATCTTATAATATTCTTAATACTTTTCCACCTTCATTAATCTTGCTTATTTGCTGGGTGTATTTCTGATGTGGTAGGGTTTTTTTTTGTTATAATTTTATGGGTTTTTTTGTATTTTGTTTGTTTGTTTGTTTTTGCTGGCATGGGTTTAGTTTTCTGGGTAGTTTTGCTTTGTTCGGCCAGCACCTGTACAACAGCATTAAAAATGTCATGAGGGTTCTGACTCTCAGTCAGCCAGCTGGAGGGGAGAACCCACCAATGAATGAGCTATCAATAATCAAAACTGAAGTACAATAAGAGAGCCCACATAAACTGAATAAGGGCACCCTTAGAGCATCCAGCACAGGATATAAAAGAGACTGCACCACTGAGTTCCATAGATCCTGCCACAGAAGGTCGAACCAAAGGGAGTGAGAGCAGCACAATCTGAGACACAGAAATAAACCAAAAGAGTCACCTAAAATGGGGAGACAAAGAAACAACCAGAAAGATACAGAATACCTGAATAGATTTATAACCAGTAAGGAAACTGAATCAGTAATAAAAAAAATTTTTCCTAACAAAAGCCCTGGACCTGATGCTTTCACGGTGAATCCTTCCAAACATTTAAAGTTGAACTAAAATCAATCCTTGTCAGATTTACCCCAAAATTGAAGAGACAAGAACACTTCCTAACTTGTTATATGAAGCCATTACCTCACATTACCTTGATACCCAAGCATGACAAAGACACTAGTAGAAAAGAAAATTACAGACACCAATATCTTTTTTAAGAACATCGATACAAAAGTCCTCTACAAAGTATAATACTAGCAAATGGAATGTGTAGCAGACAGCATTAAAGGAATTAAGGGAGATAAAACACAAACACTGATGCAGAAAAAGTGTTTCACAGAACTCAGCATACTTTCATGATAAAAACACTCAACAACCTAGAAACAGAAGAAAAGTACCTGAACATAACAAAGCCAATATATGAAAAAGTCATAGATATTATCATACACAGTGATTAAAAATGGAAAGCTTTTCAGTAGATTATGAACAAAGCAAGTACACCTACTTTTGCCACTTCTATTCTACATAGTCTGAAAGTCCTAGTCATAGCATTTAGGCAAGAAAAGGAAATGAAAAGCACCCATTTTGGATAAGAACTAAATTGTTCTCTGTTCACAGATCTCATATGTAGAAAATACCAAAGATTCCACATGCAAAACAAAACAAAAAACAAATACAGAAAAACCTTGTTAGAACTCATAAACAAATTCACCAAACCAACATGATACAAAATCAACATAAAAATCAGTTATATTTATATACATTAACAATGAACAATCTGAAAAGAAAATAAACAATTGCATTTATGATAGTATATAAAAGATTAAAAGATATAGGAATTAATTTAACAAAAGAGTTGAAAGATTGTACAATGAAAACTAAAAATCATCACTGAAAAAAATCAAAGAGGATGTTTAAGGTAGAAAGATACCCCATGTTGTTCATGAATCAGAATACTTAATATTATTAAAATGCCAACAGAACCCAAAATGACTTACAGATTTAATGTAATTCCTACTAAAACTTCAATTCATTTTTGCAGAAATAGAAAACCCATCCTAAAATTTGTATGTAATTTCATGGGACCCTAAATAGTCCAAATAATCCTAAAATAGAATAACAAAGCTGGAGGATTCACATTTCCTATTTTCAAAATGTACTACAAATCAATAGTAATCAAAACAGTATGGTACTGGTACCAGACAGACATGGAAGCCAATGGATTAGAATATTGAGTCCAGAAATAAACCCTTCAATATATTATCAAATGATTTTCAACAGGAATGCCAAAATGATTAGGGAAAGCACAATCTTTTCAACAAATAGTGGTGGGAAAACTGGGTATCCACATGCAAAAAAAATGAAGCTGGATTTTTACCTAACATTATGTACAAAACCTAATTCAAAATAGGTCCATGGCCTAAAGCTTTACAACATTGGATTAGCAGCAGTTTCTTGACTATGAAGCCAAAGGTATAGGTGACAAGAGGAAAAACAAACAAACTCATGAAAAAATTTTTAAAAGTGAGTATCAAAAGGCACTATCAACAGAGTAAAAGGCAATTTAGGTAATGGTTGGAAATATTTGCAAATAATATATCTGGGGGATATATTTCTAGGGGACTAATTATAGATATAATTAATTAATTGTAAGACTGTGCAGACAACTCCTGAAAGTCAAAAACAAACAAAAAACCTATTCAAATGTGGGCATAGGACTTAAACAGCAATCCTCCAAAGAAATAGAAATTGCTGATAAGCATATGAAAAGATACTCAACATCCCTAATCATTAGGGAAACGGAAATAAAAACTACAGTGTGATACCACTGGATAGCCACTGTTTAAAAAACACAGAAAATAACAAATGTTAATAAGGATGTGGAAAAATTGGAATCCTTCTGCACTGTTAGTGGGAATTTAACAAAGTATAGCCAATGTGGAAACAGTATGGTAGTTTCTCAAAAAAAAAAAAAAAAAAGTAGAATTAACATATGATCCAGGAATTTCACTTCTGGATGTATACTCAAAAGAATTCAAAGTAGGATCTCAAAAACATATTTGTACAATCATATTCACAGCAGCATTGTCTACAATATCTAAAAGTGCAAGCAACTGAAGTCTCCATCAGCTAATGAGTGGATAAGCAAATATGGTATAAGAAAGAAGGAAAATGAAGAAAATTCTGACATATGATACAACTTGAATGAACCCTGAGGGCATCATGCTTAGTGGAATAAGCCAGTCATAGAAAGACAAATACTATATGAATCCACTTATATGAGGTAATTATAATAGTCAAAATCATACAGAGAAAATTGAATACCAGTTGCTAGGGGCTATGGGTAAGACAGACTGGGGAGTTATTATTTAAATCAGTGTAGAGTTTCAGTTTGGGCAGATGAAAGAGTTCTTGAAATGAATGCTAGTGATGCTTGCACAATAATATGAGTGTACCTAATACCAATGGTTAAGAAAATGGTTAAGAAAATAAATTTCATTATGTGTATTTTAACCACAATTTTTAAAAAATTGAAATAAAGGAAGAAAAAAAGACTGTAAGATCCCTGACAATTGTACTCTGAGAATACCTGGAAGACCAAGATATGTGGAAACTTCCAATTAGACATGCAAGTAAATTGATATGTAAGTTACAAATAAAATATTTCATTTATTTTTCATTTTAAAGCATAGAATACTTCATCATATAAAAGTTGCATAAAAATTCTTGTATGTACCATTCACATTTACACCGTGCTTAACATGTCAGACTACTCTTTATTTAAAGGAATAAAAATGTACTACAGATACAGCTAAACCCACTGCCTAGATCCATTTCCCTCCTTCCTTCTCAAAGGGAACGATTACCTTGGAGATGGGAAACATGATTTTAATTCAGGTTTTTGTAGTTTTATTTAAATACGTAGGTATCTTGAAACAATACATCTGTGGGGTTTTTATTTACATAAATGGTATTTCTCTTTTTGAAACGTTTTTCACTCAACATTATGTGTTTGTGTTTTATCTGTATTAATAAACTAAGGGGAGGAGCTCATCTGAGGGCGACGGTGTCACCGCCAGAGCCAGCGCGAGGAGAAGACCACCTCTGAGTGCTCAGAACCCATGTGCTCAGACTGGGAGTGGTGGGGAGACCCTCCTCCAGGGCAAAGAGTAAGATGAGTCCAGATGTGCCCCCCACTGCAACCCACCCCCTCCCGCACCACAGTGCTATCTGGGCCCCTGTGGGCTCAGTTTACCTGGCCCACAACTCAGATGCTGAAGACAAGAATGGTGCATATGCTGGGACTAAGGCCCACACATAAGGAGTCATCGGGCAGGAAGAAGACATTGATGTCGTCGCTGACATGCACTTGGTGTCCACAGAGAAAAGGCTGCATGCCATGTTCGCGGAGCGCCACAGGTGCAGATGGCGCGAAGAGAAAAACACACAAGCACCTGGGCCTGTGCACCCGGCCCTGAGCTACGCCCATAACACTCCCTCCAACCAGGCCCTCATTGGCTCCAAGGCCATGCCCCGCCTTGAGAAAAAAAAATACCTAGAATAGCTAGTTAAATCACTTTGATTTCAATGTAATATTTAGTTAATTAAATATAACTTATTGCAAAGTCAAGATGTTTGCATTGTTTCTATGAAAACATTGCTGAAGAAAAAGAAATCCTACATGTTTACATGTGCAAATTTTTTCTATAAAGAAACCAAGATGAAAAGTTAATATATCATAGAGCATGCTCATTTTCAACTTTAGGAAGTTGTTCCTCAAAGAGATTATGTAAAACCATTCTTTGTTTAAAAATTCTAATGCAATGCATAATGAAGGAAAGCAACAATTTTCTTTAGGAAGAAAATGTTTAAAGTCAGATATGTCAGACCCCTTTATTTTGAAATATCTCACCACTTATTTTCTTGTCAGATAATTCTGATATCCAAAAACTAGGTAAGATAGTTAAACACCTCAGTTAAAATTCATTTTTGTCCACTGCTAAAAGCCTTTCTAATGACATGAGAGAGGGAATAAACTATTGAGGGAATCAACACTGATTTTTAGAGTATAACGTCAATAGGGAAATTAAATAAAGCTCAAGCAAATTATATACATAATGAGAGGGAAAACACATTATGGTTTTTGATGAACACTATCAATTTTTGATCCAATGTATTTATAAATATAAAAGTAGTGCAGTGTGTGGCATAGTTTGTAATGTGATAGCTTTTTGGGTTATTGGCTAACAAGCAAAGTAAGATGTAAAACAGCAATCATTAAGCCAATGCCAAACTTGTTAACCTAACCTTGAATTTTAAGCCTATGCCATTACATGGAAAAAACAAAGGGTCAAAGTTACCTTCATTGAGTTCAGGAAGTGGGATGGCAAGGCATGTTTATTAGAAGCAATGTTTCACTTACTTTTGATTTTCCAAAATTCTGTAACATAACCAATTTACATATTCTAAGTCAAGCTTCATTTACTGCTTGAATGATCTATGAGCATGTAACTTTCTCTTTTTTCTTTACCTTCTTTCCTTATCTTTCTTATTTTTAAATGCAGTTGCAGATGTAATATTTCCTTCAAGATATACAAGGGGGGCACAAAAAACTCAGAATTTATTTATAAAATTGTGTATTTATTCCTACATGTTTAAATGTCAGTCACCGTCAAAGTACTCTCCATTTGATGCAATACACCTAACGAGATATTTTTTCCACTGCTCAAAAACAGTTTCTGAACTCATTGATTTTGATTTTTAAGCCTTCTAGTGTTTCTGCTGTTTTTTGTTTCACCTCTTCCACATCAGCAAAACATTTTGTTTTTAGGACTTTTTTTAATTGGGAAAACAAAAGAAAACATCATGAGGGTGAGAGCTAGTGAATATGGAAGGTGGAGCACGGGGGTCATGCTGTTTTTAGTCAAAAACTGCTGACACTCAGTGTGGTGTGGGCATTTGCACTCATAGCTCATAAATCACCAGTCATGAAACAGGTAAACACATTGAGAAGTTTTTTTTAAAAAAAATTTCACTGAAGCGGAATACAGCCTCTCACAACACCACCAGCTGGTACACTGATACAGATGGGTTCCTAGAACACTCCCTAGTGGGGGAAGCCTGTACTACAAGAGGCCTGCTCTCCAGAATATTATTCTGGATTTTGGGGGTCCCCTTATAAAGTAAGTACAGCAGAAGAAAGGCTTGCTTGAGAGTGGTAGGTATGGTAATAATATGGATATAATAATTTATAGTTTTAATTTGAACACTTTACCTAAAATGTCATATGGTGTGCTTGAGTGTGACATTGCTATGTTATAGAATTACATGCTTATGATTTCATAATAAAAAGGGGTGTTATTTGTGCCAGACCTCTACAAATTTTAAAAGATTCAAATTATGTGTTATATTCTCAGACCATAAAGTTATTAAACTAACATTGTGAGCAAAACAATATGAAAAAATTCTCTAAATATTTGGAAATTTGAAAACACACTTCTAAATTATCTGTGGTTCAAAGAGAAAGCCTCAAGAAAGTTTAAAAATATTTTGAACTAAAAAATGAAAATACAGCATACTAAAAATTTTGGAATACAGCTAAAGCAGTGTTTGAAAGGAAATAACTTAAATGCTCATAGACAGATACAAAATCTATAACCTTACATTCTACCTTAAGATACTTGAGAAAGAAGACAAAACCATTTTTTTTTTTTAAAGGAGAAACTGAAACAAAAACAACAAAGAAATTCAATGAAACCAAAGACTGGATCTTGAAAAATATAAGTAAAATTGATCAACCTCTATCCAGCTAATGAGAGAGAGGGAGAGAGGACTCAAATGACTAGTAGTAGGAATGGAAGTGGGGACATCCTACTCCTCTCATGGAAATCAAATGGAAAATTAAGAAATACTATAAATAACACTATGCCAATAAATTTTACAACTTATATAAAATGGACCAATTCTTTGAAAAATACAAACTACCAAGACTCACATTAGAAGAAATAAATAATATTAAGTAGTTCTGTATCTAAAGAAATTGATTTTATAGTTAAAATCTACCAAAGCAAATCCAAATAATTTCACTAGCAAATTATACAAAGATTTAGAATATAATATGAATTCTTCAAGTCTCCTCCAGAAAATAAAAGAAAAATAATACTTCAGATTCATCTTATGAGGCCAATAATTCCACTGTACCAAACCAAAGGCTTTATAAGAAAAGAAAATATCAAATACAACAATATATAAAAAGAATGATACATCATAGATAAAGATAACATGTCATCAAGTGGGAATCATTCCAATAACACATCTTGTTCAGCATTGAAAAATCAATATATGTAATTTGTTATATTAGACCAAGAAAAAACAAATGATCATTATCAATAGATGCAAAAATACTGATAAAATATTGCAAAATTCAATATCCATTCATAATAAAAACTCCCAGTAAACTACAAATAGAAGAAAACTTCCTTTGAGTAACAAAGGACATTGTAAAAAAAACATATCATAGGTCTATGATTCATCTGGAGTTCATTTTTACTTCAAATCTAAAATATGTGTTAAATTTATTTTTGCTTTTTGCATATTGAGATATCCAATTGTTCTAATACCATTTGTTTAAGAGTCAACCATTTATTTATTGAATGGTCTTTGCAATTTTGATGAAAATAAGTTGACCCTAGGCCATGGCCAGGTAGGTGGGTCAGTTGGTTAGAATGTTGTCAAGATTCACAAAGGTTGCAGGTTCGATCCCCAGTCAGGGCATATATAAGAATCAACCAGGGAATGCATAAAGAAGTGGAACAACAAATAGATGTCTCTCTCTCTCTCTCTCTCTCTCTCCTCTTTCCTCTCTATCTCTAAAGTAAATAAAAAATATATAAGTAAGTAAATAAATAAATAATAAATTGACCATATAATTGTGGGACTATTTCTGCCCTATATAAGTTGTTCCATTAATCTATGAATTATATCCTTTCATCAATCCTATACTGTCTTAGTTATTAAAACATGATTAATCTTGGCATTGAGTAACTTAAGTCTACCAACTTCATACTTTTTTTAGAATTGTTATGTTTGCTCTCACTTCTTTCCTATTACATATACATTTCAGAATCATCTTGTCAATATCTACAAAAATATTTGTTGGGATTTTCATTGAGACTTAATTAAATATATAGTTCAAATTGGAAAAAATGGCATCTTAATTTTCATCTTTCGGTTCATGAACAGAGATTCTCTCTTATATCATGGCATATGTAATAGAAACTTGATTTATCCTATCAGCATTTAGTAGTATTAGCAATCTTTGTTTGTATGAACCAACCATGCAATAACCCAAATGCCTATGAAGAGGTGAATAAGTAAACAAATTGTAGTCTCTATACCATGGTATACTAGTCATCAACAAAAAGAATAAACTATTGATACATATGACAATAAATCTGAATTTGTAAAATAAGTATGCTAAATGAAAGAAATCAGTCAAAAATAGAATGTTTTATATGGTTTTATTTGTTTAGATTTCTAGAAAGTGTAAGCTAATCTATAGTGGCAGATCAATGGTTGCAAGTATATGAGGTGTGGGTAGACAGAGAGGTTTACACAGGTACACAGGTAAATTTTCAGGGCTGATGAATAGGTT
Organism: Anoura caudifer; assembly: GCA_004027475.1. Taxonomy (NCBI): domain Eukaryota; kingdom Metazoa; phylum Chordata; class Mammalia; order Chiroptera; family Phyllostomidae; genus Anoura; species Anoura caudifer. The sequence continues at coordinate 169,284 of PVKU01003080.1, read as the reverse complement.
CACTCTCCTGATTGTGGTGGCAATTGCATAGATGTATACAGGCACTGATCAAACTGTGAAATTTAAATACTTGATGCTTATTCTATGGCCATGATAACTCAATGAATTTTGTTCATTTTAGTAATGTTAATTTGTTCTGTATATTTGACAATATACTAATAAATACTGGGTCCCTTGCCCCATATTCCCCCCCAAAAAAAAGCAATGTGGCAACCTCATGTAGATATCAATACGTGGAACTCTCATAACTCTATCAGGACCAGTTCTCACTCTAACATCTTTCTTTTCTAAGTATATTATAATAACAAAGTAACCACACAATCACACATTTATAATTAAACACACATCTAAGTTAAAAGGATATTTCCCTTGGAAGTCATAAATTGTAATAATATATTGCATTAGGCAGTCATGACTTGGAAGAACAGGTGGTGTCCCATTCAGAGTAGTTACCTTGGAGGTTATAATGGCAGTGTCACATTCATCACAGCATATAACAGACATGACATTTAAGTACAATGGAAAGGTCATTAATGTAGAAAGGTTTTAAAACTGTCATCATATTCATTACAGTTGATACCAGTATTTTACATAAAAATTTCCTGCTGTGAGGATAAGCTATCTGAGATCAGATCTTTGAAGAAAATCAAATCGGATTCATGATTGCTATGTGACATGGCTGTTAAAAGGACAGACACAAATATATAAGAATAGGAGCTTGATACATTGAAGGCAGAAATGTCAAGAGAAAAGAAAATTTAAGAAATAGGCTGATCCTTCTATTAGAAACTGAAATAAAATGGAGCCCTGTTTTTCAAAATAGACCTGAGTATTATTATATTCTGTCTGTCATGGAAAAATATTCATCAACATGTTCATGTACTGTGGGCACAGCCAAGTAATTCAATCCAAGTAAACTCACCTTTGTTCTCTTCTTTCTTAAATCTTGACATAGAAAATGTTAGTGGAAATTTGTTTAAACTCAGTCTTTCAGTAGTAGGCTTCAAAATCAACATTTTTTCTTTCAATATTCTAGTATTGACTAAGTCATGTACTCTGATAAAGACCCAATATCAACAGATTAGTGCACAATGCACTTCAATTTGTAATAATAAGGATGCTATCAGGAGGACTTAGGTCTAATACTAACTGTATGCATCTGTTTCCTCTGAGGCTACTACATTTTGTGTACTTAAAAAAGAATAGACATTTTATTGAAAGAAGAAAGTTTTGTCCAATGGGTTATCATGATAGAATTTTAATGAATTTATGAAAGGGCTGTGAAACAATCTGGTGATTATTGGGTCTTCCTATCACCTAGCTGAAACTCCATTCACACCTATTTTATGATCAGCATTACTTACCAGGATGGAGAAGACACAATCCTATGAAGACCACAAAGATCATCCCTTAGCTAGAACCTGAATGGATAACATGTGAAAAAGGAATTACAAAAAATTGCAAAGAAGAGTGTGCTAAGAAAGCATTCTTGCCTTGAAGAGCAATGAGGCTGGATTTAACAAGGTTCAAAGTGGTCCAAAGACATTCCTTCTTACCCTAGCGTCTTGTTCTTTACTAAAGATACTGATAGGGTGGCTTGCAGAGCAGCCCCTCTATTTTCTACATACACAGTAACTACAATCCCTGCACCTTTCCTAATCCTGAGGTCATTTATATTGTATGTGTGGGCATACACTCAATCATGTGTAAGTCTATTTTATACAACGTAGTCATTCAAGCCACACAGAGCATCAAATTGTTCATCACTGAGGGAAAAGACCAGACCGTAGGTAGATCTTTTCTTTTTTCTACTTCACTCCATATTTGGAATATTTCAAATGAACCTGTATTCATCTTTCAAAGAGGAAAAGTTAAAACAAACTTGAAAATAGTAACTCATAGCAAACGTCTAGAACTAAATCTGGCAAAGTAGCTAATTAAAGGTAAATTTCTAAACAGACATTATACATCTTCCATATGACATTTTGGATACATAATTGAGCAAAATAAGAGGAACGACCTGTCATCTGACTGATTGATGCAGTCTTCCAGTAAAACATCTTCAATTTCAGCCGCTGTTTCATAATTCATTACTTAATGTAAATAAGAGCCTTTATAGTTCACATTCCTTTGAAAGATAAAGATAACCTTTATCTCAGTTGGTGACATTGTTACAGAGTATCTGTTTTGCTTCTGTGGTTAGTCTTTGGAAGAGCCACATAAGCCAGCTGGTATTAGTACAAGATAGTGCACCATAATGAGAGCGGAATCCTCTTGATAGGTCTAGTTTGTGATAACCTTTCTCTTAATTCTGATTTGTGGTCTGCGAACCATCTTAAGTATATGCTGCTTTAGAAATGTAATTGGAAATACTCCATCCAAACCGTTTTTAAATTGACATTTTAGGTTGGGAAATTGCTGTGGGCCATTTATTAATAATTTCTGATCTTATTAGGATTACACGTTTTTAGACTCATGTGGTCATTAATGGTCCCAAATAAATTATGAGCCATCATTATTTTTATTTTGATCATGAAATATGATGTAACTTTTGTTTTATATTAATTAACATTTAGTTCATAATATGAACAGTTTGATTTTTCACACATGTATGTATGTGCTTATATCTTCTGGAATAATGGATTATACATAATTGTATGAGTTTATTTCCTTTTAATTCTCTTACTACTATTCCTTAATGCCCATTTAATCTCTAATCTCTAACTGATTAACTGTTATCAAAACTTCAAATGATGCCCACATTTATTAAGAGTGAAGTTTCCTTTGATTTGTTCAATAAAAATACTTTCTAAAAATGTAACAAAAATACAAATTCTGTCTTTTACATTCAGCCTAAATTTTTATTAGCTCTTAGCCATTTGCAAATGTATTCTACAAAAATGTATACTTCCAATTTAAAAAAAAAAGGAAAGAAAGAACACACCTGTTTTGGGCCCAATTACAGGTTTCAGAGAACTATCATGCCTAATTACTAAATAGCTATAGAATTCTCATTTAAGTCAAATCAACTACACTTGAAAAATAAACTTAGAATTTAAATGTTATAATCGTTTATAGTTCATTCTGCTTCTACACACAAAAACAAGGCTCAATTCAGAAGCAAGTCCAGAGTAGGACATGAGCTGTGCAATCTCACTGGGTGGTTTTAACACAGATAACATCAAATTCTGAAAAACTGAATGAAAGGCATTTTTTTCCTCATGCACATTCTGTAAATTAATCTTAATCTTGATAGCTTCCTTTCCCACTACCACAAGAAAACATAACCTATAATAATTCTAAATATGCTTTAATGTTACCATTTAAATATTCTAGAAAACTGTAATATGAAATCAAATTTAAGAAATTTCCAGACATAAAATAAATACTTTTAACGTCTAAGAATGAGTATAATTAGATCTCAATGACTGAAACAATGAGCATCTACTGCTCACATATTAGTAGAATCAATGACCCAAAGAACTCCAATGATAAATTCTCAGGTAAAATTACTGAGGATATATGACTGTCAGAACTCAGATGCAGTTAATAGTCTCCTGAGAAAGATTAAGGTCCCCCAATATCAATCATTACTTTGTAGACATATTGCAGTTCCCCCAGTATGGACAGTTTTCATGTTCATTTGGAAGGAGAGATCATTTCAGTCATTACCTCATGACATAGATCATTAAAGTACACATATTATAGTTACATTTTTCTTCAAAAGGGTACTTAACTGTGCTTGAAACAATATGTGCTGTATAGGAATTTTAATTAAAAAAAAAACATAGAAACACTGGCCACTTGTTTTTGTAACCTGGTTTTGTTAACCAAGGCTGCTCCTTTCAGTTATTTTAAACATATTTTTTGTTTTTTGTTTTTATTTCTAGTTATAATGAGATCACAGATGACATTGTAGATAATAATACATATTCTTACTCTAAAAACCACCTGCTACAACACATTTGCTCACAAAAGCACAAAGTGCAGGATTGATTTACAGGAACTGTGACAACATAGATGGCAAAGTGTAGCATTCCCTGAAGATTCTATGTGCACATAGCAATTTACAATCAGTCAAGTGTATCTTAAATTAAACCATGGATTGCATCAATAACAGAAACATAAGTCTCTGTGTTATTTTCTTTTCAGTTTGCATGGTCTCATTTTCTGAAATGTTCCATGTAAGCAGTGATACTTCTGAGTCCACAAAGACAGGGATGGAATTCTCAGGCCTATTGGAAATCAAGATGATCATAGGAAACCTCACTAATCCTCAGTTGGGGTGGGGAAACAAAATCCCACCATCTTATTCCTGATGTAGACCTGGGAGGGAGTAGCTTAATGTATATAATTTATTATCCAGCTTTTGTTCAAATAGTAAGGAAATAGTCAAACACAGACTTTGGAATTGGCAGAAATGTATTTGAGCTCTGACTTTGCCACTAAATGAAGTGTGTGACTTTGGACAAGTCACTAACATCTTTAGATCACAGCATTATTCCCCACTAAAATAGGGATAAAAATTATTAAATTCTCATAATACAGATCTTGGCTTTTATAACTAATGGTAGCTAAAATCTGGAAACAGCCCAAGGGCCCATGAGTAGATGAGTGGATAAAAAAGTTGTGGTATATTTACACAATGGAATACTATGCAGCAGTAAAAAATGAGGGAAACCTTACCTTTTGCTACAGCATGTATAAACCCATAGAGTATTATCTAAGTGAAATAATCCAGTCAGTGAAAGATGTACATATACCATATGATCTCACTTATATGTGGAATCTAATTAACAAAATAAACTGAAAAACAAAATAGAAACAGAGGCATGGACACGTGGAACAGACTGACAGCTGTCAGAGGGGGCAGGGAGGACTGGTTGTAAGAAGGTGAAGGGACTAGCTTAAGAACATATATGCATAGCCCATGGACACAGACAACAGAGTGGTGATGGCCAGACGGAGGGGCCAGCAGGAGCTGGGTGTAGGTGAGCAAAGGGGGAAAATGTGTGGACAACTGCAATAGTGTAAACAATAAAAAAATCATAATACATATGATACATTGATGAAATGATACATGTAAAGAAATTAATAGCTGACACATAATGGTCAACAAGTTGTACTATTATTATTACTTCTGAAAGTCAGAATTTTTGTCAGCTTCATGACAATAAAAATCATTGGTGAGTTTTCACGATGTATAGAGTAGCACAACTGTCAAAAATAGAACATTTTATCATCTCTAAAAAGTTCTCACATAGAGTCTGTGGTAGACCCCTCTGCGCAGTGTGGGCCCAGCTCCCACTCAGAGATGCACAGGACCCATGCCCACAGATAGGTTCCCTTGTGGGTAGTCAGATTTGCAATATACTTAGGCTGTTTTGAGACTTGCTCTTTGCAAAAACTCCCTTACCCTGCAAATGCTTACTGTAACTTCCTAAAATCCATGCTGAGCCTTGCAGGGGCCAGTGTGACTGACTCAACCACTTCTGCCTATTCATTTGCTAATGTCCTTCTTCTGTGATGTAATGAGGGGCATTGGCTCCTTTGTTGTAACCGGGATAGTGAGGAAGAACCATCTGGGAATGTGAGGATATTTTAGAATAAAGGCCTGTCATGGTGGAGGCCACAACTTTTGCTCCTCTTGAGAGAAAAGCCATGTTGTCTTCCTTATTCCTCCACCAGACTCGGTAGTCTGTGTGTATGTTTTAATTCATCCATAATGATGTGGACACTGCTGGCTGGTGTTCGCCACAGAGTAAAAGACATTTAAGACTTGAAGAAAGGTTTGTGGCATCTACTGGTAGTTCAATTCCCTTATTTTACAGATGAAAAAACCAAGGTCCTGTGAGGTGCAAACAATTATCCATGCTCCCTTACTTCAGCTGTGTTAAAGTCTGTTAAATATCTTACATCTCCTTCCTCTGGACTCAGTTCCCGTCTGCTTTACACAATGGATCCAAGGAACCATGAGGTTCTAGGGAAGGCCCCTTATTGTAAAAAGCTGTTCAAAGGAAGGCAGGCACACAGAGGACCAGGACCAGGGAACAACACATCGTGCCCTCATTTGGAATGCAAACACTGGAAAGACTGCCTGCTCTTTCAGTCTGGAAGCACCTAAACATTTCTTTAATATTGGAATCCACAATTTCAGTAGTGTATGCCAAGGATAACTAATATGTACTTTATGCAAACAAACTATGAGATTTGTGGGTGGGGTGAGTGTGCTATCAAAAAAGAACACTGTATTGGAAAAACAAGAAGGACTCCACCCATCATAGACACACATATCATAGATTTTTTATCAAATTCTTTGTTGTTCTTTCTAGAATCTGATGTTTCTTTGTTGGGAGAAATGTTGCCTTATCTCAGGCCAACACATGGTCACCTTGTATCCTAGGCCTGATGGGGGTTTTTACGCCTTATAGAGTATGTTGGTTAGGACCGCAGAATTTCAGCGTGCTGGTTATTTTGAGATAAAATGGCCTCACGTTTCCTACCATCTTCCCTTCATCAAAAGCCTGGGTGAAAGACATGATCTCTACACAAGGTACATAAAATAGTGGCTTTATAACATTTTGTTTTTACCCTCTAAAATAATTTTGAAAAACTATACATTATCTTGTACATTTTAAGTTGACTTCCAAATTTTTCCATACTTTTAATGATAAGTAGTTTCAAAATGGTATGAGTTGGTGCTTTTAAAATTATTAACATTTTAAAACAAAATATTAGAGCACTATTTCAAATGTTTCCAATGAAATCTGGTTACCATTGTGATTTGATGCCCACCATCTTCCATTAATAAAAAAAAAACAAGCTATTCTTCAAAAATTTGTCATCATTTTTTATCTTGTTCTTATACTTTCATTCCATCCCCCCATATAATGTTGTCCTTATAAGATAAATATAAGGTATTTATAAATTTAGATAAGATAAATTTAATGTATGAAAATCTTTTCTAGATAATGCTATAATACTCAATTGTAGCAAATACATAAAAACAAATATTTTTGTTTGTAATTTTCTATGACCATCTAAGTTAATCAAGGCAAAATAAATTTGTTACAAATCTTAATAAATAATCATTAAGGACAATAAATAAAATGTTATTAGGAATGCATTTCTTAATGAAATAGATGATGGATACTCTTGTTTTATTTCAATTACTTTGTGTACTCTCTTTTAAAATGAAACAAGGTTCAGGATCAATTTTATTCCTGTTTTTTATAAACATATTTATTTGTATAACTTATTCTCCTATAAATAGATGGGAATGAAAAGAGTTTTGTTATGGCAATAAAACTCAATTCACTTTACTCCTTTCAAGTTATAAGACAAAAATAACATATTGATCTCTCATTAAAAATATCAGTAATGATGTAAATACTAAATGATTTCTTCATTCAATTTTATTGAAAACACAGAATTAGAAACCATCCAATTGGCAAAAGAAGTTAGTTCCCAGTCATTGGTATCATTTAAACTGTTCCTTTGACTGGGCCTTCATCTGGAGGTAATGTGCCATATAAAGACCCCCTTTGTGTGAAGTCTATGACTTTCTTTTGCAAAATGAAAGAAAAGCAATTGCAAAAGAGGAATTTAAAAAAGATGAATAGCAGGAATCTTCTAGTATGATGCATTAGTCACTAGTAAATTGTCAGGCATATCAAATCTAGGAAACTACATGTATGGCAGTTAAAGATTTTAAATGGGTTTTCTTAAAACTCTACCTGCCTGAGTGCCTGGTGGGAAGTCTTAATGAACCCCCAGGGGAAATCATATCCCACCAGCATAGACACCACGATCTAGCTATGTAGCCAGGGAGGCTAAAAGTTGGTCTCATGAAAATTACTATCCTTTTGGAAACTGGTAGCTTATCTGGTTTAATGTTAAATTATTATGTGCAACTTTCAAAGATTGTCAGATAAGCAAAAGTTTACTATAACATATAGTTCATTTATACAGTGGATGTTTTTCTCAACCCAAATACTGTATCTCTTCATGGTAGCAAACAGCTATTGTTCTCTGATTGCAACAGTTACCATATAAAGACCCCCATATAAAGTCCTGCGGACAGGACTCATGACAAGAGTAAACAGAGTTGGAATGGCAAGGGTAAAGAGACTTCATTGCCTTCCTTCTACTTCCCACCAAATTTAAAGAAAACAGTTCTGCAACATTTGTCTAATTTACATGGGTGTCAAGTTGGGAAGAAATATTTTGGGGCATTATCCTTCCTTAAAGACATATCCTAATTTATCATTTAAAAATTATGTGAGTTTGGGCCTCAAAAACCCAGGGTAGAACCTTGAGCCCATTATGGAATACCTAATGATCAGTTCTCAAATTCCAAGATCTAGATTGTGATGCATTAAAAAAAATGACTAGATAGACCAGGTTAAAAGTCCATTCACAGTGATAGTGTTTTAGGTAACAGGCTTTTAGGTCATGCTAATTTGAGTCACTCGTTATACAGTTTTTAGTGCATTAACACATATCTGAAAGAGTAGTAGTAGTATTTTTTTTTTTGCTTTTAAAGTATATTGTATTGATTATGCTATTACAGGTGTCCCAGTTTTTCTCCCTTTGACCCCCTCCACCCCATACCCCCTTCCTTCCAGCAATCCCCCTTAATTCATGCTTATGGGTTGTGCATATAAGTTCTTTGGCTTCTCCATTTCCTATACTACTCTTAATATCCCCCTATCTATTTGGTACCTACCAAATTATGCTTATTATTCTCTGTACCTTTTCCCCCTTTTTTCCCCTTCCCCCCCCAGCTGATAATGCTTCAAAAGATCTCCATTTTCTGTGATTCTGTTCTTGTAGTTGTTTGCTTTTTGCCTTTGGTGTTTTTTTTTTTTTTAGGTTCAGTTGTTTATAGTTGTGAGTTTGTTGTCATTTTATTTTTATTTTTTTAATGTTGTCATTTTAATATTCAGACTTTTGAGCTTCTTCTTTTTCTTAAATAAGTCCCTTTAACATTTCATGTAATAATGGCTTGGTGATGTATTCCTTTAGCTTTACCTTGTCTGGGAAGCACTTTATCTGCCCTTCCATTCTAAATGATAGTTTTGCTGGATAGAGTAATCTTGGTTGTATGTCCTTGCTTTTCATTACTTTGAATACTTCTTTCCAGTCCCCTCTTTCCTGCAAAGTTTCTTTTGAGAAATCAGCTAATAGTTTTATGAGATCTCCTTTGTAGGTAAATCTCTGCTTTTCTCTCACTGTCTTAAGGTTCTCTCCTTATCTTTAACCTTTGGTATTTTAATTATGATGTGTCTTGGTGTGGTCCTCTCGGGTCCAACTTATTTGGGTCTCTCTGTGCTTTCTGAACTTATATGTCTATTTCCTTTGCCAAATTAGGGAAGTTTTCTTTCATTATCTTTTCAAATACATTTTCAATTTCTTGCTCTTCTTCTTCTCCTTCTGGCACCCCTATGATTCAGATGTTTGCACTTTTGGAGGTGTCCCAGAGTCTTATAATCCCCTCACTTTTTTTTTTAAATTTTCATTTCTTCATTCTGTTCTGGTTAAATATTTATTTCTTCCTCATGTTCCAAATCATTGATTTGAATCCCAGCTTCTTTGCTTTCACTATTGGTTCCTGTGATTTTTTCCTTAAATCTCACTTAGTGTAACCTTCATTTCTTCCTTTGAGTTTTTGCCATACTCAGTAAGTTCTCTGAGCATCCCGATCACCAGTGTTTTGAACTCTACATCTGATAGGTTGGCTATTTCCATTTTCTTTTTCTGTGGTTTTGGTCCGTTATTTCATTTAGGCCATATTTCTTTGTTTCCTCAATTCGGCAGTCTCCCTATGTTTGTTTCTGTATATTAGGTAGAGCTGCCTTGACTCCCTGTCTTAATGCACTTGTTAAGTTGTATGTATGGGGTACAGCCCTAGGCATTCACTAGGGTAGAGCATCCTGCTTCATTGCTTTGTGGATCTGTGTTGGGGGTAGGGATCAAAGAGGGGACAGTGGTACTGCCTGGCTCCTGAAAGCTTGCCTGGCACTTGCCCCATTTCCAGTCACTTTACCCACTTCCCGTCCAAAATCTACCAAGAAACTGGCAGTCTCTTCTGCTGCCCCAATACCCATTGGATTTTACAGTCAGAAGTTGTGTGATTTATATTCCCAAAGCTGGAACCCTGTGCTGCAAGGTCTGGCCTGGGTCTGGGGTCATTCACATGGAAGGTATTCCTATTGATTTTTATACACCACATAGGACCACCCCTCTGACTGCCAATGCTGCTTCCTCTCCACACCACCCCACATACATATCTCCCTGTCTCCACATCTCCTACCCATCTGGATGAATGTGGCTTCTACACAATTAGGTTTTCTGGGAGTTCTGGGTGTTTTTGTTTTGAGGTTACTTGTGATTCTTCATGTGGTTGTATGAGGAGGTGAAGCATGTCTACCTATGCCTCCATCTTCACTGAAAGTCAATAGAATCAGTAGTAATAGTCTTAATTAGAAAACAGCATTTATCACATTTATTATGGTTGTAGTTGTACCTCTAATATGAAAGACATTCTGTGAATGTAACTTCATGGGGAGGGGGATTTTGAATTACATTATTTTAAGAAAGTTAAAAACATTTCACTTAAACATACTCATGAAGCTTAAGAGTATTTTCCTTTATTGATATATACCACTGAATGATAAACCATTAGAGACCTAAGTTCAAACAAACAGAGGATTGCAATGAATAATAAAAGTATGAATGTGATGTTAATTAATGAGTTGGCTTATAACCTATTTTACACTCTAATGACCTGCTTATTTCTTAAGTTCTGTCAGACATATTATATGAGAGAATGACTTAATACTATAGTAAGCTTGATAAAATATATTATCTCAACTTTACTGTGAAAAAAGTTTCACATATGTTTTAAAATATTGGGGAAAGTATACATATAAAACGTTAGTCACTATCAGAAAATATGGATATTTTTAATTTTCTCTGTGATTTTCTATAATTTGCCAATGTACTGTGCATAAATATTTTAATGTCATGGAGTAAAAATGGACAAATATAAAAATATGACAAGATTTTGATAGTCTGTAGCAGACAGACTTGGAATCAAATAATAGCTAAGTTCCAACTACAGCATTTATAGCTACATATCTTTCCAGGATAATGCTTTATAACAATGTCATACTGCACTACCAAAAAGATACTTTATAAGGTGGGTGGGCTGTGTGTCGCTTCAGGACATTCAGTGTGGGGTTTCACTTCTGTGGTGGGCTGCATGGTTATTGAATACTTTTAAGATCAAGCATCCCATGCCTAACCTGTCTCCCTGGCTCTACTCTCCCTCATACTGATTTGGGTGTCCTTTCTCTAGGACAGGCAAACCATGAAATTAGCCCAATAAACAAGAAAGTAATTTACTGGGTGAAAAATATGCCCAGAGTCCATTTTTATCTCGAATAGTCAATTAGTTAAGAGTGAGTAGGGAGAAGATAGGCATACTTTCTAAATAGTCTAATAAGGTGAAACAAAACATAACAACAACAGCAACAGGTAGAACAATGTCCTTGTAACAAAATAGGAATAAACACACTAAAATGAAGTCATTCAGGATACCCCAGCTTAGATAATACAAAGGATAACTCTAGAAAGACAGACTCTGGGACCACCAACCAATTCCTCTAAGCCTGAGGAATGAAGGAGGGTCCTGACCTTAACCCCCGCCCCAGGTAACGGGTGTTATGCAGTTAAATAAATGCTCTCCAGAGATAAAACATGACAAATATAAATAAAAAGGTTAGGTGGTCACAACTTGTATAAAAGTGTGAAAAATCAAGTGCTTGATAGCATGTTTAGGAGGATAAATTTTCTAATTTATTTTCTGAAATCTTATATCCATTTATTCATTTGTTCATTCATCCATTTATCAAACATGCAGCCAAATTTTGGGGGCCAGAAGCTTATGTAATTTATGGGGTCCTGTATAATAAAGAGGATGTAAAATTAAGGCTACCAGCCCACATAAGTGAGAGGCCCTGAAGTTTCAGCTTCATCAAATTCGTAGAAGTCTACCCCTGCAACTGGGCGTCATGACCTTGTACTGCAGTTTCCTCAATCCCAGATCTAATCCTCCCACCTTCCCAGGTAGTGGTGGCCTGTGTAACTTATTCCATCTGGCACAGGAAAGACATGCACTTCTCATCAATCTGTCTTTTTTTCTGTGCTTTGTCAATTTGCCCACCCAGACATATCACTGCAATCACCTGCCAAAGCAGTCAACTGTGTGACATGTTAGAGAGGTTAGACTCATTCAAAATAAAGTTACCAGATAAAATACAGGACACCAAAGTGAATTTGAATTTAAGATAAACAATGAGTACTTTTACAGTGTAAGCATGCCCCTTGCAATATTTAGGCATCCTGAATTTTGTTAGTCTTTTTTTGTTGTTGTTGTTTTTGCTCATTCTTGCAACTAACAAAAAAACACTGCATTTATTTCTCGACTCAGGTGCTTAACTGTTTATGTTACATGACCTTAAGCAAGTTATTTAACCTGAGACTCCATTTTCTCTTTTGTAAGATGGGTATAAACAATGTTTCTGACATCACCCTGTGACAATTAAATAAGACCATACATGTATGTACAGTCCTTTCTTTGCACAGTGCCTGGCTCTGGGTGGGCTCATCTTAGATGGTAGCTAGTGATACTGTCAGAGAGCAGGCCTCTTAGTTAGGCTTCTGTAGTTTACATAGACCACAACAGGCCCAAGCTTCTCCCCCTTTTTTCTTTTTCTCCCAGAAAAGTACCAGACATCTCAGAAACCCGGACAAATGCCGGAATACCCAAGTAAATTTAAACAACATAGCAACCCTCTGGGAAGGAATATAGGAATGCATCTGGTCTTAGGTAGTCTTTTCTGCTCAGTTAATTGGATTCACTGAACTCTCTTTCACAATGACAAAAAGCAAATGTTTGGTGTAAAAACCTTTCCTCGGACTAGTAGAGCACAACCATGACAAATAAACATTTTGATCAAACATTTCATTTCATAGATTCTGTTTGCCCACAGAGAAGTTTCTTCACCTATGTGCTCTGGTTTTCTCCTTCCCAAAACATTTGCTTGGCATTTTCTGCACAAGGGTTGAGGGCACCAAAAATAAAATATCTTTCTTTTCTTTTTATTTTTTGTTTCTTTTTTACTGTCAATTGTCCAGACTCACTGCCATTACTTAGCGATTTTTTTCTTAGCATTTTATTCAATTAAGTCCCATGACACACAATAAGGAACATTTCACACTGAGCTAATGAGTCTTTTACTACATCCTCTGGTTAATTTTCTTACTTTCTAGCTTGAAGATCAGGATGTCTCTTTCTTCCTATGTTCAACCCAATTTCTGTCACCTTTATTTGCCCTCTTTATTGGTTTCATTATCTTGATTATCTTATTATTCAGCAATATCATTTTCCAGATAAGTTTTTAGATCAAGAAGTACAAAGAGAAATAAAGTTCAGTCTTCTCTCTCAAGGTGCACAAAGTCTAGAGAGGCAGAGACTAACAAAGGAGTGATGATTTCACTATATTATTAAAAAACCGTCACAGAAGTACTTCCCATAAAATAAGGAAGTACAGGGAAAAAAGTGCTTATATGTGGGAGGGGATTGTATAAGGTCTGAAAAGATGAGGATAAATAAGCTACCAATGAAGCCAAGTTAGACAATAGATACAGGTTCATGAAGAGTACACAAATGGCAGTTAATTACCAAGAGGGAAGAACATACGCAAAGATCTCCTTGCCTGAAGTGGGTGACACATCAGGGGAAGTAGAAATGCTTCGGTAAAGCTGAAGCATAGCATTTGTATGAAACTTGAAAAATAGGCTGTACCTTGATTTGTTTAAGAGACTCTAAGTGATTTTTAAGAGACTTTCATGTCATTCTGAGGAGTTTAGTTTACATTCTATAGGAAATTAGGAATTTAGGGCAGGATTTGTGTTTTAGAAAGATCAGCCTGGACTACAAGTTCCATGAAAGTTTAATTGGCAAAGAAAGAGATAGACATGGAGAACACTTACAAAAATAGTAAAACGCTTACTCAAATAGTAAAAACAACAGAAGATGAGGGTCTTAACCAAGACCGTGAGAATGAGAAAAAGAAAATGAATTTAAATGTTACCTAAGAATAAAAGTGAAAAACAATTAGAGACAAATTAGTCATGATTGATGCCTGAATTTTTCTCTCTCTCCGTGTCTTACAGAGAAATCAGACACACACACGCAAACACATATAAAACATGCCAAACATAAAATGCCCCTTAAAATATGCTGTATGTGTGTGCATTGCACCAGAAATTTCTAAGCAAATTGACCAATTAAATGTGTTTAACCATTTATGAATGTTATTAATACAACATGAAGCAAGAAAGCCACATGGCAATTTTCAGAAAATCTGTGATTAGTTATAGATTTTATACTCCACGAGAAAGCACCCAAGGTATATTTACTTCTTCAGATTAAGTGTATGTGAAATTTTAGTCTAGCCATTGTGCTAAGTAAGAATACAATTTAATGCTTTCCCATTTCTTTTAATTATGGTATTATTACTGTTTTATTTTAATTGTTTTATTAATTATTAAATACATGCAAAATTATATTTATAATATATCAAAGCATAAAGAATAATAGTATAATGAAGATCCATATATTCCCCTGTCCACATGTTCCTTTAGAAAGTGTGGCCAATACTTTGAAACTTCTGTCTGCCCCATCACCTTCTCTCCACACATCCCACTCTGAGACAACTACACATTTGATAGTTCAGGGTTAATTATCTCCCTACCCTTTTTTCAGTTTAATCAATATCCTCATATTCTTAATCAACCATTTTACATGTAAATTAAATCCTACTTATATATTCTTGGTGATTTTTATCTTTTGCCAAACTATATCTTGAGGATTTTTCCATGTTGAGATACATATATATATTTATGGCTGTGCTATATTCATTTGACTCTGATGTAGAGTATTCATTATGAATATATCCATTCATAGATTGGTTTATTATGAACATTCACACTGCACTTTGAACATTATAGGGCATGTCTTTTTATGCATAGAGTACATGAAAATAGTTAATCAGTTGTCTTTTGTTTATGATTTCCTGTTATATCTTATATTCTTTTACTTTCAAAGATTTGGGAGCCCTTTGGTACACACACACACACACACACACACACACACACACACACACACACTTTTAACAAGTTAACCCCTAGAAGAAAAAATAAAGAAAAAAACTGTGCCAACTAGAATTGGAGAACTGCTGCTGTGAGAAAGAATGAAATGAGATGCTACATTTGTGGGGGGAGAGACCTTGATCAACACAATATATATACTCAGAAAGAAATGCCACAAGGAAGGAACTGAGTATAAACAGAAATAGCTCATAAAGAAATTGAAATATGCGACTTAAAAAGCAGTGGCTGCTGGGAGGAGTTAGAACCCTCTCTAAGGGAACAAAGAAAAGAGGTGGAGTAAAAAAGAGATTTTACTAGTTCTGGAAGATTGCTTGGGGAATTTTTGTATCCAGAGGAACAAATATGAGAATGGACATATGATTGTACACTATGTTAACAATATATTAAATCCTAAGGTCAAGTGGCAATTATCATAACCATGATTCAATAGCACCTCAGAAAGTGCTAGGAGATCCTGAACTTGGGCTCGCTTGGACTCACTTGTGAGGTGGAAGTGTCTTTGTTTGACAGCACCACTATCCTTCTTTATTTGTAGGGCCTTCATTCTGCCTGCCAGCTACATAGAACCCTCATATTCCTGCCAACCATATACACATCTTTCCATGGAGCAGACAAGTTCCTTTAGGCCCTCCCACGGTAAACTTTGTCATTGTCCAAGCTCTGGTATTGTTAATATTCCTCCCAATTTTTATAAAAGTATATAATTTATCCTTATAACTAAATCTGTCTTGCAGTGACTTATGAAAGGTAGAACAATTTGTTGAACAGATTGTGAAAGGTGTATAATGTGAGAGAGCAGGAGATGGGCACCGTACTATGAAGTCAAACTGACATCACAGAAAGGCAGGATGTTTCCTGGGTGGTGTGAGAACTTTGTCTCTTTAAGCACAGAGCTTAGTTTAGATATGAACAGTTTTCATAAAACAGAGGTGTGATGCTGAAGGCAGACAAATGAAGTATATAATAATTGTGGGCACTTTCATAGAATTGCAGTCTTATGGTATGGTTGTGATTGTATTATGATCATTTTAAAGTTTTTTCTAGCATTTGTAAGTATGATTCAAACACTGAATGTTTGAGGATCTCAGCAGTAGCTGAAAGCTCTATTAGGGTAATGAACCTCCAACCTGGTGAACAAAGACACATAGACAGTTGGATGAATGAATGCTTTCCCTTTGCCTGTTCCTTCCTAGGGCCAATCTGATAAAATTATTTGGGTTAACTTGTTTAGGCTGATAAAAGGTGATAATGTTTACCTAATAGTTAAATATTTAACAGCCAACTCAAAACCTTATCACAAAGAATCTATTCAGGTGGTAAGGAATTTCAGTCAAAAGTGCTAGGCTTACAGGGAAACTAGGAATAAAGGTAATACTGAATTCAACTTACTTCCTAAATCACAAAAATCTAGGACATGAGATTACATTAAGGAACATGTATAAAGAATCCATGGCCAAAGTAAAAGCGGGGTAGGATTGAGGGTGGGAGCTGGAGGTGGATGGGATGGGGGAAAGTGGTGGTGGGAAAGTGGAGACAACGTTCCTTGAACAATAATGAAGAAGGAAACTAAAAGAAAAAGTACGTGGCAAGATTTATTTATTTTACCCTTTCCTTAAACAAGTGTTAACGCATACTAAAGACAGACACCTGTCTTAATGGGAGAACACCGACAATAAATAAGACAATTATGTAATATGTTAAAATATATTTTTAACATTTTATTTATTTATCGTTAGAGGGGAAGGGAAGGAGAGAGGGAGAGAAATATCAATATGTGGTTGCCTCTCCTGCATCCCCTGCCCGAAACTGGCCTGCAACCCAGGCATGTGCCCTGACTGGGAATCAGACCACGATCCCTCAGCTCACAGGCCCGCGCTCAATCCACTGAGCCACACCAGCCAGGGCTGTTAAAATATATTAAGTAATATATTATATTATATATATCATTATATAATATATGAGAAAATACTTAAAACAAAGAAAAGAAGTTCAAGAAAGCAGAACAAAGGGAAGTTAAAAATTCATTCATTCACTCAGTCAGTCAGCCAGCAGCTCCTAAGCACTTACTTTATCCTCAACATTCAGAGCATAAAGACTAAGGCCCTGCTTAGTCTCCCTGACACACATGAGCCACAGGAAGAGCTAAGCTCTCATTTTGTAAATGCCCTAACGAAAATGGGCATATGGTATTATGGGGACTCCCAGTAATGGCTACCAATTCAGGGGCAGCTTCAGAGATGAGAAACATTTATATTAGGTATTAAGAACAGGGTTAGATTTAATCAGTGGAGAGGAGAGAAAGGACATTTTAGGTGGCAGAAATAGCTATTGCAACACCATGGAGATAAGAAAGAGGATAGCAATTCAAGGAAAGGTGAAAAGTTTGTTGTAGTAAAAGCATAATTAGAGCACAAAGCAAACAAGAGTGTGAGGTGAAGTCAGGTGGGGGTGAGGGAGCATGGAAAGAAATCATCTTCCCAACACACATTAAGAATTTCCACATACAATGAATGCATTTGTATGCTGCCCTGTATTTTGATCATATGAAACAGCAGGCTTAAAAATACTATGGAACAAAGCAGTATACTTTTGTTTTTATCATGGGTATGCTTAGTTTTAACTAGACCCAGAATTCAAAAATATAAACCTGCAAAACAGATAAAATACAATGTGATTATTTTGTGAACAAAGGGATTCTTAACTTCATAAAAGGATTTCCATTCTTTGTTCTCAAATATAAAACTAGTGCCTGAGCTTGTCAAGTCTCTGGATGTCAGGGGTCCACCAAAATGAAAGTATTCCTGACATGCTTCTGACTCCTTAGTAGAACTATTTTTTTCAGGCTTTGTTTTTAAAGTTAAAGTTCTGTATAAATAGAACTTAAAAACAATTCTATATTAGACACAAATTTATATTTCCAAATGCTTTTAGTAATTACTGTGAGTTCAGCTTCCAACCCCCACCTCTCATATCCAATAAACAAACTGAAGGACATAAAGGGAAAGGAACCACTCAAGTAGCTTTCATGGGTTCAAATCAGACCCTCCCAGAGCTGTGGCTGGAGAATAAGCTCATGGTAGACATAAGAGTCCTTTAATCTGGAGGAGACACTAGTGGGGCCACTGAAACTGTATCGCAACCAGCACCAAAGGTTCCTGGCAATGAATGGGGATTCAGGGTACAGAAAAGTCTTATGAGTTTTCTTGATGGCAGCAAATGAAATAATCAAAATCCCATGGGAGTATTTGTAGCTGGAAGATAAACATCGAGTTCCTTAAAATAGTGATATTTTACAGAAATATGCTGTTGTCAGTGGATTGATTGTGGGACTGTGAACCAAAGGACTGCAGTTCGATTCCCAGTCAGGGCACATGTCTGGGTTTCAGGCCAGTTCCCAGCAGGAGAGGTACAAGAGGCAACCACACATTGATATTTCTCTCCCTCTCTCCTTCCCTTCCCCTCTAAAGATAAAATAAATAAAACAAAATCTTTTTAAAAAAAGTGAAATTAAAACTAAGATCACTTACAATAGTATCAAGAACAATAACTGTTTAGGGATAAATTTAACAAAAATGGTGTAAGACTTCTATAGGTAAGACTAAATAAAGGGCATTGTTAAGAGGCATTAAAAGAATATCAAAATAAACAGAGATAAATGATTTTCAATAATTGGAAGACTCAAATCTGTTAAAATATTCATTTTCCTCAGATTGATCAATGTATTTGATAAAATCTCAATCATATTTCAAACAAGCTTTTTTTTCTTGTTAATGGGCTGTTTCTAAAATTTATGTGGAGAAGCCAAACATTTAGAATAGCCAAAATAGTCTTGCAGAAGAATGAAGTTAGAGGATGTACACTACCTGATTTCAAGATTTAGTACATAGCTATAGTAATCATGACAGCATTACAGTGATATAAAGATAAATCTACAGATCAATAGAACAGAATAGAGGTTCCATAAATAGAATATATATGTATATGTATATATATAGACACACACATGTATTCACACATACACATATGGAGTGGGGCAAAAGTAGGTTTACAGTTGTTCCTACGGAAAATAATACAACAATTAATAAAAATAATACAAGAATAAATTCTATTTTATATACAACTGTAAACCTATTTCCCCCTACTCTTTATATGTACACATATATGCAAATATATTCAAATATTTTTAACAAAGGTATCATTTCAATTCAAAGAAGGAAAACGTCTTTTCAACAAATGTGCTAAAGCAACTGAATATCGCTATTGAAATTAATAAACTTCAATCCAATATCACATTAAAATGAACCATAGACCTATATGTAAAATCTAAAACCCTAACCTTTCTAGAAAACACAAGAGGAAAACTTCATGACCCTGATGTAACCAAAAATTTATTAGATGGTATGTAAAAGCACCAACCATGAAATAAAGAGATAACAACCTTCAACAACAATAACGTTTTCTTATTTTCAAGCAACATTTTCAAGAAAATAGAAAGGGGATCCATTCAGGAAAAATATTGGTGATACATGTATCCGACAAAAGGCTTGCATCCAAATCATTTAAAGAATTACTAAAACTCAACAATAAAAAGTCAATCAACTCAATAAAAAAGTGGACACTCAGACACAGACAAAAGAGAATGTTTCCAAAAAATCAAACTTCATTTCTTTTAATATTATCACCATAATTTGAGCCCCAGGAATAACAACGCTGTAATAATAACCAAGCAGAATCTTCTAGACTGGAGTGGAGCAGAAAAGCTCCACAAATAAAGGTGGAAAGTTTTTAATGGGCTATTCTGGTTTTATGCATACCCAACTAATTATAGAGTTATCATTAGCTTTCTAGCATCACATCATATAAATGCTAATTAGACCTTGATGCTCTCTTCTGTCTTGGAATTTTCCCACGGCTATCCATTAAAAAGCAGACAGACCTCGAATCAAACCCAGTGGAACTGGGGTGAGAATTTTATATTGACAACAAAATAGACTGATAAAAATGTAATCTCTTTATTGGAATAAAGAGGGGGATAGAGACAACTGTAATAGAATAACAATAAAAATGATTCAATTGTAAAGGAGGATATGTGCAATAAAAAATGAAATAAAGATGTACATGGAAATGTGTGGCAGATCTTTCTGCGTGGCGTGGGCCCAGCTCTCACTTGGAGATGCACAGGACCTACGCCCACAGATAGGTTCTCTCATGGGTAATCAGATTTGCAATATACCTAGCCTGTTTTGAGACTTGCTCTTTGGTAAAACTCCCTCACCCTGCAAGTGCTAAACCTTGGGACCAGTGTAAACAGCTGCCTATCCACTTGCTAATATCCTTCTTCAGTGATGCGATTAGGAACATTGGCTCCTTTTGTTGTAACCGTGGATGGTGAGTGAGGACCATCTTGTAATGTAAGGAGAGATATAGAGTAAAGGCCTGTCATGGCTGAGGCTGTGGCTTTTGCTCCCCTTGAGAGAAAAGCCACATTGTCATCCTTTTTCCTCCACCAGACTCGGTAGTCCGTGTGTATGTTTTATTTCATCCACAATGACACGGACACTGCTAGACGGTGTCCGCAACAGAAATGTTATGTATTACTATATTTGAACATTAAATCTAATCAGAATATAATTAATTAAAAACAGTTTCATTATACATGTAAATAATGCCTGTTAAATCAAGTCTTAAATGCTATTAATGCTACATAATCCTAAGAAAGAAGTTCTGGTTAGTTTTATTAACATTGAAAAGGAAGCTGTATGTAGGAACATCTCAAATTGTGGAAAACAGCACCCTCAAATCGATAAATCAGGTTATCACAATTGAAGCAACTTTATCCAATTGGTATTAGTTTGAGTTTATTTTTTTTCTGATGATGAAAGGAATACATGCTCATAAGAAAAAATAAAGTATAAAAAAATGTAAAAGAAAAAAAATCACTAAAGGATCCAGAAGAAATCACTGTTAAAGTTTTCGGTGCTTTCCATTATTTTTTATAACTTTTAAAAATTTCTTTGTATACTTGAGATCATAGGGTAGATACATTTCTTCAATGCCGCCTTTTAATTTACCAATACATGAATTATATATTTAATTACCTATTTAGTTTAATTATGAGGTTAATTTTGTGTAAAATTTTGGACAATATAGAAAATTATAAAGACTTTAAAATAAAAGACTTATTAAAGCACTTATTAAACACTTTTTTGTAGTAATTTGGCAAGAAATATCATCATGCACTTAATAATTCGTTGGTTTGAAAATAGTATGCCTAAGTTTTTTTTTAATTTTATTTTAATTGTTGTTCTCTTACAGTTTTCTTTTACTTCCATCCCAGCCCACCGCCCCAGCCCTCCCCATCTCCCTCCCATTTCCACCCCCCTAGATTTTGTCCATGTGTCCTTTATACTTGTTGTTCTAAACCCTTCCCCCCTTTCCCTGAAATTCCTTCCCCTCTCCCCTCTAGTGAATGTCAGCACATTCTCAATTTCAGTGTCTTTGGTTATATTATGCTTGTTTGTTTGTTCTGTTAATTAGGTTCCTGTTAAAGGTGAGATCATACGGTATTTGTCTTTCACCTCCTGGCTTATTTCGCTTAGCATAATCCTCTCCAGTTCCATTCATGCTGTTGCGAATGGTAGGAGCTCCCTCTTTCTTTCTGCTGCATAGAATTCCATTGTGTAAAGGTATCATAGTTTCTTGATCCATTCATTTACTGATGAGCACCTAGGTTGCTTCCAACACTTGGCTATTGTAAATTGTGCTGCTATGAACACTGGGGTGCACAGGTTCTTTTGGACTGATGTTTCAGATTTCTTAGGATACAATCCTAGCAGTGGGATTGCTGGGTCAAAAGGTAGATCCATTTTTAGTTTTCTTAGAAAATTCTATACTGCTTTCCATAGTGGTTGTACCAGTCTGCAATCCCACCAGAAGTGCACTAGGGTCCTCTTTTCTCCACAACCTCCCCAACACTTGTTTTTTGCTTTCTTTATGATCGCCATTCCGACTGATGTGAAGTGGTATCTCATTGTGGTTTTAATTTGCATCTCTCCAATAGATAGCAGTATTGAGCATCTTTTTATGTGTTTCTGGATCCTCTGTATGTCCTCCTTGGAGAAGTGTCTGTTCAAGTCCTTTGCCCATTTTTTAATTGGGTTGCTTGTCTTCTTAGAGTGGAATCATGTAAATTCTTTACATATTTTGGAGATTAAACCCTTGTCTGAGGTATCATGGGCAAATATGTTTTCCCATACAATTGGTTCTCTTTTTATTTTAATACTGTTTTCTTTAGCCATGCAGAAGCTTTTTATTTTGATGAGATCCCATTTGTTTATTCTTTCCTTTATGTCCATTGCTTTAGGGGACATATCAGTAAAGATGTTACTGCATGAAATATCTGAGATTTTCCTGCCTATGTTCTCCTCTATGACTTTAATGGTGTCACAGCTTATATTTAAATCTTTTATCCACCTTGAATTTATTTTTGTGTATGGTGTAAGTTGGTGCTCAAGTTTCATTTTTTTGCACGCAGCTGTCCAATTCTCCCAACACCACTTGTTAAAGAGGCTATTTTTACTCCATTTTATGTTACTGCCTCCTTTGTTGAATATTAATTGACCATAGAGAATTGAGTTTATTTCTGGGCTCTGTTCTATTCCACTGGTCCATGTGCCTGTTTTTGTGCCTGTAGCAGGCTGTTTTGAGTACAGTGGCCTTGCAATGCAGTTTGGTGTCAAGTATTGTGATCGCTCTTACTTCGCTCTTCTTTCTCAAAATTGCTGCATCTATTCGGGGTCATTTCTGGTTCCATATAAATTTTTGAAGTGTTTGTTCTATGTCTGTGAAATATGCCATTGGTACTTTAATAGGTATTGCATTGAATCTGTGAATTGCTTTGGGTAGTATTGACATTTTGATGATGTTGATTCTTTCAATCCATGAACACGATATATGTTTCCATTTGTTTGTGTCTTCCTTGATTTCTTTCTTCAGTGTTGTGTAGTTTTCTGCATACAGGTCTTTTATCTCCTTGGTTAGGTTTATTCCTAGGTATTTTATTTTTCTTTTTGCTATATCGAATGGGATTTTTTTCTTGATTTCTGCTTCTGCTCTTTCATTGTTGGTATACAAAAATGCCTTTGATTTCTGGATATTGACTTTGTTTGTGGCTGTTTGGCCAAATTCATTTATTAGGTCAAGTAGCTTTTTGATCAAGTCTATAGTATTTTCTATGTACACTATCATGTCATCCACAAACAATGATAGTTTTGTTTCCTCCTTTCCAATTTGGATGCCTTTCATTTCTTTTTCTTTTCTAGTCACTGTGGCTAAGACTTCCAATACCATATTGAACAGAAGTGGTGAAAATGGATATCCTTGTCTTGTTCCTGATCTTAGTGGAAAAGATTTTAGTTTTTGCCCATTGAGTATGATGTTAGCTGTAGGTCTTTCATATATGGCCTTTATTATGTTGAGGAATGCTCCCTCTATTCTCACTTTGCTGAGTGTTTTTATCATAAATGGGTGCTGTACCTTATCAAGTGCTTTTTCCCTGTCTATTGATATGATATTTTTGTCTTTGCTTTTCTTTATATGATGTATTACATTTACTGATTTGGGAATGTTGAACCATCCTTGCATCCCTGGGATGAGACCCACTTGGTACGGTATATGATCTTTCTAATTTATTGTTTGCCAATATTTTGTTGAGGATTTTAGCATCTATGTTCATCAGCGATATTGGCCTGAAGTTTTCTTTCTTTGTTGTGTCTTTATCTGGTCTAGGGATTAGAATGATGCTGGCTTCATAAAAAGAGTTTGGGAGTCTTCCATCATTTTGGATTTTTTTGAAAACTCTGTGAAGGATAGGAATTAGCTCTTCCTTAAATGCTTTGTAAAATTCTCCTGTGAAACCATCTGTTCCCGGGCTTTTGTGTGTCAGGAGTTTTTTGATTACTGCTTCAATTTCATGTGCTGTTATTGGTCTGTTCAGGCTTTCTGCTTCTTTTTCATTGAGTTTTGGGAGATTATATTTTTCTAGAAACTTGTCCATTTCACCTAGGTTTTCAAATTTCTTGGCATATATTTCTTTATAGTAATTTCTTACAATCCTTTGTATTTCTGTGATGTCGGTTGTAATCTCTCCTCTTTCATTTCTGATTGTGTTTATTTGGGTCCTCTCTCTTTTTCTCTTGATGAGCCTGCTTAAAGACTTCTCAATTTTGTTTATGTTTTCAAAGAACCAGCTCCTGGATTTGTTGATCCTTAGAATTGTGCTTTTAGTCTCTATGTCATTTAATTCTGCTCTGATCTTGGTTATTTCCTTCCTTCTACTTGCTCTGGGCTGTCTTTATTGTTGTTCCTTGAGTTCTTGGAGGCATAGGGTTAAGTTGTTTGTTTGAGATGTTTCTATCTTTTTTAGGTAGGCCTGTGTTGTTATGAATTTCCCTTTGAGGACTGCCTTTACTGTGCCCCATAAGTTTTGGGTTGTTATGAGTTCATTTTCATTTGTTTCCAGAAACTTTTTGATTTCCTCCCTAATTTCATCTTGACCCACTCATTTTTTAATAGCATGCTATTCAATCTCCATGATTTGGGGGACTTTGGGTTTTTCCCCTTGGGGTTGGTTTCTACTTTTAGTCCCTTGTGGTCATAGAAACTGCTTGGTATGATTTCAATTTTCTTGAATTTGTTGAGGCTTGTTTTGTGTCCTATCATGCAGTCTATCTTTGAAAACGTTCCATGTGCATTTGAAAAGAATGTGTATTTAGTTTCTTTGGTATGAAGGGCTCTATATATATCAGTTAAGTCCATTTTATCTAGAGTGTTGTTCAATGCCACAATATATTTGTTGATTTTTTGTTTGGAAGATTTGTCCATTTTTGACAATGGGGTGTTAAAATCCCCTACTATAATTGTGTTGTTGTCAATATCTTTCTTGAAGTCCTCCAAGATTTTCTTGATGTATTTAGGTGCTCCTTTGTTGGGTGCATATATATTTATGATGTTTATGTCTTCTTGGTGGATTCTTCCCTTGAGTATTATGAAGTGACCTTCTGGGTCTCTCTTTATGGCTCTTCTTTTGAAGTCTATTTTGTCTGATATGAGTATTGCTACCCTGGCTTTTCTTTCCTGTCCATTTGCTTGGAAAAATTGTTTCCAGCCCTTCACTTTGAGTCTGTGTAGGTCCTTTTTCCTGAGGTGGGTCTCTTGTAGGCAGCATATGTGTGGGTCATGCTTTTTTATCTATTCAGCTATTCTATGCCTTTTGATTAGAGCATTTAATCCATTTACATTTAAGGTTATTATTGATAGGTACTGATTCATTGCCATTTTCATACCTGTGTTCCCCTCTCTCTCTTTTCCTTCCTTTCCTTAAAGCAGTCCCTTTAGTATCTCTTGCAGAACTGGTTTGGTAGAGGTGTATTCTTTTAGACTTCTTTTGTCTGGGAAGCTCCTTATTTGGACTTCTGTCTTGATAGAAAGCCTTGCTGGGTAAAGTAGTCTTGGTTGCAGGCCTTTGGTTCTCATTACTTGGAATATTTCTTGACATTCTCTTCTGGCTTGGTGTGTTTCCATTGAGAAGTCAGCTGCTAACCTTATCGGGGCTCCCTTGTATGTTACTTCCTTTTTCTCCCTTGCTGCCTTTAGGATTCTCTCTTTGTCTTGGAATTTTGCCATTTTAATTCTGATGTGTCTTGAAGTGGGTCTCTTAGGGTTCCTCTTGATTGGGACTCTATGTTTCCTGGATTTGTGTGACTTTTTCTCTCATCAGATTAGGGAAGTTTTCCATCATTACTTTTTCAAATAGGTTTTCTATCCCTTGCTCTTCTTCTTCTCCTTCTGTTATCCCTATTATACAGATATTATTACATTTCATATTGTCTTGCATTTCTTTCAATCCCTCTTCATTCTTTCTGAGCCTCTTTTCCTTTTCTTGCTCTTTCTGGATGTTTTTTCTACTTGCTCCTCCAACTTGTTGATCTAATGTTCTGCTTCATTAATTCTGCTTTTCATTCCTTCCACTGTGTTCTTCAGTTCAGAAATTGTATTTTTCATATCCTCTTGGCCCTTGTTGATAGTTTTTGTTTCCTTTTTCATGTTGATATAGTGTGCAGTGTCTTCTTCGTAGCTTCCTTGTAGTTTCTGGTAGCTCATTGAGAGCTCATGGAGCTTCCTGACAACCATTGCTTTGAACTCAAAATCTGATAGTTGAGTTGCCCTTGTTTCATTTAGTGTTCTTTCTGGGGCTTTTTCCTTTCCTTTCATTTGGGGATTCTTTCTTTGTCTTCCCATTGTTTGTGAGGCTCTTCCTGTTAGGTTCATCTTCTTAAATCGATCTCTTCTGGCTCCCTGGGTTTATGGTGTAAACTTCTTTGCCAGTATACCTGTGAGATTCAGTGGTGTCGTCTCCTTCGGGTATCCTGGTGTTCACAGCTTCCACTGTCTCAGCTGTTGAAATGCCCCCTCTTTGGGACCAACTCTGATTTTTTCACATTTCCAGTGGTTTTTTGTTTTGTTTTGTTTTTGTTTCACTTGTGGGTATTTAAAAAGAGAAAAGAGGAAGAAAAATTGAAAAGAGAATAAAGAAAAGAAGAGAGAAAAAAGAGAAAAAAGAGGAAAGAAGAAGAGATAAAATTGGAAAGAAAGGAAGAAGGAATAAACCAAGAAAGAAGTAATGAGAAGCAAAAGTAGTTGAGGAGTAAAAAAAGATAAAAATAATACAAAAATAATAAAAGAATTAAAAAAAAAACAGCAACTCTTGCTGTTTTCAATCTTGCCAAGCCAGTTTTTCTGGTCTTGCCAAGGGGTGACTGTATCACATTTCTCCCTGTTCTGCGCTCAGTTTTCTTTGTGCTACTCTCCTCAGAGGTAGCCTGGGGCCTCTCCGCACAGGGCCTCAGTAGTGTGTTCTGAGGCGGCATGCGCCTATCCAGGTTGCGCGCATGGGGGTCCATGATCTTGTAGCCGTCTGCGGTCATGCATAGGCGCCGAATGTCAAGCAGCCATCCCTGTTGTTGAGCAGGAACAGATTAATCATAGTGCAGCTATCCCGATTGCTGGTGGGTGCCAACGGTTGCACGAGCTCTGGCATGCAGTCCTCCCAGGGCTGTGTGTGGGTATTCACATCCCCAGTTTGTTTGCCACTGAGACATTAACTCCTCTCTGTAAGATTTCAAGCAACCAGGTTTATCCCGGTGCTGCTGAAACCTTGTTTGGCTGGGGAGGGTGCAGTTGACCCGGCCCCTTCCCTAGTCTTGTGGCGAGCCTGGCGAGCGACGGCCAGGGGCCTCAGCCCCTACCCTAGTCTCAGCACTGCTCCCTGGGCTCTTATTGTTCTGAAGTACTCTCCTTACCATCTGGTTTTTCAATGTCCGCTAAAATTTTCGATCTCCTGTTTTCAAATATGCTATGTTTCTGATGGCTGTTTGTTCTGTTCCACCGTAAATCGACCAGGTTTTTCTCCCGTGTGTAGGGCAAAGAGGAATGTGCTTCCTCCTACCATGCCATCATCTTCCTTCCTTATTAAAGACTCATAATTGACTAAAAAGTATTTGAAAACTTATGGATTCCCACAGCCAAGAAATGAATTTTATTGTACATTGTTATATTTCTACCCAATTTCTTTTCTATGCTTTTATTCCTATTCATATCTGTATGAAGTCCTAGACCCTCAACTAAGTTAGTTTAGTAACTAAACTGTGAGAAAGTACAGATTTTATTAAACCCCTTGCTATCACTAGACAGTATAATTTTTAAAACCTATGTAATTGATGTGAATTATGGCTTTTGTTACATTAATTTCCATATCTTTGTTTCTAATGAGGTTAGACATATTTTATATGTTCTTTGGTATTTTCCTAATGGAGTATTACTACTTTCTCAATAATCTGTAACCCTTTCTTCAAAATTAAAAATATTGACCTTTGCCTGTTATATCAGATGCAGAGTATTTTGACACTCTCCATTTAATATGCTTAGTCTTTTGCCATACAGATGCTTTCAAATCATTGCTTGGGCAATCCTATAGATCTCCTGTTGTGTGATTTCACACATTGCCTTCAAACTTAGAAGCTTCTACATGGCTAGCCCTTTTTTGATATTCACTTACATTTCCTTGAAAATTGTTATATAATTAAACATTTAACACTCTCACTGTTATGGAAAATAATTTGGAAAATAATGACTCTGGCATGATTCGGGGTAACGGAGTGAGGCTTTATTACATGCGCGGACCCAGAGGAGGCAGTCTCCAAATTCTGGGCCCCGAACCTTGGCTGAGCAGGGCTTTTATTGCTCTCTGGACTCCCTATCCTACGTGGCAGAAGTAGGGGGTACAGAAGCTGATGCAAAAATAACTCTAGGGTTGAGGTGTCTTTATCGGAAGCTGGGTGTACAGAAGCCAAAGCAGAAGTTATGACTACCTAACCAAAGCCAGACAGTTTGGCGGTTTCTAGGTAACCTAAACAAAACTCTTTCCCAGTTCCCAGTTCCCCTTCTGGGTCACCTTGTCCTAGTTGACTTTTCTTCTACATCACCAAATTTCTTTTACATTTCTGTGTGATACTCCTTATGATAAGTTAAGTTTTTACATATGTTAGCGTAAGTTTTAGTGCTGTCTATTCTGTTCCATTATTTTGATATTCAGTTCTGATATACAGAAAATATCACTAATTACTGTGGCTCTGTAAGACCCTAAAATATGTACTACACCAGTGTATGTTTTTATGATTAATGCTTTAGTTATGCTTATTTGTTTACTTCTGTTAAAGATATGTAGAGTCAGTATTTCCTATTAAATAAAAGAAAAAGAAAACATTTGAGTTCATTGGAATTACCTTAAAGTAAAAGGTTATTTTGAAATATTTGAAACATCTTTACAATACTGAAGAAAATGGTTTGGATTGTATTGTGTGCAATCAAATCATCTTTAAATGATTTTAGTGAAACCCATTAACATCTCCCCAAGTAGTAAACTACTTTGCATTCCTGAGAATGAATCTTATAAAATTAAGTGGAAAAATTATTAAATGTGGTGCTAAATATGGTATCTTTGTATACTGTTATTGAAATGTATTATATTATTACTCCTAGTGTCTATATTATCACTGAGTTTTTCTATACTTGTTTCTTGAACACTTTTTCTTTCAGTCTGAAGATAACATTTAAAAATTATTTAGTTTGTCTCTATTGTATTTTTTTAACATTTCATTTATTTATCTTTAGAGGGGAAGGGAAGGAGAGGGGGAGAGAAATATCAATGTGTGGTTGCCTCTTGTGCATCCCTGGCCTGGAACTGTCCTGCAACCCAGGCATGTGCCCTGACTGGGAATTGAACCGCATTCCTTTGGTTCGTAGTCCCTCGCTCAATCCACTGAGTTACACCAGCCAGGGCTCTATTGCATTTTTAAGGTTGTGGAATGTATTGTGTAACTGTAATTAGCATTTTCTTGCAAACTCAGAACTTGCTTGTAGAACTTTTCTGATCAAGGTAATTTTTAATAACTACCTATATAATACATATTTCAATTTTTTCATGCTGATTTATATGTTT
The DNA here is from genome assembly GCA_004027475.1 of Anoura caudifer. Classification (NCBI taxonomy): domain Eukaryota; kingdom Metazoa; phylum Chordata; class Mammalia; order Chiroptera; family Phyllostomidae; genus Anoura; species Anoura caudifer. The sequence goes on along the minus strand of PVKU01003080.1, from coordinate 139,484 downwards.
TTCACAAATGTAGGACTTCCCAATATATTTGTATGTAATTATGCATTATATTATGTAATGTTAAAATCTTTCCTGTATGTGTTTTTATACTTACTTTATTTTCTAATAATTTTCCTTCTAATATTTATATTTTCTAAAGATATCAATTAAAATCTACATTTTTTATCTATTCACTTAATATATTTCCTGTTCATTAATTCATAACTTTCCATTTACCTGTTTTCCATAGGACTACCTTCTTTAAAACTCTGTAACTTCTTAAATAAAATTCTTTTCTCATTCACTTTATTTTTCTTAAATAATAGCACCTAGGAAATAAATTTAGATATATAAATTTAGATATATAAAATTAGATATATAAAATTAGATATATAAATTTGCCCTTCAGACTGGTTTTTATCAAGAGGCTAGAATTACCCATTGTCCCATTCAATGTTTGTTTTCTCCTTGAGATCCACTTTGATATTATTATTGTGCCTTTTGTTTCTCATTTTCTTTCTTTTTTACTTTTGCTATTAATAGGGGAGTTTAAACCTTATGTACATGTCACAATCAACATACTTAACTATAGTTCTATTATTTTATACCTTCTTTCTTTCTTTTCTTCCTAGTGACTTTGTATTGATTTTGCTTTGTGAGCTCTGTCTTATTTACTTTTTTCTATATTTGCCAAATAAAATCCTATTGTTAGTTTTACCAGGATTTGCCTTGAGTTTGCCAAATATTTAAATGTTTCTTATTTTCTAAGATAATTGCTTAGGAACATCATTTAAAATAAAATTACTTAAACTAAGACCCAAATGATACTGTACCTGGTTGGTGTAGAGCAGAAAACCATATGAAAATGGTACATCTCAGCAACAAACTGAAAACTGTGACTATTAGGAAAATAGGTCTGTGGTTTGCTTTTAAATATATTTGTATAATTGCAACTGTGCTAGAATTCTTATAAAGAACTAAAAGAAATGAACCAAAGTGATGATTTTCTTGCCACTATTTTCCCAACAAAATGTTACTACGTCCTCTTTGAATCATGCTGCAGAAATGCCAGCCTTAATACAACTCATGCATTTACAATTTATTTAATGATTTCCTATTATATTCTACAGACTATGAACAGATCAGATATGGTTCCCACCATTATAAACATACAGCCTAGCTGGGGAAACAGATAATAAGCAAGTAAAAAAGAAACACACACACACACACACACACACACACACACACACACATGTCCTCCTGCCTTTTGGTCATTTTTTAGATGTACTTTAATGAGGTGGGAGGAGACCTCACATGTATGGAATATATATGAGTAATCCCATATATTAACATGGAAATTCCAGTTTCGATTTTTATCTTCAGTGGGGTGTTATTTCCATTATTTGCCTTTAAGCCAGTAATGACCCAAAATATATTCACTTGAAATTTCCCTGTCCCAGAATTTCTGGTAAGAATACTTTGTCTTTCACAGAGAATGACACAACTGAAAGGCACCTTAGCTAGCCACCTTTCTGGCCCAGGATGTCAGATGTCACGTTCCCTCCTCCTGTGGCCATGGCAGACATTGCCAATCAGTCTTGGTGCCCATTTATTCCAAGGCTGGGTAGAACCAACGGATCCCTTTTCATTACAGTGTTCTAGTGTGCACTAACCACTTGAAGTTTTTGAATATGAGATGAGGTCCATTTGACACAATTCTTGTTTCAGGGTGAGCAAACATATTGCTAACTAAAACTTAAAAACATAAAATAATTACTAGATCTATATTTAAAAGAATCACCACAAATAACAATTTCGAGAGTCAAAAATTTGAGAGTAGGCCTTCACTTTAAAGTGACACAAGTCAAAATGAATTCTGCCATACTGCTCATTCTTAGCCCTGTTCCTGCAGCTCAGATAATTATTAGGACTGTTACTTGAAGATCTGGAACAAGAACTGTGGCATTAGAACATTTGTACACCAATTTCTTTGGCACATACCCTTTTTCCAATTTCCTCCAACACACACACCTTATGCCTCATTTATTATTCTGTTAGGCATCATTCTGTGTTATAACCACATAACAATACAAAACTGAACATCAGTGTAGTCCTGAAAGGATTATTTAAGAGTATTGCACAATTGAGATCTTTATTACTTATTCAAATAATATTGTGCTAGCTCTTGAGATATGTCACTAAGCAAACTGAAAAAAGTTTCAGGCATTGTAGAGCTTTCTAGCTGGACATGGAGGAGATGGAAACAAATGATAAAGAGGATAGTGAATACTGTTGTATATGAGAATAAATTATATTACATAGCAGAGAAGATGAAGGACATTGAGGATACTGAGAATGGTGATGGGGTGCAATTTTCACTGAGGCCTTATGAAGAATGTGAAATTTAAGCAAAGATTTGAAAGATAAGAGAGCTAGGTGTGCATACAGCTGAGGGAAAGATGTTCTAGGCAGAGGGAACAGGAGTAAGCCTGGTGTGTTTAAGGAATAGCACCGGTTCGGAGGGAACCAGAAAAAGAGTAGCAGTTGGAGATAGCAGAGGAGAGAAAGGACAGATAACTTAGCACAGAAAACCAAAATAGTACACACACACACAAAGATTGATAGATATTAAATGTTACTGTAAGTAGTATACTAAATTTAATTGTGTGTAGGTAGTAGGTTTTAGACCAAAACACAATAGGAACTTTTGATTTCCTAGAAGAATCCCCTCTCATTTTCAACCCCTTTCAAAATTTCCCCAACTTTCCTTTAATTAAACAAGAGACCTACTTGTGAAAGGTATCTTTCCCTAGTCTTTGCAAACTCACTCACCACTTTTCTAAATGCAATCTCCATAACAAATTTTCAGATTCAGAGTTTGTGTTTTTCTATATTAAACATAACTACCTGTGAAGTGTTTTGTGATATTTCTGCAAAGTAAATTATATTACATTGCATTTTGGGCTTCATTTATGAACTGAAACAATTGATTTGAGTTCATTGCCTCCTTGGCATAATGATGTGAGCTGAAATGGTTTTCATCAAAAATGCTAAAGGTGTCTCATGAGTACCCTTCAGGCTTCTCTGATGGCATCGAAACGAGGTGATGATTTCGTACAAACGCAACCAGAAACATGTCTCTATGTATCTCCTGCTTTCTTTGCAAGAAGAGTGAGTCTCAGCCCTTAGAGAGACAGAGTTATGCCTGGAAATTCAACTGCCAAGGGGAGGGCTAGCTCCTGGGGACACAGAATCCAGCCACATTGTGTGCAGCTATTGTGTGGCACAGTGACTCTGCCAGCAGTGTGGAGGATATGCTAAGATAAGGCAACGCTCACAATCTCTTTTGACATATGTATACTGTCTTGTAATTTTCAAAACACACTCATGGTTTTGCCCCAGAAAGCTGCACAATATGCTGCTTTCAGGTTTTTTTTTTTTTTTTAATTGGAAATGATTGGAGAGCCAAAGCATACATATACAAAACAGACAATAATCAAGTTACAAACTCCTGAACCCCAGCCATAATTACATTTGCACAGTGTGGAGTCAGCCTAACTAGCTTTAAATGCTAACTTTACTATTTACTAAATCTGTAACTCTGGATAAATTAATAAAACTCCCTGTGCTCAGTTGCCTCACCTGTAAGTCGGGGCTAATGGGAAATTAACAAGTACTATGCAAGGAGAGGCTTAATAAGTTCTTGCCCTTCAGGGTTTGTTCTCTTGTAAGACCCATTCTTGGAAGCCAGCTATCCCATAAGGACACTCGGGCTAGACAACAAAATCATGAAAGGCCAGAGAGTTAGAGGCTGTGGTGGATGTTCTGCCACAGCATCTCTTCCAGCTAAATGTGGCCTTCTGAGTGACCTTAGCTACACTGTGTGGAACAGAAGAGCCATCCAATTGATCCCGATAAACCCATCGAATTATAAGAAATAATAAAATACTGCTGTCTTCACCACAATGTTTTGGAGTGATTTCTTGGTGACAATGCAGAACTAAAACAGCCAAAACATACTTATTTTAATGTAATATTTAAATCATTTGGATTTGACCTTTGCGGTAGATTTTTGTATATTGTACTGGTTGAGACAATAGGTAGTCAAGGAGAGAAGAAGGGTTCATAACTGTACCTGAGACTGAATACAGGAAGTAGGTATAATGAGATAAAGAAAACAATAAATTATTCATATCTGGCAGTAGAATTTCTCTTAGGCTCAGAATTGTACTTGTTTGGAAAAGAGAAAATTCTTTGGTAAGTATAGCAATTAGGATATAGTTTGGTAACTTGTAACTGAAAAAAATACATATAACACATTAGCAATGAGTTATATAAGATGGATCTTTATTTTTCTTGCAATTGTACACAAAACCAAAGAGAGACAGTCCAGAACTAATGCAGTAGTCTCTGCTTTTCGGGGATCCAGGCTCCTTCCAGCCTGATGCTGTGTCATCTAATGGCAGAGCCTCCTGTCCATGATGGCTGGTCAGGCTCTGCAATTCAGGTCTGTATTTCAACAAAGGGGGAGAAGGAGAAAGAGACTGTGCTAAACTTCTGTTTACTTCTCGAGGAGAACTAAGTTAAAATCCCACACACTGCTCTCAGGAACGAAGAAAAATGTATGAGTTTATATTTCTTGCAATGTTTGATATGAGCACTCTATATGGCTGACAGCTCTTCATAAAAACTAACCTTATCAAATTACTCTGTGTGAAAGGAATGTGTATGTGTGTGCTTTTTGTATAATTTGTTGAAAAGACATGGGAAGATGTGAATGGCAAAGTGATACCAATGTGAGGGACAATCCCAGGAGCAGAGGTGACCACACATTATAAGCCTCCCAGAGTTTCCTGAAGAAATTGTAGGGAGGAATTTATGCAAAACAGAAATTCCAGCAATCATTTCTTTCTTTACTTCTCATTACATAAATTTTGAAACATGCACAAAATTAAAAGTAATGATATAATGAACCTCCCTCCCATATCCAATATCCATCACTCAGTTTCAATAATTTCAACATATGGTGAATCTTGTTTCATTTGCACACTCTCCCAATATTGGACTGTTTTGAAGTGAATACCAGACATCATATCACAGATTAAGGTTTTCTAGATCACAAAGGATCAAAGATCCTGAAAACATCTGGATTAAATAAGAAAAATGTATAGTTAAAGATTATAGAGTCCTAGAGCAGAATTGGAGAGCACAGAGAGAAAATAGTGGATAGTGTGAGCAGTTTAGAATTGAATAAAAATGACATATGAGAAGAAATATAGGAAAATTAAATAACCAAGATAAGAATAGGAAAAAAACACTGCATGGATAACGTGAAAGAGGAGGCAGTAGTTTTGTGAAATAGTGGGAAAGACCTACAGAAAGAAAAAAGAAATTATTCAGGTTGTAGAATATTTAAGGAGTTGCTAGTTATCACTAATGAAGACTTAGAAGATGAAGACAAAAGAGAAAAATGAAGAGGTCAATAACAAACACTACTAGTTACTTGCATAACATCCATTCTTTTTCTCCTGAGTAACAGAACCTAAACGTACCCGGGCAGCAGCGTGTTTGACTAAAGTTGACATTTTACCACAGATTATGTGAAATTCAATGCATAGAGTCCTGAAAAGGCTCTTTAAAGAGGTTGATTCACCTGGAGGGGCTAACTTCTTATTCTTTTTGCCCTTCATCCTTTTCCCTCTCTTTCTAGTACATAAAGAAGCTATTACTGGAGTCCCATCAGCCATTCTTAGCTGACAGGCAGTGCAGGGATTTTGGAGGCTGCATCCTTGACAACCCTGGGGCTGTCCTGTAGTCTGTGTCCTGCTGAACTCTGCATTCTGATGCAGAAGACACAAACACAAGCCACTTTAGCTAAGAAAGAGGTGCTTGTGGAATGAGGCTGAGATTAATTTAATTAATATAGGTGCAGTGAAGAAAATATAGTGAAAAGTCTCTGAAGGAAAAATGGAAATTTTTGTTGAGCAAAGCAAAATGAATGAAACATTTTCCATTGATCAGATGTTGTTATTTGGTAAATAGTGTCTCTCCCAATTGAATTTTTAGATGAAAAAGGTTAGGCATCAAACATTTCTTACAGGGCACTTCTCCAAAACTGATCCAGAATCAGACTCAGAAGTGTTACCTGTTATCACTTATTAAATGTTAATATTATTACTAACTTCTTAAAATTCTACAACTTTGTCAATTTCACAACACCTTCATATATTTTGAACACTGAATATGTGTGAATCATAGTTGACATGTTTGGGGTATGAAGTGCTGCATGGATCATGGTATCAGGTAAGGCCAAAACAATAGCTACTCTTTATTGATTAATTATATTATATAAGGCACTAAGTGAAAGAATTTACAGATATTTTCTCATTTAATTGCATAACAATGCTAGGAAGTAATTATCGTTATCGCTGAGTGTTAGGTAGAGAATCATGAAGTTCAGAGAGGTTGAAAACTTGCCAAGTTTACCCAACTGGAACACAGCCACTAGGATCCAAATCAAGAACATTCTTATTCCCATGTCTCCCAATAATTCCAAATGGGGAATGTGAGTTGTTCTTTAAACATATAAAAATAGTACAAGTAAGAGTTTAGAGATATAAAGTATATAAAACCAGGGATTTTGTTCTATTTATAGAGAAGAAGAAAGTAAGTATCAGATAAATTAGTGACTTAACTCACATGACTTAATTTGTCTCTTTTGTGTTTCCACTGCAGGACACAAATTGTCACCCTTTCCACTCTGCCCTTGGTACCACCCAATACACATCTAGTTATCAGAAATCCTAGAGGAAATGATGTAAAAGAAGGCAATGATACTTACCTGTTTTAAAAGCTTTTTAAATAGCCCTGGCTGGTGTAGCTCAGTGGATTGAGTGTGGGCTGCATGTGAACCAAAGGGTCACCAGTTTGATTCCCAGTCAGGGCACATGCCTGGGTTGCAGTGGGCCCCATGCAAGAGGCAACCACACATTGATGTTTCTATCTCTCTTTCTCCCTCCCTTCCCCTCTCTCTAAAAATAAAATAAATAAAATCTTAAAAAAATAAAAGCTTTTTAAATAGAAATACATTATTTTGCTTAAATTATAAAAATTGTGCACATCTATTTAAATAAAAAAGAGATCTAAGACAATAAAAGTGCATATAGTGGAAAGTAATGTCCCCCTGCTCAATGTCTTCTCTCACCTGTGAAGTAGTCAGTGTTATGGAATTTGCCCATGCCATAAACAGTCAGAAAGTGGGACAAAATGTATGAAAATTCTGTTTGCAGACACTGGGCAACATGCAGTGTAGGAAACAAATGCCCCCAGTTTTCTGCCTAAAGGTAATTTCCAGAATGTGATGAAGGATGGGAGATCCCCAGCAGAGCACCACAGTTTTAGTGGATAGAGGAGATGGCGATCAGCGCCGAGGACTCCCTCTTCACAGCCCTCCCAGCACCTAGAGGAACAAGTACTTTGTGCCTGAAGTGGGGTCTGGACAGTGTGTGGGAAGAATCTACCACACAGCCTTCAGCTGGAAAGAGATGAGCAAAGCAAGACAATGAGTCTTAACATCTAATCAATTTAAGTTACATTTTAATAACATACTAGTTCTTTAGACACTGCACAGCAGGACATGGCACACTATTTAGGTTTCACTTTCACAGCAGTACTTGAAGTATTTAGACATTTTATCAGTCTTCCCAAGGAACTTTCACAATCCCATGACATTCAAATAACTCTCGTAAAGTACTGATGATGTTACCATCTTTCAACACTTTTCTCCTCTTCAATGATCATTTTTTTAATTATATTTTATTGACTATGTCATTACAGTTGTCTGAATTTTCTTCCTTTGCTTCCCTCCACCCAACACCCTACACTCCTTCAGACAATTCCCACACCATTGTTCATGTCCATAGGTCATGCATATGTGTTCTTTGGCTACTCGATTTCCTCTACTGTACTTTGCACCCCCATGGCTATTCTGTACTTACCTATTTTCACTTCTTAATCCTCTCGTCTCTTCACCCATCCCCCTATCCATATGGCAACCATCAAAATGGTCTCCATATTCGTGATTCTGTTTCTGTTCTTCTTGTTTGCTTAGTCTGTTTTTTTAGATTCAATTTTTCATAGATATGTATGTATTGCCATTTTATTGTTCATAGTTTTGATCTTTTTTTAAATAAGTCCCTTTGATATTTCATATATGAATAGTTTGGTGATGACAAACTCCTTTAGCTTATTTTTGTCTGGGAAGCTCTTAATCTGCCCTTCAAATCTAAATGATGGCTTTGCTGGGTAGAGCAGTCTTAGCTGTAGTTCCCTTCTTTTCATGACTTTGAATATTTCTTCCCTCCCCCTTCTTGCCTGCAAAGTTTCTTTTGAGAAATCAGCTGACAGTCTTATGGGAACTCCCCTGTAGCTAACTAACTTCTTTTCTCTTGCTGCTTTTCAGATTCTCTTTATCTTTAACCTTTGGCATTTTAACTGTTGTGTCTTGGAGTACACCTCTTTGCATCCATCTTGCTTGGGATTCTCTGTGCTTCCTGGAATTGCAGGTCTATTTCCTTCACCAAGTTAAGGGAGCTTTCTTTTATTACTTTTGCAAGTAGATTTCCAATTTCTTGCTCTTTCTCTTCTTCTTCTGGCATCCCTATGATGTGAATGTCAGAACATTTGAAGTTACCTCAGGGTCTGCTTATACTATCCTTGATTTTTGGAATTTGTTTCCTATTCTTGTTCTAATTGGTTGTTTTTTGCTTCCTTATGGTCCATATAACTGATTTGATTCTTGGCCTCATCCATTCTACTGTTGTTTCACTATAAATTGTTCTTCTTTATTTCAATTGGTATAGCCTTCATTTCTGACTGGATCTTTTTTATGCTGTTGAGGTCCTCGCTAAGATCCTTGAGCATCCTTACAATCAGTGTTTTTAACTCTGCATGTAATAGAATGCTTATCTCCATTATGTTTAGTTCTTTTTCTGGAGTTTTCATTTGGGCTATGTTTCTTTGTTTCATTTTGGAAGCCTCCCTGTGTTTGTTTCTATGTATTAGGTAGAGCTGCTATGGCTCCCTGTCTTGTTAGCATGTCCTAATGTTGTAGGTGTCCTGTGGGGTCCAGTGGCACAGCCTCTCTTATCACCCTACCTGGGTACTCAAGGTACACCCTTCATGTAGCCTGAAACACCCTCCTCTTGTAGTTGAGCTTTGGTTGCTGTTGGCAGATCAAAGGGAGTGATTTACCCAGGCCAGTCAGCTGCAATGACTGGTTGTGACGACTGTCTACCAACCTCCCTGGAGGACAACTTGTGCAGGGGCAGGATGGTGGTGCTCCACTGTGGTCTGCAGCTGTTCACTGGGTGCACACATTCTGGGGTTTCCCAGGTGGTGCAGACCAAGGTCAACTCCCACCTGTGTTCTGCCTGGGGCCATACTGCATGAGCTATAAAGCAATCTGAGATAGCTGCTACTTGTGCTTGGTTTGGAAATTCCCAGGCAAAACCTAGCTGTGAATCTAAGCTGACTGCTGCTAGTGCTGAGCCTGTGGCCACTTAGCAAGAGGTATGCAGGCTGGGGGGTCACTATGGCTGTCCATTGCTTGTTTGAGAGGATTTAGGAAGTCATGAAACATGAGCCAAGACCAGCCATTCATATGGAAAAGTCACTGTTAACCACTTTGGTGGGCTCATAATTTTGGTGGCACAGAGTTTCAGGGGATCTCTAGGGTGGGGCAATAGTGTTAGCCAGGTTAATGGATTCTTGGATATGGTTCCTGCCTACTGGCTCTGTGACTCTGTGGGGGCAGAAAAGAGACAATGACCTCTGCCCACATTTCTGTCTGGGAGAAAGCTGTCCCCCAGCTCTTGCCTTGATGCCAGACACTTCAGTTCCTCCCTGTTTGCAATTGGTGCCTTTCAAGCTACTACCTTGGTGCTGTATCTCAGAGGGAGTGACTCTGAGTAACTCTGTGTGCGGATTCTTTAAGAGGAACTGCTTGGGACTCTAGAAGTTTTTTTCTACTAACTCAATCCCTACTGGTTTTGTAGTAAGAAGTTATAGGAACTTATCTTCTTGGCACTCAGATCCTGGACTGGGGGGTCCTGGTATAAGGCTGGGACTACTTGCTCCCAAGATATCCCTCATGAATTTTTATCCACCACACATGGATGTAGGATCAGTAGGATCTGTGTCTCCACCCCTCCTACTGATCTGGATGGATGTGGTTTCTTTAAGCCATAGTTGTCAGATTTCCACTCAACTTGTATCAAGAAGATACAAGATACAAGAACATTATACATAGGACAATGATGCCTCAGCCTCCTTCAAAATAGGCACTTTGGGACCTCACACAGTTCATCCAGCACCTCTTCCACCATTCAAAACACTGCAAAATGCTTTGTTGGAATCATCATGAGCTGCCCTGTCATATTTTCTTGAATCTCATTGATGGTCTGAAATCTCTTCCCTTGCAAAGGTGATTTTACTTTTGTGAAAAAAACAGAAGTCACAAGGCATCAAATATGGGCTGCGTCAGCCTGGTGATTTGATGTTTTGACAAAAAACTCTGCACAAGATGTGATGCACGAGTGAGCATGTTATCATGATGAAGCTGCCAATCACCAGTTGCCCATAGCTCTGGCCTTCTGATTCATCCAAATAGTTTCTGCAGAGGAATGCTTAAGCCTAACGCAAAATGTGATGCAGATTTTCTACTCACTCAGTCATTTTGAATGCAACAGCCACACAGTACACATGCTCACTCAACAGCATCTACCTCCCCCACTGACTAGCACAGGGAAGTCATCACTATTCACGCATGTGCATTCCAGTCCACTCTCCTTGGCTGCCAGATTACATCGATATAGCACAAACCATTCTACTTATGTTAACAATGTCTGGACTTTTGCCGGACAGTCCTTATAAATTAGTTTGTCCCAATGAAAGCTAATGAGAAGTGTCAGATGTTCAGGGGAAAGGAGAAGAATGAGAAAATGCATAAGCAACTGAAGAGTTAAAAATAAGATTGTCAGATTGAGCAAATAAAAATACAGGGTTCCCAATTAAATTTAAATTTCAGATAAACAAAGAATAAATTTTAGTAGAAGTATATCCCCAAATCCCAAATATTATGTGGTTCACAACAGATTGCAAAATAGAGACAATTTATTGCCCTAAGTATTGTTATGACACATGGACTCAGGCAAAAAATTATTGGTTGTTTACCTGAAATTTAAGTTTAATTGGGTGCCCTGCATTTTATCTGGTAGCTATAGTCAGAGAGAGACAGAGATGAGAGAGGAAAGGAGGAAGAATGAAAAGGAAAATCTAGTACATTTATCAAGGATCTTAATTTCAGCTACCAGGGCCTCTCAGTTGTCAAAAGAGCCTGGGCCACATATTTTGTTCAATTGTTTTGAGGTTCCAAATACAGTGAAATATAAGAAAAGTTCCAGAAAAGGTTACAAATTTTATGAAGACTTTATATATGTTTTCATTTTTAAAAATTAACACTGAAAATGAAAATATATTTTTGCTATTCACTAGATAATTATTGAATATATATTTAAAAATTAAGCCATCACACACTTAACACAGTATGATAAGATAGTGGAAAACAAATATGAAATTTCAAGTTCACTTTAAATCATATAAGTGTATCTAGTTATTGTATGTCGTTATAATCTGGAGATAATGACAGTCTAAACTGGAGGGCTTTTGTATAATATTATGTTGGGAGTCAAACTCCCCTATTCTCCCCTTACTGACAGCTCTGCTAGCCACAGAAGAGGGGACTGACCAATTGCTCAGAACACCTTCTTCTATTTCATCCGAAGGTATAGAATATCATCTTCCAGATTTGGGGACTGTATTTTATGCCTTTGGTTTCTATAACAAATGACCACACACTTGGTGGCTTAAAACAACACACATTTATTTTCATACAATTCTCGAAGCCAGAAGTTGAAGTTAGTTTTCCTGGATAGCAATCAACATGTAGGCAGTAGTGTGCTCCTCTACCAGGATCGTAGAAAAATTTCCCCCTTGCCTCTTCCAGCTTCTGGTGGCTGCCATCATTCTAGGCTCACAGTTGCATCATTCCAATCTTTGCCTTCATGGTCACACTGCTTTCTCTTGTCTATATCAAAACTTCCTGTTTTCCTCTTATAAGCACATGTGATTGCATTTAAGATCCACCTTGATAATCCAGGATAATATCCCCATCCTGAGATTCTTAACTTAATCATATCTGCAAAGTACATTTTGCCAGTGTAACATTTACAGGTTCCAGGGATTAGAATATGGATGTGGGGGAGCATTATTCAGCCTGCTATAGGGATCAAGGAAACACCTTGCACAAAGCAGTGTCCCTGAGGAATACAAATGGGCTCATTGGTAGGCTTAGTTGGGAGTCAATTTAGCTGGGAGTGTCTTTGACCAATTGTGAATGAAAACCTGGAATTCAAACATGAAAGTTTAGTTATCTCACATACACACTTGAAGTCATGAGTTTGGATTGTGTCCCCCTCAGCTTTCAAATACAGGTCACAGGTGGGTCCTTGATCCCACTAAAGAAGAGAGTTTTGGTGATGCTGGGCCAACGATGTGTCCTCGATAACCTAAAGTTCTGCGCAGTTCATTAGTTACTGTCTCCTTTCCCTACTAGGAGAAGCTAAATATAGATGAACAGATATTCATTATTTAAACATATTTATTAACATCCCCTAGGTACAAGAGATTGTAGCAGGTCATGTAGCAAGATGATTAGAGAGAAGCCTGTGAGGCAGATTGTGAGGAATCCAATTCTGGTGTCACTAAATAGTGGCTATGTGACCACATCTCTGTGCCTGTTTTCCATTTATAAAATAGTCTCTATGTCATAAGGCTCATGAAGATTAGATGAGCTAATAGATGTTTAAAGTGCTTGGAGCAATGGCTGGCTGTTAGATGATGTCTCTAGCTTAATAAATATTAGCAGCTGTTTATTACAATGGAGAAAATAAGAAAGAAAAAGACTTGTGTAAGACATGAGAATAGCTAAGACAAGATATATGCAAAAAAATTAAGTGTAAGAGTTAAGACAATAAGTGGTACAAGAGGTCTGAGATTAAAGAGGGTTTTTTGTTTGTTTCTTTTTAAAATCTTACTTACAAGGGGTCAAGTTATAGAATCGGACAAAGGAAGGTAAAATTTGGTCTTTGGAGGCTCACAGGTTGGGCAGGCTCTCTGTGGAGTTGGTAGGTAGCATTAGCACATGGCATCGGACAGTCAGGGCGGGATGGCAGTGTGATAAGCACATGACTAGTGCTAGTCTGAAGAAAGAACACCAACGCTTTAGAGCTTCAAACTAGTGACCTTCACCAAGTTAGAAAAAGTGGGTGAGACCGACAAAATAATTGTTGTAAGGATTATGTTAAGGAACACATGAGAAATCACCCAGTCAAATACAAAAAGTTTTATTTTACTATGAGACCTATTAGTTGGGATAGACTCAAGCATTAATTAGAATGAAGGCTTCGTTCCTTTAAATATGATATAAAATCACCAACACTTGCATTATGCAGGGGTAGGCAAAAGTAGGTTTACAGTTGTGAGTCTGCAACACAGAGTATATTCTTGTATTATTTATTAGTTATTGTGTTATTTACTGGTATTATCTGTCTTTTTACTGTTGTTATTATTTCACATCCTTACTTGTGATTTATCCTTTAGATAATGTCATCCTCCATACCAACAACTATATACTTACTCTTGCCCACCCCCATATTTAACTGGCATCCATTCCTTGAATAGTTTTTGAGCATCTAGTATGTACTGGGGACTGTACTAGGAGCTGCTGATAAAGTTATTAGTATGACAAAGTTGTTCCTGGAGAACTCGTGGACTATAGCAGAGGCAGTCAGGTGAAGAAAGAATACCCTACAGGTGGTAAGAACTACCATGAAACAACGAACAGAGTGCTGGAGGGAACTCCTAAGAAAGGAATCTCTAACTTTGCAGGAACAGGGAAAAGTCAATATCAAAATATTTCTATAACAATAGCAAACAAACACACACACAAACACTCAAGGGGCTCAGTAAAATGTCCTTAGTTTTTGTTTGAATTGGGCAAAAGAAGATGTTCTGGAATTTTGCTGGGCTTTTTGCATATGGAGAAAGCTGGGCTGGCAGTCCAGCCCGAAAGGCCGGTGACTGGGTGCTAGATGATTACTAAATGACACTCCGGAATACGTTTCTGTGATATTAAAAGTGATATATAGCCCAGTAAAAAAAAAATACATACATACATACATACATATATATATATATATATATATATATATATATATGTACACACACACACCCTTCTTGTACAGTACACAATACCTAAACCACAGCATTAACAAAATCAAAATAATGGGTTCTCTGTAGCCAAGGGGCTGGGGGCAGGTGGGTCAGCCGCCATGCTTTCCCGGGACCTGGCTTCAGCGTGCAGACCCTGGCTGGGGTTTCCGAACAGAGGTGGGGGCTACTGCAGGGGAAGTTAAGAGCAGAGGGAGCGGCAGAAGCACGTGGGCTGAGCGGGGTGGGAGGACGCTGACGCTGGAGTAACCGGTGGAAGTGTCAAAGAGGAAGGCGCGGAGGGCTGCTGAGGTGACAGGGTGTGGTCTGTGGGGGAGCGGGTGAACAGAGAGAGGAAGGCAAGGAGACCCACCAGGACAGAAGCGGCAGTGAGGCGCGTGCTTGCGTCGCTCGGTGCGGCGACAGCTAGGAGCGCGGCGCGGAGCCGGGTGGCGAAGGGAGTTACCCGTCCTCGAGAAGTGGAGCCCAGCGAGCAGCTGCGCCAGCGCCTTCCGCCAGGGCCCGCGGTGGCAGACACCTGCCGAGTCCGGCCGAGCCTTTGGCTCCCAAGTAAGTGTGACCTTCTCTCTCCGCGTCTCCTCTGCACCCCAGCCTCTGCGTGTGCGGAGCGAGAAGCTCCAGTTGGGGAGCTGCGCGAAAAGCGCCCCGGGAATCTTTGGCGGCGTCTAGAGATGCTCCAGCCTCCGCGCGCGTCCGGGCGGCGCGGGGACCGGCCCTTGCCTGCTCAGCGCAGACGGAGGTGGTGGCAGAGTTGCTGGCACTGACACTACCCGTCTTTTGTGTCTTGCCCGAACCCTGGGCCGTGCCAGGCCGGGGGTGGGGAGAGCGGAAGCCACTTTATGGCTCCTGGCCCCACCTCTTGCCTCCACCCCAAATCCTTGGGGATTTCCGTACGTCGCGGACTCCTGCTTAAGTGAGTGCCAACCTCCCAGCTGGGCTAGCGGGATGGGGCGGGCAGCTGGGCTGGACCGCCAGGCCACCCCCTCTTCGGGTTTTCTTTTTAGGTACTACATCTTTAACTGGTGGGTGAGGAAGGCTGATTGGGTGGTCACGGGTGTCTGGACGTAGAGGACAACCAACCTTCTTGCTTTCCTCAGATTCTGGAGGGGAAAGGATGGGAGCACCCAGAGCCCCGGAGGCCGGAGTGTCCCGCGCTAGCGGGCTTGCGCGCGGCCGGCGAGCAGGCTTTCGCTGGGTGGGTCCCTTGTCTGGCTCATTGTTCGCGGTGACTGTTCTCGGAGCGGGGCTGAGCCACACCGACACCGCGCAGGGGCCATAGATAAAAGTGAGGACTCGGATCAACGAGGGGCAAGGCTGCCTAGAGAAAAGGGCTTACCCAGTTTGGAAATGGACTTCTCGGGGCTTGAAGGGCTATAGTAGTCGAAAGCGAAAACCTCTCCTGAGTGTGAAACTTAGATCTGAGTCTGATTCATGGAGATAGCCTAGGGAATTAAACCTTTAGAAACAGGGCACAGTGTTTCCCCATTGAAATTGTTTTCAGAGTAACGAAGATACTTGTTCAACTGACTGCTTTCTCTTGCTAGCACCTGTTTCTCTTAAAGGTTCCTGGGGGGTGGGGTTTATTTTTTCGCCCACCCCCCACTTTTTTGGAATGCATGTTTATTTCATTTGTGCTTTCAGCCATCGAATTGCATGATTCTGGGAGAAGAATCCGTTTTTAAAAACAAAGTGCAATTTGCACTCTACAAACTGCCAAGCGCTGGCTCCCCGCCCTAGCCGCGTGCTACCTGACATTCATGGAGGCAGACATGTGCTCCGGAGTCAAAGGGAGCCGTTACCCCTGGTTGGAGACGTCAGAACACAACTAGTGCATGCTCATTTTGTTGGAGTGTAGGACACTGTTATTTGAGCTTTTTCATTCCATAAATGACAATAATATCACATATTCATGGTTCCTTAGCCCACTATGGAGGAGGGTGCATTTTCCTGAGGAAGATATTTCTTCTTTTTCTAAGGTGCATGGGCAATAATCAAAATAAACATTTGACAAGAGGGATTTAAAATTTTTATATCTCTATATAAATTATATTTATATTGTTGTGTGTGTATGTGTGTATATATTATTTATATATCCCAGTAGTTACTAACACACTCTGCTGTTGCCCTGGTTATATTTCACTTTGACTTCCCTCGTGGACTTGGTAAGTGCATCAGTCAGCTGAAGCCTGGAGTTCTAGCCCCTGGGAGAAATCATGTGAAAACCTCTCTCTGACCACAGTCTGATTCCAAGAGGGAAAAGCCATGCAGAGGAGTGTTGTTTAAAGTATGAAAAGCTGTGAGATTTATTCTAAGCTGGGGAGAGGGAGTTAGGTAGAAAATAAATAAAAATGGAAGCCTGAACAGGCACCCAAACTATACTCACAATTCCACAAATACACATACATATGGGAAGCACATAGTGCTGTCTGTCTGTCTGTCTGTCTCTCTCTCTCCCCCTCTCTCCTTTATCATTTTAATGTTTATATTTTTATGCTTTTCATCACAGTATTTGTGCCTTTTGTGATTTGGCTTTGAAAAAACCCTTTTATATTTTTAGTCTTTATATTTTACCAATATCAATAGTGCTCATTGAATGCATAGGATTATCTTTTAAACTGTTGTTTTGTGTGTCTATTTGCATACCATGCTCAGCTTAGTATGGGACCACGTGAGCAATGAATTAACTAGGTTCTAATGAAGATTAAGCTATGGAAGGTACCCACAGCTATGTATAAACTGTATACTCATTTAACCACCTTCCCACATGACCAGTTTTAGCTAGTTGCTTGTTCATCTTCTGCAGGCTCCAGACTCCAAATTCTTGCCCAGATTGATTGCTGCACTAAATCTTGATTGTACAAAGAACGGAACTTAATTATTTTGGTCTCATTTATCAGTCAGCAATGTTTTAGTGTTGCTAATTCAATTATATCATTGAAATATGCATGACTTTAAAGTATGTTGAAAAAAAGGTCCTTTCAAATTTGTTTCTTCATCAAGAAAAAAAAAAAAAGTCCTACTGGAGCCATAATCTCACTGCTGCGAGGCCCCTAATCATTTGTGTTTATTGAGTTTACTGTTCCACGTGAAGAAAGGGCCATTGTTTTGTTGTCTAGGAGCTGAAGGAAGATGGAAAGTGAGAAAGTCAGGTACTTTAAAATGCTATATTCTCTACTTGAGAAAACTATTTTTTTAAGTAAATACTGATTATTTTCTTAAAGATACATTAAAACATTCTTAAAGGATCCAGGGGAAAAGAATATTTCAGGTTAGAAGTGTTAGCAATTAGTAAATACTCATAGAAGGTTGGTGTAATACAGATACATCTATTTTTGAACCAAACTCATAACACATTTTTTCTTTCTATAGAATTATAAAATTTTATTAAATTATTGATATTAAACATTGAAATCTCAAAATCAATATTTAAATATACTGTCTTTTTGCTAGTACTTTAATTGTAACAGCCTGTTTGTTGAGATTAAGAAGAACATCATTGATGTCATGGTGTGCTTTGCATTTTAAAATAGCAGCTAATGAATTACAAACATTCATTACTCCACAACCACTTGCTGAAATTTCTCAGGACCCCCAAATAGAGAATTATTTGTACTATATACTATCATTCAGGCCCTTGCTGAGTTTATATTCATCCCCTTTTCTTCTTCAAAATTGATTGCCTTTTACATTGACACTCTATTGGCTCTGAATCTTTTTTTATTTTTTTTCTCATGCCATATGTTTATGTGTAAATATCTTCAACATTGTCCTGTTAGGGGAGTTCCTATTGAAAATATGTGGGAGTTAGTGGAAGGAGGACTGGAGAGAGTAAATAACTTCTTAAACCTAGAAAGAGTCAGAGCTTAACACAGGAAAAGATGGGTAGGTTTCACTGAATTAAAATCCATTGAGGGATACATTTTTGACTCTTAAAAGTACAAACTATGTAGCACATAATATACATTTCAGTAATTAAGGCATTAATTTCAGATATCATAAGGCAAAGTAATGGAGTATCATATGTCTCTGCTTTGTTACATTTGAATGGTGACTTTAATTCCATTCACTTTTCTTCATACTAAGTAATGAAAACTATCCACTGTTTTCTTATGCTAATTTTTTCTTTTTGTCCAGGGTGGAGTGTAGGTGCCTGGCATGTTCATTTTTGAAATATTTTACTTAAGAAGTTCAGTTTCTTCTATAAGTTTCCGTAAGTTTAGTACTTATTAAGTGTTTACTAAGAAAGATAAAGGTTGGCATTCAACTTTCATAACCAGATGCAACCAGAAACAAATTGGTTAAATGATTTTAATTAATACATGTAAATGTTAAATTTAGTTTTTTTTTTCCCAAAAACTAATGTGAAGAAAAAATATTCAGTTAGGTTTTATTTTTAATAACCAATATTCATGTAGATTTTCTTAAAAATGAAAATTAACATTATTGAATAATAAAACTGTAAGCAATTGTGAAAGGAAGATATGAGGCTATGCAAATTAATTATTATATATACTTTTGATACATATACATATTTTTATAAATTAGCATTTTTTTAATCTCTGGGTTAATGTGAATTTTTTAACTGATCACATTTTGTTTTGCTTTGGCCACTAGAAAGCTCAGAGCCAATCCAGGATCTAATTTATTGATCATATAAGGCTCCATGAAATGCATATGCATGTTATTGTTCTCAATTACCTTATCTTATTCTACTTATTTACTCTGACAAAAAGTCTTCTTTTTTTTTAATTGTTGAAGGAGATAGACCCTCCAAGTTAATACAAATGAGTGTTTGGAAATACAATCAAGTCTGCAAATACTATTAAAATCTAATACTGAAAATGCTGAAGGGATATTAGGCAAACTAAGGCATGACTTCAGATCTAAAGATACTTATATTCTAGTTGTATAGAGAGGACATAAACACAAAACAAATTAGCTAATAAATGAGTCAACATATATAGACACATCTGTTGCATTGAATGGAAGACTCAGACCTTGTCTTTAATGAAGTTCAGCTTCTACTTTCTAGAAAAACACTATTAATAGTACTGACTGGTAAAGCAAAGTAACTGTATCTTTTCATTAGATATATACCCCCAGGTATAGAAAACTCCAACTAGCCTGAGGACATGAGGTTGAAAATAAATGTTGGCGACATTGTGATTCTGTAGTGCAGGAGACTTCCAGATACTTCTGCCCCCCTTTTTCCTCTTTCTCTTCTCCCTTCTCTTTCCTTAGCTTCTTTGCTTAATATCCAATCTGCCAGTGGCCAGACCTGATTGAAAGTAGTGGCAATTCTGACAGCAAACTACACCCCGCCACGGGGGCAGGTTATGAAATTTCTGGCTCTGTCAATACAGCATTTGCCCTAAGTACTATACTTAAATGTAGTATTTAAGGTTAAGTGCCCAGTGGTTGTTTCCCTTTGTACTTGAATCAACAACCATTTTCAGCTTGCAGAAGGGACCACCCATAATACCACTCCTTTAGCTGTAGAAAAATCTGGGAGAGGGGAAAGTAAAAACCTGGAAAAAAATAGAACTAAATTGATGACCCAGGGTGATATGTTTATGGCTAAGGTGACAAACTCTGAATTAAACTTAAAATCTAACCAGCTACCTTTGGGTAGGAATCTGGTTTTCATTTTATTTGTCTCCCACATAGGCATAATTTTTCTCCCAGGCATCTCAATTACAGTTAATGTTAAAAATAATTTAAAGTCTAAAACGCAACCTGTTGTCCTGAACTGAAGCAAACTTTCAGGCAATGATAAATACTGATCATTTAAACTTGGCCTTTTAAAAAAGCACATTGGAAAATCTGTGTATTAGTAAAGTTACTTTGCTTCCAATTATGATATAAATAGTGCATAAAGCTTTAAAATTTTCATCAAGTTAATGTTTCACTGACATGCAAATTGACTACTGACATCTAAGGTGCATGTCTCGTGATGATTCCTAATTGGCAAGCAAACCTCAGAAGGTTATTTGTAGATTACGTTGCAACAAAGTGCCAGAGTAAATTCTCATTGTGCAACTCAATTCAAATTGACGTTTGCGCTTTGATTCTCTTCACTTTTTTTTCACATCCCTTTTGATCTCTAAAGCATCTCAGATATAAGATACCTAAGGTGCTAAATATATCATTAATAATACTTGGGCAGAGAATTTGTCTTCAGATTATTCCTAAAATATTGGAGCCCAGTTGAGTACCCCGCACCAGTTTACCCAGGTATGACTAACTCTTGGGGCTGTGAATTTGAATTCAAAGACTTGGCAACATCCATTTCCATCCAGAGCACACAGGATACATATTCACACAGACAAAGTGAGAAAGAAACTCGAACATTTATCAAGTGAATTAATTGTTAAGAATAGCTACCTCTAAAGATCTAAGTATAAATCCTACTGTATTTTCTAGTGGCAACTGAGTTTCTTTCATTTCTACTTTCCATTACATTCTGTGTATGAAGATGGCAGCGAGAGAATTGTAATATGTCTGCAATTCCCATGCTAGGCTATTAGGTCAAAATTTGGGTTTTCCTTTTTGTATTCCTTGTGTATGTCTGCCTGAAAGTGGAACAGTCAAGTAAAGCATAAAAAAAGTAAGTTCTTCCTTTATTCTGTACATTTTATGTTCAGTATGGATTTTGTACATGATGTCATGAGGCAGGTATATAAGCTATAACTTTCATCTACAAAGATGTATCTCATTAGAGAAGTTTACAGTTTATTAATCTTTAGATACTTTGTTTATGCTACACACAGCCTGGAATGTTCTACTTTCTAACCATATTAGTGAAATGCCTGTCTTTTCTTAAATATTTAATTAAAAGAAATGTTCTCTTTGAAGGAATACCAATAATTGGATTTGAACTTCGCAGTTTTTGACAGAGTATGTATATATGTGCAAGTGTGTTTTAGTCATATCGTAAACATGAAAATGTTTAGAACAATCTAAAGAATTCTATACAAATATAGCATTTATTATAATTATTACTGCCATTCTAAAGCTAAAGAGATAAACTAAATGTTGGGTCCAAGCTACTAGAGGAAGTGAATACTTTTCTTATTTCTAACACTTTTGACTAGTAGTTACAAAATTTGCTCTTAGGCCTGTTACTTTTTGTTGATAAATGTCTTCATTTGTCATGCATGGTAGGGTATGGGTGTGATAAAGGTAACTTGATTTCTTGTTGGTGAAGGCTTTTTAGGAAATTTATCCCTTAATTAGGAAACACTCACTTTCAGTAATAAACACAGAATGAGGACTTACTTTGCACTGGGAATTGAAGTGGGAATTGAACATTTAAAAAAAGCAAACAATAAAAAAGATCCCTGCCTTGAAGGAATTTAGAATTAAATGAGGACTAGAGATACTGAATAAATGTGGTGAACGAGATAATGAAGATCACCGTGTTGTGTTTGGGGAGCTATGAGGAAGAGTGTATGTTTCAGTCTGTGTGGGAGGGTGATGCACTGGGAAAGTTTAATGCTGGATTTGAATCCAAAAATTCAAGTAGAAGTCTAGGGGTGAAGAAGCAGTGGATGGGGTCTCTGGCACAGAGCCGCTGGGAAAAAGGAAAGAAAAGTGAGGCAGACAGAAAATCCAGAGTCCAGCAAGGAAGTACTATACATTAGACCCAAGACCAACAGAGCAGTCTGGAGATCAAGACTTGGAAATGTACTCCTGATGAAACCCAGCTCTTGTGTACTCTGAGCCTGTACCCACACATCTGAACATTAGGTGAACACACCTAAGGAAAGGTATATGACCACGGTATCATGTCATATTATTAATCTTAAATGGGTTCTTGCATTTTACTTCCAGCTTAAGATAATGTTGAATAAGACTATGTCACAAAGTCAAAATATGTGGATTAAAGAAGTTTATAAAATCAAATTAGTTATTTGATGCTATGGGGGAAAAAAAAAACAACCAAAACTGTTTTCTTCTTTGATTCATCTGGTTTTAAAGATGGAAGTTAGTCAAATCAGAAAATGTATATTGCATGTGAGTGTGTATCTCATCAGTTTTGGAGAAGATGTTTCCAAACATCTTTTCATGTTTGGAGAACATGAAACATGAAAAGTACTCCATGGTACTGCTTTTGGTCATAAAATTGTAATGGCCTGGGAAGTTTCATATCAGCTGATGTTCCCTTTCTTTTACCAGGAGGTGTCACTGTAGCTCACTCAAACTAACCAGTGCATTTAGTAGGGATGAACTCGTGCTGGCATTTCACTAGAGTGTCACTACCCACCAAGTTCTCTACT
This sequence comes from Anoura caudifer, assembly GCA_004027475.1. Taxonomy (NCBI): domain Eukaryota; kingdom Metazoa; phylum Chordata; class Mammalia; order Chiroptera; family Phyllostomidae; genus Anoura; species Anoura caudifer. The sequence goes on along the minus strand of PVKU01003080.1, from coordinate 116,877 downwards.
AAGTTGCCCAAAGGAAATTTGATGAACACAGAATTCTCTTCAGGTGGCTATTTCTCCTCCAAATACATATTCTTACTGTGAACTAGATGAAAACTTAAAGACTTGTTTAATACTCTAGAGATAAAGGGATTTCTTTTCCCTTGTTGAATGGGGGCAATGGAGAAGAAAACAAACAAACAAACAAACAAAAACCAAAAAACAAAGAGCAGGATAAAGGAGGAGAGACAGACATACAGAAACACGAAAAGATAAGTAAAGCAGAAGTGTTTCCCCTGACAGCAGGCTGCTTGGAAATCCCTGAGAACAGTGTTCTCCCACCCTTCCTGTATGCTTGGTGCTGCCCCTTCCCTGACCCTCTGCTCTGCCCAGGTAAGCCTTGCTTGCTCTGCCAGAGCAGCTACAGTTAACGATGACCTTATAAAATAGGTGTCATTCCTAAATATTTTTCAGGCGAGGAAAATGGAAATTAGAAAAGTTACCTGATTTGTATTCGTAGCTATGATTTGGCCATAGGCTCATCAGATGTCAAAAACGCACCCTTGTTCATCCGTCCTTGATGTCTCTAAAGAGTCCCTCCCACCGGAGACTTTCCTAATGCCCTTCACCCCTGACAAATTTCAGTGTCTCTCCTCTGGCTCCCACAGTCGATATATGGTGTTCGCCCAGTGGGAACACTCGCCTGACTGGGCCACGACCCTCTATTTTCTTCTTTCCCTCTTTACCTGGAGTTGGAGCACTTTGAGGGAGGAAGCAATGTTCTCTCTCTAGAAAGGAATATAAGATGCGTAATGTTGCTTTACTGTGCGGGCGAACAGGAGAAATGATGCGCCCAAAGGTAGGTCTCCAAGGTGTGTGAAGGGATGGATGAGGAAAACATGGACAGCAAGGGACCGCGGGGCTGCAGGCCTTCGCCCACTGCAGTGGCCTCACTTGCTCCAAAAACAACCGAATAATGAAGAGGGAAGTCCCAACACTTCAGGACAGAGGAAGAACAGGGTTAAATGTCCAAAAAAAGGGAGGATATTTAGCACAGTCCACCTTGTAACTCCTCTAGAAGTGGAGGGAAAAGACAGGAGCTGTGTGTTCTGCTGACCTCCAGGTGGCAGCATGGCCCGGCTGTCAGAGACCTCTCAGTTCTTTGACACTCCTAAAGCTTCAGATTCCGAACAGTTTTCAAAGCATTTAATGCCCTGGGGATGATTAATGGTGCTGCCCGCTTGCTGTACCCCGAGGGTAATTGAGCCTGCAGTATTTTGGAGGCTGTAGAGAGACTTCCTGAGCCTGTCTGATAGAAGGGGCTGCAACATGTTGGACACTATATCCTTTTGGATACATCCTGGAAGCCTTTTTGTTTGCACCCAGAAAATGCAGTCATTGGCAAAATGTGTTAAAGGGAGAAAAGGACCACCAGCACCCCTAAAATATGGGCCACTTGTCTTTGGTTTAGATGTTTGGTTTGCTATGCACTCCGTATTCTTTTTCCTTCTTTGATTCTGAGATAATATTCCTTTCCACCTGACTTAAAGCAAATCCTCTAGAAGGTAGCTTATGTTAATGGAGTATTTTGAAAGAGTGCAGGCAGTGCTATGTATAATGTCTTTGTTTAAATAAGCTGTAAGCCCTTTTATATTGTAAGCTGAAGTATTTAAAAATGAGATGACTGGAAATTTCTGAAGCTGCAGACAGTGCAAGAGAGTGTGAAACATGTTAGAATGAGCAACATAAGGGTACAGTGTCCATTATTTCTAAATATACATGTAATATTAATGACAGAAGACAACCAGCAAAAGATCTTAAGCTTGTCGAGTTGGGTTTGTGTGGCTGCTTTTCATTAGAATTTTTATTAACTGGGAAAAATGCCAGATTCTAAACACTGGGAAATGGTGTGATGAATAGGATATACCAGTCTTAGCACTGCTAGGGGAAAAAAGATCACTAATGGATTCAGAACACTTTTGTCTATGCAACTAAATGGGGAATCTGAACCTCTACCTTTCTCTGGTTTGAATTTACCTGCGTCGGATGGTTGTTTTGTAGGCAGTGGTTTGTAACTTCTTCAGTGAATTCTTTTTATATCAGTTTGGTACTTTTGAGAACAATTGTTCTTCATTCAAAACTGAAATTTTACTCTTCACACAGAAGATTCTCCCATGCTAGCTCATAATGACTTAAAATTGTATTCTGTATGGGAGGCTATCTTCTATTTCTTTAGAGAGCCAAACTTAACTAATCTCTGTGTGTTGACACTTTTAAGTTCTAGCAGGCACTAAGTCAGACTCTTTACATTCCTTGAATAGAATAGACAATCAGAAGAATGATTAGGATGGCTCCTGAAATTCTATTTTTTCAATTAGATTCCAGGTGTAATACCGAGTGCTATTACATTATCTTCCTTTGCTTTGTTAACTATATCTCAGAGGTTGAACTTGCAATACTGTATTTGTGATGAAGACCTAGGCTAGGATTGGAAGTAAGGGGCGAGGATGGGAAATTAATTAAGTCAGGTTCACAATGGTTTATTCATAGCCCTTGATTTAACTCGAACAACAATAAAATCCATAGGGAAAGAATCCCAGCATAGCCTAAAATCCTGTTTGATGACCCGTGACTCTCTGAAGGGTTTTTTGCCCAGCCTACCAATTTCTATTTCTTTGGCTGCTCTGATCAATTTATCAAAAATGTTTTGATTTTACCATTTGATGTAGAGATTTATAGTTTCATGCTGCCTTTAATTAATATACTGCTTAATCTATAAACACAGTACAGTGTTCTAAACATTATCATTTGTATTTCCTACATATTTTTTATTTTTCAAAAATCAAATATAATTTTTGTAAATATCTAATTCATATTTTAAAGGAACAATTTTTGCATATATCTATAAACAATTGCAGAACCAAGAGGCTTTGCCATAGAAAAGGAGAAGATTGCACTACTTAGGGCAGAGGGCCCACTGATCAACTTTGCATTTCAAAGCTTAACTTCTTGACTTTTTACTTAAGCACAATGATGTTCTTGAAAATCAGGTATTGTTGAGGCAAAAGGATTTTTAAATCCATTAGCTTTCAGCAAATCAAGAGTCAATGTTGGTGGAACAGATCAGACAGTTTCAGTGCATTCCATGGGGTAGAGCCAACTAAAGACGAGAGGAGGAAATGAAAGGCAACTCCTTTGGGTTTAAGGAATTGTGGCAGGAAAAAAATGAAATTAGGGAGCTAGGTGGTGTGTTATTTAAGATTCTGGCTTCACTTCTTTGAGTTTAAGACCAGAAAAAGTGAGATTCAGTAGGAATGCTGGTCATGTGCTTCCCAGATTTAGGGACGTTTAGAGGAAACCATAAAATTTTAGGAGGAGCCCCAATATGACATGACCAAGAGTAGAGCAGTGGTGATGGAAGTTGGCTTGACTGATGAACCTCCAAAGAGGGATCCAGCAGCTATGTCCCAATGAGTACAGTCAGAGATTACACGATAGTTGGTAGGTTAGCGGCGATCTGCAGTTTGAATGAGAGCTGCCTGCTTGGATGGAGTTGTAAGGACCAGGAGAAATGGCTGTACTTATGGACCCCAATGAGGGGCATCAGTAGGTTCTTCCAAAAGACTAGATGAGACAGTCAGGGTTCAGTAGTTACCTGCAGGGTTTATATTTAGCAGGTCTGCAAATGGCATGCTTACATCCTTTATATACATCAATGTCTATTCTAATACTTTTTCTTGGGCTGGCATATATTCTGATTGGTTCATGCCATGCCATTATTAGATATTTTGAATATTACTCCTGGTTATCTTCATAGGGAGTAGGGTAGTCCAGCTGCTCTATCTCAGGAACCTGAGACCATCTGAAGTTCACTGACATGGACGAGAGCCCTTCAATTCACTGTCAGAAACACATGGTCAAACCAGGAATTATCTCAGGGAAGGAAGGAAAGGGAGGAAGAGAACTGAAAGATTGAGTGTTTATTAAAAAAGACTCAAGTAAATGGCTGTATAAACAGCTCCGCTTAGGAGTGAACTTTGAATAGACTCAATGTTTAAGTTTACTGAGCCTGTTCAAAGTAGGAAAAAATTAAAATATTGTGAATTAGTAAGTCTTAGTTGGGTAAGGCAACTTAAAGAAGAATCCTATCAGAGAAATGATACTATATGTTCTTTTCACATCTCAGAAATAGGATGAGTGAATTTCCACTCACTTCCTGCATTCTCTTGCTGAGTACTTTGAAACTATGGCCCAAGCTGACTTCTGATTTCTTCTGTGTATACCTCTTGTTTCTCACATATATTCAAAAGAAATGCAGAACGTTGCTTCGGTAAGCCTCCTTTTGTAAGTGTCTCACTGACACTAGACATTTCCAGGTCTAATTCAGAGTTAGGGCCTTCAACCTCTTTTCCTTTCTAAGCTCCTTACAACTACATCAACCTGAACGGGTCCTTTTTCAAACCTAGTAATGAACCCCTGTCCTTGGGTTTGTCCCTTAACCTCTATGATATTCTTCTCCCTCTTTTAAAATGTGGATCCTATTGTAGCTAAGATCACGTTTTTCCCTGAAAATAGTGATTGAAGACAGTGAAATAAGTGCAATTAATAACACCTTGGATCTTATCTTTTTTATCTCTTAAACTCTCTCTGCTTAGAAGGGCTCCCGAGTTGCATAACTTCATGGTAAACCTTTAACATTGTGAGTGTGCAGAGCAGGCGCCTAGATTCCTATTTGCAATTTGATGAGATTTTCTTTGTTTCTTTTCTTTTCTTTCTCTCTTTCTCTCTCTCTCTCTCTTTTTTTTTTTTTTTTTTTTGGAGGGAGAGGTCTGGGAAAGGGTGAGAAGAGGTAATAAATTAGTAAGCAAGAGAGCCAGCTAGTACTTTGTTTTTTCTAAATCCAGAGGCCAAAATTTTAATTCTACTTTATTGGCACCAATGTTGGTATAAACGGTTGGTAGCTAAGGATAACAAATATATGTGGTGACAGGAGGGCGAGCAGCTATATGTCAATGTGATTTTTGCATCCCTCCGAAACCCCTAAATGAAAGTGTTATAAGACTATAAACAACCATGAAACAACGTACAACCAACTAACCAAGCAAATTTAAGTGGTACTTTAATGTTAAGGAGTTGGCAGTCCTTCCCTGGCTGAGATATTACATTTTATAAAATTCAGATATTTATTAAAAACAAAATGTTTACCAGAAAGCCTAAAATAGGTCTGGAGTAAATTCAAAATGCTGCTTTTAATTTATAACCCTTAGCATCTCAGTCATATTAACTGTTGTTAACTATTGTAATCTAGTGGATGGTTAAAATAAAAAAAAAACATAATTATGTACTATTCTAACCAGCTAAAATTTCTGGAGTAAAGTCATTAAAACTTTCAACCTGGTATTGGAGTAAATTGCTCATGTAATTTTGTCATTTTACTCGTGCTGGCGTTTTGAGGCTGAGTTAAAAATGAAGGCGTTTTTTTTAACTGCCCTATTACCATCATGTTACAACATTATTAAGTATAAAAAGATATTTCCTAAAGTTAACTTAAAATACTGCTGTAGTTTCCCAGTTTCTGTGCCTAACAAAATAATTTTTGATTGTTTTGAAAAAATTACAAGAACAATATGATGACTTAATGACTTTTTCTTTCACCAGACCTGCATGGTTTCTCTGAGTATGTTTAAAGAGAGGGAAAGAAGGGGGAGGATATGAGAAGCTGATATGTGGGCTCCACTCAAGGTAGTCTCTGACTTTGTAGAACTAAGAGAAATCATCTTTTGCCTTGTCTTGTTCATCTGTCTGATAGAAAATTTATAACGTTCAGGCCTTTTAATTTACTTCTGAATAATTCGTTTCTACATTAGGCTGCTTTGTTGTAGAGAGAAATCCCACACAAGTGTTTCATAAAGTAGAATGAACTAAAACACTGCACTCTGTAAAGAGAATTTCAAAATAAAAACCATTAAGGATGAATAGCATGCACTACAGAAATCTGTACCATATGTCTGAAAGGAGCTGTTGTGACCAAGCTTATTTACAACATTCATAGGCACTAATTTATCTAAGAAATGGAGTGATAATGCCTTCACAAAAGAAAAAAAGAAATTAAAAATGTAGTAAACATTAAAGACACATTAATACTCTTTCTTGTGACCCTCATTTTGATCTTTCCTTTTGGATTATATATTAAGATTCATACCAGAAGGACTGTTTCAATGATAAAGAAATTATTCAGTCTCACCATAACTTTGGCAATATTAATTCCTGGAGTAAGGTGGTTTGGGGGATGGGAGAACTTTCAATAGCATTACAATGATCATACAAAGACATTTGACCAAACTGTAGGAAATTCTGTCAGCAAAGAGGTAGACTCTATCCACGATATGTAAAAAATACATCTCAGACGAATCTGCCCCAACCAAGATTGGTCATCTCACGTCAGTGAAAACAGAGTGAGAAAGGTTTATGTAATTAGAGACTGGATGTATTTTAAGAGTTATTTTAGAAAAGAATCTGGACACTTGCATCTTCAATATATTCTGGATCTACCGATTTGAACACACTCACCTGCTGAATCATTTCACTACTAAGCATAAATACCTTGTACATTTTAAGAGTTATAAAATTAATCTAATTGTTTTGTGGATATTATGAAAATTCACATATTTCTATTTATTTAATTTGATTCTGAAAATATTATGTTAATTACCATATATGTATCGATATTTTTTGCACAAAATGTAATTGTTTAAAAAATAGAATATTTGTGGAGTAAATACTACAAAAGAATTTGGCAATACAGAATCTAGTAGTAGCCATAAGGTATTAACAGCAATTAATGACCCTTTTGACTTAGAGTAGCATGATACTTACTCTTCAAAGGACCACTGGAACTTGATGAGACCTCAGAGAAGTAAGGGTCAGATTGTCATAAAAATTCAGCTTCTATTTCCATAAATGGTCTTTCAAGGTGATTTGTGAGGAACTTTCAATTCACTTGTCAGCATTATTTAATTTCAGCTGTTGTTCAGAAATGATCATCTTAAGATATTCATGAGCAGCAAGGCCGAATTCAGTGCAAAATTTAATCCACTGTGGCACTGCATCTTCCAAATGCAGGATGCCTGAAAACTTGGTACATCACTGGCAGGCACAGAAATACACTCTCTCTCAGAAGATAGTTCGATGTGTAAGGGATCCTTAATGAGCCAAGTAAACTATGGAGCCAGAGGTAGATGTTTATAATAAGTTTGAGGTCATATCTTCACAATAACATCCAATTAAGTTAATGATGGCCATTCTAAGTCACATACTTAAGGTGTGGATTGAATCGGCATATTTGAGTGCTTATTTTATCACAGAAATGTCTAACACATTTATTGGGGTTTTCCCCACATTTTGGTTCCCTTGAATGACTTCCAATAGATTTCATGTAGGTAGATAATGCTACAGGGAGACTGGGCATAGGTATTGGTCCTTTCCCCAAAGTTGAAATGCTATAGCAGTACAATACAGAGTCAAAGAAGAGTTTAGAGACTATCTAGATGGAAATCCCAACTCTCTCACCTATCAGCTCTGTGGCCTTGGTCAAATTATGTAACTTCCCTAGTAAATGGGGTATAAAGCAGACTGTATGAGAATTAAATGCAATAATATATGTAAACATCCACCAAAGTGCCTAGAACACTTTAAGTACTCAATGATATTTCTTGTTGTTTGAGGGAGGACTAATGGTGAAGAACTGTTAAATTTGTTGGGTAGGGGCCTAGATGAAATTTTTATAGGTGAAGGGATTTTACCCTAAAGAAAGTAGTATACAAGCTTAGGGATGAAGGAGAAAGGGGTCATAAAAAGAAATCACAATTTATTAAGCACTTACTGTATTTTGGACACTGCAGTAGGAACATGAAAGAAGAGAAATAAGAGGAAGTAGGAGAACATTAAAATTCACATTTACTTGACTACAGTTTTTACTAATTCCTTTGCAAAACTTTCTGCCTCTGAAAATAATCTGGGTTGCACTTTTATAACTAGTGTACTTATTCATGGCAAGAGGTTAAAAACCAGTTTTGATCATTGTAGATACCTAGTATATTTTGTTGAAAATATGCCAATAAGGAAAAATAATGAGCTGTTTTGTGTCTTTTCCTCTGTGTCTTTATGCATCCTGCAACATGCTATGATGAAGGCCATGACCACAGATGTGCCCACATAGATTTCTCTCTTTCAGAAAATGAACCATAAAGGGAAGGCATATCCCTGTATAACCAAGTCCTGACAGATTGCCATTACCTGCTTGTGCCCAGTGAAAGATTTTGAATGAATGAATGAGTTGTGCTGAATTCATGAATAAATGAATCTCCAGATTAAGTCCAGGATTTTTTTGAACAAGGTCAAAACATATTTATTGATGACTATCAGACACATCAGCATTACTCTGCTAGTTCTGAAATGCATAGATTTTATTGCATCATAAAAATGATCACCACAGATGGTGAATTTTTGGTAAAATTGGTGTGTACATTCCTTGCTAATGGCATTATCAATTGATAATCCCTTTAGAAAGTAACATTAACACTCATAGCATAAATCACAAATATATTCATATCCATCACCTTAGAAATTCTTCTTTCATGGAAACATTTGAACAGAAACTAAAGAAGCTAAACATAAAAGAATTTACTGGAATCAATATTAATGGCTAAAAGTTTGAGACAAATTAAAAGTTCAGGAAATAATGATTTTATAGCTTATGGTCCATCAACACAATTTAATATTATGAAGCCACTGAGATGATAATTATGTAGCAACATTGTTATGTTTATGACACAATATGAGTGAAAATAGTGTAGTATAAAATACTGTGTATGTGATTATTTTAGTAAAATAATTCACATGCATTGGTAATATGAATAAGTAAAATTAGTTGTGTAAGGATAATAAGTGAAATTAGTTGTGTAAGGATAATAAGTGACAAAGTATTTTAAAGACTTTGTTCATCTTATATCACCTTTCAATACACTTTTAAAAGCATCTTATTCTCTTTTGTCGAAAAAGATACTGTAGGGTTAATTGTGCCTTTTCTTCTACTAGTTCAGTGTTTTTGCCATGCCCGAGACTCATCCTCAGTAGCTGTTGTCTCTGCACTGGAACTCCGGAGTGCAAAGATGGCTGTTTTTATTGTGTGTTGCATGGGTGGCTCTCTGGCTGTGTATTTGGGAATGTTTTTTATAAAACTAATCCCCAGTGTACGTTCATTTTTATTCTTTCTTTTCCCTGAAAGTTAACTCAAGGTTCAAAGTCAAAAGCCAATGTGTATCTGTATCTTTGTAAATTTGGATGTAGCACATTATAATGGAAAGGAAACCTTGACTAACAGGATGGGTCCATTGAATTTACAGATGAGGAACCCTGGAAGGCCAGGAGATGAAGTGATTTGGGCAGGGATATAATGCCCATTGATGGCAGAGTCAGGATTAAAATGTACTTGTTCTGAGTGCATTGAATACTTTGTCACCTCATTTGGAATGCTTTTCCCGTCACTCTGAAATAAGCTGTCAGCTTCCTTCCAGCTTCAAAGCCCATGAAGACTTTCCCTACCTGCAAGGTCATATCTGCGTTATATCCCCATGTGTAAGGAAAATAACTGTTTCCATCTCAGCCAGAAATTGCTACTTGGTGCATAAACACGCAGGTAAACATGTGGCTCTTTGATAGTCTTGTGTACATGTTTTCATTGGTTACATGTCTGCAAAATCAGGAGTACTACTTGTCTTGTCTCCAGCATTAATCTGTTCACCTATCTGTGGCATTTCTATCTGTGTCAACAGTCTTCCAATGGCCACCCTCCTCACCATCCACAGGCAGAATTCCTGGTCACAGCAAGCTGCTCCCACTGGGACAGCTTCCAAAAATCCAAAAAGAACAAATTAGTGTTCTTGATCTGTTTCAGAAACAAACAGCAAAGAAGCCTCTCCATAATGCTTGGAAGAAAAAATAACAAAAACATAGCTTTGAGGGAAAACCTACTGGTATTCTTTTTTTAAAGATATTATTTATTTTCAGAGAGGGGGAAGGGAGGCAAAAAGAGAGAAACATCAATGTGTGGTTGCTTCTCACGCACCCCCTACTGGGGACCTATCATGCAAGCCAGGCATATGCCCTGACTGGGAATCGAACTGGTGACCCTTAGGTTCACAGGCCAACAGTCAATCCCCTGAGCCACACCAGCCAGGGCTCTACTGCTATTATTAAAGGGAGCTCTAACAGAAGACAAAAACATAAAATGATTGCTGAAGACTGTCTGCTCATTAGCCTGTGGTGGGCCAATTAAAAGGCAGTGAAAGGGAGGATAAGTGGTTAAATTTATTTAAGGATCCTATGGAGCCAGCCTTAAAAGAATTTTTTATTAAAAAAAATAAATAATTTGATTACCAAAATGTATATATTTAAAGCCTAACACCATTCTAATAAAGGCACATTTTAAGTATTTATTTCAAGCTCTTTAATCTTTATGAGTTAACTAATCTATTTTCTTCAAATCACTGCAATAGTTCTTTAAAAATCACAGTTGTTAGTAAAATGACTTCTCTTGTGATCTAAACAAATAATTGTAAACTTTTAATATTTTGAGTGATTTCATTTTGGTAACTGGATCATTTGATATTTCATTTGTATGACTCATTTGCAGTCTCAAATTTTTTAGTGCCAGTTCCTGACATATCATGGAAAGTTAATTTTCTTTGCATTTTAAAATATCTGGATCATGAAGAAAATGTGATGAAAATGCAACTGAAAAAATACACTCACTTGATTCAATTATTTTGATAAAATGAACATAGGTAATTATCTTACATTGGTGTATAATTTGTCCAAGCAGGCATCACTTAAACATGGCTTCCTCCTTTGGTTCCATTTGTTCTTTTCCTTCTTATACCTTCCTGCGTGTTAGTATGGTGAGTGAGCCTTTTTCTTTACCTCCCATTTACAATGTTGTGGGAAATTTTGATTCTTTTAAAGTCAAATAAATAGTCAGTTATTGGTGAGACAACCCTTCTAAGTCTCTTTAGAAAACCACCAGTTTATTGCCTTTTTTTAGTAATATTCACCCAGAAACTTAGACAGTACATATTAATTGCACACCTACTGTGAATCAGACACCAGACTCACCAATATGGAAGGGCCACATCTGAGTAGTGCTTGTTCCTTGTCCTCAAGGATTTCATCATGTAAGAAGGGGATGTGAAGACTTCCTGGGATAAGGTGCTGATTAGCCAAATCTGTGTGGCTACCCTATTTATTCTTCCTCTTCTCATGGTTTCTGTGAATCCAGACAGTGTCTTTGATGAATAAGGCAACCATCCAAGAGAGAGGAGCTCTAAAGCAATGGCTCCAAACATAGTCCTTGGATCTGTACCGCCAGATTAATAGGCTGTGCTTTTTTAAACTTCTAGTATGGATCTGAGTACCTTGGGGAGAGAACCAGGATGTCTATTTTAAAGATGCTGCCTCAGAGATTCAAATACTTCATCAGGATTGGAAATCAATAATGAAGGGATCCATAGTGGAAAAGATGTAGTGATTGTGGAAATGAGTAAATAGACTTATATTTAGGCAATATACATGGTGGTTAAAGACTACTGCTGGTTTAATTAGACTGTCGTTTAGGTTTGTGGGCAAGCTTTAATATCTGGTTGGTCTTTAGTTTCCACATTTTGTAAAATGAGAAAAGTAATATTACCTACCTCAGGGATTATTGTGGGGATTATAAATGAGTTAATCTATTTTCAAACACTTAGAATATGGCCAGAGGTATAGAAAATTCCCAATAATTGCCACCACTACTACCAGTTCCTCCTCCTCCTGTGTTTGTGTTTATTGTTGTTATTACTAGGAAATTTATGCTTTGAGTCTTACAAAAATACAGATGAGGTATAGGAGTTCTTCTATTTAAACCCCTAGAGTAAATACAGTTGAAAACAAAAACAAAAACCAAAAAACCTGCTGGTACATGGATCCTTCTAAATTCATCATGTAATAAAATAGACCTTTTCACCTTGTGTTTCTTTAGAAGGCTGTGGGCTGTTTGGTGTTTTCTGTGCTCAGTAGATGGGTGATAACTAGCTCCTACGGTCATCACTGCACTATGCTGCTATGCCTTCTATTGCTTTCTGTTTCTTCAGTTCAAAGATCTTAGGAACAGTATCAGTTATAAAGCATAGAAGAAACACAAAACAATTTTTAAATTCTTCAACTGAAGAATTTAAAACTGAAGCCACTTCTCATCATGGCTTTAAGTGGCCCCAAAATTATTATTGTTGTTCAATTATATATGTGTCAGTCAATAATTTTTCTGCTTATCACTGGGCAGAGGTTGGCATGGGCTGCTAGGAAATACTAGGGCATCAGATTCAGAAGACTGGGTTCTCATTCCAGGCCTGCTCCTGACCACTAGAGTGGTTTTGGGCATGTCATGTAATATCCCTGGGCTTATTATTTTCATGTATTAATAAAATTGAGTTAATTTCTAGGGACAACCATAGACCATCCCTCTCTCTCTCGGTCCCTTATCTCACTGCCTCTTGTGTAAATCCAAGTCACAATAAGGCAAGAACATCCACTAATAAGGAGTCTAATTAGTTTATTTTCAGGATGCTATGGTCCACAGACTTAGAATATGGATATTTAGATTCTTCTTTTCTTTTAAATGTTCTTTCTCTTTGAGACGCTCACTGTTTCTGCAGCGGCTGGGCCCAAGGCCATTTTATTATTAACAACAGGGAGGATTACCTCATGTTTCCCAAACTATCCTCTGTATAAAACATTAATTCAATAAAATATTAATAAGCACATGAGAAAAATATTTTCATGGTAAAAATTATTAAGAAATAATACATTAATTTAAAATGGTTCATTTTTGACTACTCAAAACTGTAATATGGGAATGCATATTGTGAATTACCAATAAGAGAATGTAGTACAAAATGCTTTCAACATATTTTGATCATAGAATTCTAACTTTCAAGAAATATCTCACAGGATCAGTATTCTATGGAGTATACTTTTGTAAATGTTAGAAGAGTATTCACCAGTTTGGGCTTTCTAAATAAATGTTAACCCTATAAAAAAACAAATCACTGTGGTTGACAAGTTCTGCATTTCTATAATAAAAAGTAACTTATCCAAAGACACATTCACTGAAAATGGCAAATTTGAAAACTTTATATATTTACCCAGGAATACACTATAGAGCATTGTATTATTTCAGGTCAAAGGTTTCAGGAACATTGTACATTTTCTGAATATTTTATTTAATAATATATAAAAATATGGGATGTGAGAGACAAATCTTACAGCCAAGTCATTTCTTGGTCCCTGTCACCTGTCCAGGTCTGGTGTGCCGGTCCTCACTAATGCCCACATGCCAAACAAAAACCCAACTTATCTGCCTGACACCCAGTTTCTAAAAGGCTATCAATCCTGACTTGGTCTTTTTTTTTTGTATAAAACAAGAAAAGATTGAAATTGTTACTCATGCTTGATTCATTGGTCCAACTGAGAAATTGCCAAGAGCCCATCAAACCTTAAAGTGGGGTGGAGGGTGGTTCTTACTCCAGTGTGGATGTTAGGTTTTTGCCCTGAATACATGCAAACTCATTACAGTCCCTTTCTTTAAAAAGGAGGATGGGGTGGAGAAATTTAGATAAGTATTTACTTGTGATAGGTGTCCTTTTTCTGGAAGGTTCAAGATCTTTCTTCTTATGACCTGTCCTTTATGTTTCAAAGTTTATTATTTTTTAATATAATTAGCTTCCAAAATTCTTTAATATTTTCGTAAAATAAAGGGATATTTCATTAACTTTTACCATATCCAGACTTTAGCAGAACCCTGAATATGTTTTCAAAAATATTTCTTTCTTATTTAGATATACATAACATCTTTAGCTGTACCATCCTAAATTGACAACCTTTTGAAATACAATGTAGCCTAAGTATCCATTAGCATAAATAGTAGTTATGAGAGATTAAAAGTCAGAATCAGCATTTATTCTCCTCAAGCCATATTTATAGAAGATTTAAAATAGAAAGTTTGTTTTTTCCATGGTGACCTTGAATCAAAGAGGAAGATGTTTAGCTAAATTTACTTTAATCACAATTTATATTATAATCTGACAGGGAGGCAAGATTAGGAAAGGGAGAAAAAAAAAATATCGAGATAGTTTTATGTGCTAAGGATTGAGTTAGGTGTAAACACATATGTTATCTTTAATTAAAGGATTATTAGTATTGATTATTTAATAATTAGCTTTCCCCAAGTTATTTCCAGATGCTATGAGATGGATATTTCAGGCAGTCAAGTCTTGATTATTTCCTTAAATGTACTCTCATTTATAACAGTTCTGCCTCTATGATTGATGATAAAAAAACAACTCAAAAGGGGATCATATTAAAAAGGCGAAGATGGACTGAGATGTTTCTAATATTAACAATAACCTGACAGGAACATAAAAGGTGTATGAAAATTAAGTTATTCACCCAAACCTACCAACATACAAATTTTAATGTCAGCCTTGCAAATGCTTGTGAATGCCAGATACAAAGCTTAGGGAAAAAATTAGGGCACATGCAAGGATAATTAAGAAACAGGCAAATTAAAATTTAAATGAGGACTTTCAACAGTGGTGATGCATTTCTTCACTGACCAACATTGGGCACTATCTATTCTCTCATCACTTTGGCGTGTGCACCTATGAGAAGGTTTTAGGAAATTTCACTTCAGGAGATAAGAAAGAGGTTAATCAGTCAGACCTTTCTGCTTTTCAGGCTGCTATTTTATCTCTGACAGTGACATCCCTACCAGCACTTCAGAGGGTGAGTGATTATGAGCATGAAACGTTGAGCACAGTAAGGATTCGCTAAATGATAGCTATTGTTATGATGATCACTGTTACACAATTTCAGGTTTGCCAATTCACTCTTTCTAGTTTTTCTTAATAATGAAACTACCAGTCATTGATTTTCTATCATTCTATTTCCTTGTTTATGTTATTTTTATTGTTGACACTATTCCAGTTGCCCCCATTGCCCCTGCTTTGCCCACCTCCACCAGCCCCTGCAGACCCTCTTTCCTCCTGCCATCACCACAGTGTCATCCGTGTCTTTTTTTCCTTTTAAGTCTATATCCTCTTTCAAAGCAACACATTTTGTATGTTTGCTGTCTGATTGAGTAGCATTTCCTTTCTTTGTACGTGCCTCAAAGACATAACACTTCATTCTCTAATTTCCTTTTTTCTCTAATAAATCTATATTGACCATATGAGTATTATTCATGATTATATTGATGTCAAGGACCAGTGAAAAGAATATGAGATGCCAGGTACATGCAAATTCAGATTTCTTTGAGTCTCTGCTGGTAGGTCAATAGCGATTCGGGGGCTGTGAGGATGAAGTGACATATGGAAAGCACATAATAAAGTGCTTGGCAGACAGTAGGAGATGAGAAAATACTATTTTTCTGCCACAACACCACCTCTATCCCTTACACACTTCCCTTCCCTCCTTTGGGCATCAAGCATTAGGGATGCTGTGGTTCTGAAGCAGTACCGTCAATAGAACTTTTGAAGTGAAGAAAATATTCTCTATCTATGGCAGCCACTAGCCACATCTTGCTATCTAAATTTAACTTAACTTATTCAATTAAATTAAAGTCTTAGTTCTTTACTTGCAGTGACCACATTTGAAATGCTCAATAGCCACAATGCTAATGGATATGCATATTGAACAGCACAAATACAGGACATTTTTCTTATCTTAAAGCTCAATTGAATAGCATTGCTTTCAAACTGTAGGCTGTAAGTGTGACTAGTATGAATGCAAACCTGAATTTTTAATTTTAGTATACTTTAATTCATTTTCATCTTAATTTAAATAGCCACAGGTGGCTTCTGACTGCCACATCAAACAACACAATTACAGAGTATCACAAGCACCAACCGACAGCTTTACATATTTTAATTGGCATTTCAAGATTTTATATGATGCCAGTGATTTTTGAGCATTGAGTAGATTAATTTGCCCACTCCAAGTGTTTGTTATGTGTTTTTGATCCCCTCTTCTCTGCTACGACTAGGCTAAACTCAGGCCACATCTGAAGTTCTCATATAAGAGCAATTTTTTAATGCAAAAACTCTGCATCTCATTGGATTTTACTGGTATCACTTATTTTTGAACCTAGCTGTAAAATCAATGAAGGACTTTTTTCTTTGCCTAACACTGTTTGGTGAATAACAAGGTTTAGAGAAAGCATGATGTCATATGTAAGAAAATGACATCCTGTAGCAGGAGGTCTTAAGCAAAGAGACACAGCACACTGATGAGCTATAATCATTTAGAAGTTGTGTGGCAAGCAATTTGTTGCTGTTAATAAAGTGTCAACATTTGCAAATTATTCCCCTTTTTATTTTAAGAAATTAAACAGTCTTGATCACTGGTATGATGATGTTAATCTTACTCATTTATATTTGTCATGCTTTCTGGAATGGGAAAGGAAGGTGATGAGTTACAAGTGGCTCTTGGTGGTTGCTCCCATACTTGGGATCACTTCTGAGAGCAGGTCATTGATCAGAATGCCATCCACCTGTGTTACCTTGGAGAACACTGTTAAAAGCACCATAGGCAATATGATGTCAAGCAAAACATTATTCTGATGGCTGACTGTGAGGACTGATAATTTTTCTGTCATTGCTTGAATTTTGTTTTTAAAATATGAGATAGTAGATATTTAGTAATTAGACTGGTTTCAATGTAACATGTCTGACTTAAATGAACGAATATTTGAGGGGGAATATGTTCAAGGATTCACCTTGTTGACAGAGAGAATGGGAAGGTGGTGCAGCACCACAGGCATTAGGGGAGATTAGGACAAAGGTGAACAGCACTGAGTCTGGAAGTCATCACAACCAAAGAGAAGTTTAAACATTTTAATGGAGAAGGAAGAAAAGGTCACACAAAGACATGGTTGAAGGTCAGGAAATAATAGAATATTGCAGGCAGCATGCAGAATGATTATTTAACTGAGTTCCCTGAATGTGTTAAGGTTTTCGTTTGTGCAATAGATTCTGAAGACACATGTTTATAATACACATAATGAGGGAATTTGGCTTCTGTTCTTGTCTGGTTCCATTATTTTACTTATGGGCAGAACAAAATTGTTGTAGAAAAGATAACATGTTAGAAAATCTCATTGGACTGTAATCTTTCAGCCTAGGTACAAATAAATGACTACAAAGAAGTTTCATCCTGAGCAAAATTGTGATCACGTCTAATGTATATTGTTATTAAGGTAAACTGCATCAGAAGATTTGCATTTCCTGGTTTTCTTAGGGTACAGTCTGAGTTCGTTCT
Source organism: Anoura caudifer (assembly GCA_004027475.1). NCBI lineage: Eukaryota > Metazoa > Chordata > Mammalia > Chiroptera > Phyllostomidae > Anoura > Anoura caudifer. The sequence goes on along the minus strand of PVKU01003080.1, from coordinate 99,495 downwards.
AGAAAATTGAAGAGGGACACAAAGACCATATCAGACCTTCTGACTGTTGGAGGGAGAGGGAAGTTTGGCTCATGTAGTATCATCTGTGCATTTGGTTTTCTTCCTTTGCTGACAGTCACATGGGTTTAAAAGCCCATTAGGGAAGACTGCGTTCTGTCTGTAAGCCGTGGAAGCACATGATCTGATGACTGTTCTATAAACAGACCTAAGCTTCTTTTTAGACAGGCATAACTTTTTATTTATTTGAAGGCTAATTATAAATTGGAACTATTTTCATTTTGATGGAGAATTCAGTTGCATTTAAATTGAAATTAACATCTGCTGTTTATGTTTTATATTGTGAAATCTACCTGAATTCAGACAGAAGCTGTTAAAGATGTGTGGCTAGAGATTCTTTGTTCTCGAAAGAGTTTGAAGGAAAAAAGAGCATTTTTCTAAACCTTTGTTATTGGAACCAGGTGGTAGTTGTCCTTGAACATCAGGGATGCTTCCCTTTCTCCACAAGTGTGTTAAAGGGGGTGGTGCAAATAAGCACAAATGCATCTTGCTACAAAGGAAACTGTTAAAAATGTTTGACGTTTTTCAAATGATATATGTGTTTTGAATGAATAACACACACATTATGCCATTCATATATTTTTGTTCAGATACTGCCTTCTTTAAGAATTTAATTTATATAAATTCATAATTACAATTCAATCCATAGATACATTAACTCTATAGCTATGCATAAATTCACTCATAGCTATAATTTATATATATGAACCACATATTTATGAATGGTAGTATTTATCTTTAGTTACAGGGAGAAAGATAGATAGGCATATATGTACATAATAAATCAATAGTTCAAAATCTCAAGACAGGGGATAATTCGCTACAGCTTAGTTTTAGGTGCTTTGCTTTTCTCCAAACAACTCTTACCCACTTAAGAGATCACATGATAATATAGATTTCATAGGAGCTGAGTGATCACATGTTGACAAATGCTTAAAGAACATCTGTGCTTTCCACCTGAGAAGCATGTAAAGTACAATGACACAGAAATAGAGAGAGTCAGTGCCCAATGATTACTGCAGAGCTGTGGCAAAGGGACAGTCCATTTATAAGGGTTACTTTTAAAATTATAAAATTATATAATTGGCATTTCTTCTAAAATAGACAATTTATAAAATGACAGGAAGTTCTTATGGCATGATACCCATGCTAAAATTAGTCCTGTTATCTAATTTACAATGCTGAAGAGGTAACTGATCCTGTTGAATAATTGTTTTTATTTTTTTAATTAACGTTAAATGATTTACTTTATTATTTGAGAAGATTTTCATGGGGAATCAGCACAAAATTATTAATACAACATATTTTACACAACCATGAGCTTGAATAACACATCAAGGTCTTTGAAATATGTATTTATTCACTAATTATTTGTTTGACAGACTGTGATTTTGAAGCTACAACCAATGTTAATCATTAACAACCTTGAACTGGGATGAGTAAATGTAAACCTTTACAAGGATCTCAGGAGGGGCACAGAGTTCAGAGGGTCTGCCTTCCAAATCCCTTGAATCCTCCCTGTTCAACATCTAATCTTCTCTTTAAACGTTAATAGCAGCCTCATGCCTCCTAACAATTCATCTCCCCAGAATGCTTCCTAGTTAACTAATATCCACAATGACCTAAGCCCTACCTCTACATTTTTCCCCATTGGTGCCAAGAATGTTCCATAAAAGTCAGAATGAAGGGGTGAAGTTGGGGTTGGGGAAATGTCATAAGATGCTGACTGGCTTGGCACATGGGACACAAGAAGGCTCCACGCAGAGTAGCATGAATGTGGTGTTAGCAATGACCCCATGCATTACTTTCAGCGTTGCAGGAGCAAACAACAATTTATTAGCTCATCAAAATTAGACCCGTCTCTCAAGCCTCAAATGAACAAAGATTCAAACACAGACATGTGCACAGACACACAGTCCTGAGTATATTTAAAACCAGATTGCCGAATTATTATTCTATGAAAGGAAATACAACTGCTACACGTGCCAGAATATTCCTAATAGCATAACCAGAGCATAATCTCTTGAGACCCAATTTAAGAGAAAGTCAAATCATCATCAGAAATTTGTTTACAAAGATGAAATTGAAGTCAGAGAAGTGGCTTACTGGTAAAAAGTGTTCCTTATGAAAAAGTATGCTGGCCACAGGAAAAACAAAGAGCCAGTTCCTTTTTCAAAGAACATGTATAAATCAAATTAGAAAGAAAATAACATCATTTTTTTAATGGGCAAAAAGATAATACCCAATAAGTAAAAACAACTCATGAAAGTAAGCATAATTACTAGTAAACATAAAAAATAACAAGCATCACATGCAATTAAGGAAATGAAAATCAAAATAAGATATTTTTATCCAATAAGTTTGGCAAAAATTTAAAAATTCAATAATATTTAGCATTGGTGAGAATATGAAGAACGAAGCCAACTCAGACCACTTGAGTGGGACTAGAAACTGATGTTGCGTTTCTTAAAGGAAATTCAGCATTATTAATCAAAAATTTAATTCATATAACCTTTGACCTAGTACCTCCACAGCTCAGGATTTACCCTAATAATATGCTTTTGCAACAGTGTGCTAAGATATTTGAACAGAATGTATCTTATAATAGCAAATAACTGGAAAATAAAATTTCCCAACAGGGCACTGCCAGTAAATTAAGTTAGTGTGTTGAACAGAATACCCTGCAACTGTGAAAACATTAGTTAGATCTATTGATGATTAAGTAGAAAGAGCTATAAGATGTATTATTAAGTGATAAACAAAGTGTGTATTATATGTTCACTTTTACATAATATATGGACTAGTCATATGTATTTTACTAGAATACAGTAAAACCATAGGTAGTGGGAGATATTTAGATTTTATTTTACATGTTCCTGTACTATTTGAAAAAGTTATATCATTTGCCTAGAATTCATTTAATTACAATCAAATATATATTTAGACAGACACATTACACCCACACTTAAGGACATGCAATAACACAAACTTTTGTAAAGTATTTCTTAGCCAAATAACTTGAAAGGCTCTTCCTGCATACTGATGGCACCACCTGAAATCTATTAGCAGAAATTTTGTTTTTTGATCACTTCCTGATTAGTTACTGACTACATTCAAAATGCTCTTATTTCATTATCTGATTGTTATGTAACTCTAGACAAATTACTCTTTCTGAGCTTCTAAGTGTTATTGTGGCTTCTTTATGCTTATTGATAGCATGAGGGAAAGACAGGCCTCTCAAGGAGATGCTATAAAGATTAAATAATAAAACTTCTGTGCACATAGTTCAAAGCCTGGAACCTAAAGGATGCATCATAAACATTAGTTATTTTTCACTTGTGCAATGCTTCCCCCCTTCATAAGTCCCCTCTCTCCTTCTTTACTATGTCTTCCTCTTCTACCATGTGAGGCTCTACTTCTGGGACCAAGTTGAAACTAGCCAACCATATTATGGGTCAAATATATCTTCTGAGGTGGCTTGAGAATCTAACCACCATGTATGAAACTATTTCCAGAAAGTGAGTCACAAATTAAGTTTTGGAACACAATCCTCTAGAAATTGGGTAGTACCTGGACTGTGACTAACAGCATCAAACAAAAATGCATTCTTTCTCCATTTTGCTTATTATCTGCAACTCAGTCATGCTTTTCACTGCCTCAAATAGTGTGATTAAGCTCTTGATAAAACTCTTTCAATTTATACACTATGATAGTCACAACAAAAGTATTCATGGAGATTATGCATTGCCTTCAACATAGGGAACTGGCCATGCAAATTTATCGAGCACTTGCTATGTACCAAACACTGTGTCAGTTGTGTGATATGTTATCTCATTTAATCTCCATAATAACCCTATGAAGAAAATAATTACTTTAACTAACTTTTAAGAGAGGAAATAGGCTCAGAAAATTAAGCAATACAGACAAAGTTGTGTAGCTCGTAACAGAATCAAAGTTCAAATCCAGGTCCATCTGGTGCCAAAACCCATGCTTTTTCTAGTGGTTGTTAACTAGTGGTTGATTGAAGTTTGCCATGCCAAAAATGTTTACAGCTTATACCCAAATGTGTTTTTAATGTATTTTTTGTCAGCATTGGCATTACAACATTTGACCCATATACAGTCCTCCTATACAGCTTTAAACTTGCTATTTAAAGAAGTAAAGGTTTTTGACCTTGGTAGAGTAATTTCCCAATGACTGTCTTACAGAATAACACATTTTTGGTTGACAGGAGCCACTATTGCTTATGTGGTCACCCAGTGCACTTACTAAAGGATCTGGTGTGCAGTTTCTACAAGTATAGTCTATCTAGATGCTCACCACTCTTCTTGACAGCTGTCAGCCATGGATCTGGCTCTTGACCACACACACAACACATACACTAAGATCCATGAGGAGGGTGGAAGCTGCCAGGTCATAAGCACTATTGCTCTATCACACTGAAATTCAAGGTTTGAGAAAACATGATATGGAATCCCTTACGAATGTGTTTTTATTGCCCTTTCTCTTTGCAGACTGTGGTTACCTCCCTCCTGTGTACTATACCTGGATCTGTAACTGTTTCCTTCAGCTATAGTCCTACACACAAATGTGAAGTGTTCGGAGCTGAATTTTTGTACTACCTCCATTCTGTATTTCTTATAAGAATCGCCCACTCATTTTTCAAGCACAAGAAACCTGATGCTTTTTTATTGTTGTTCAAGTACAGTTGTCTCCATTTTCACGCCACTTCAGCCTCCTGCCCCACCCTCAAACCTACCCCTCTTGGTTTTGTCCATGTGTCCTTTATACATGTTCCCTGATGGGCCTTCCCCTATTTCCCCCCATTATCCTTCTCCCCAATCCCCTCTGGTTACTGTCAGTTTGTTCTTTAATTCAAGGAAAAACCTGATGTTTTTGTACTACCCATATTCCTTTCAATATTGTGTATTACACTGGGCCAGAGAGAGTTAGAGTTTGTTCTTTACTATATTGATTAGATATTGGTGTATAACAAATGACCCCAAAATGTAGTGGCTGAAAACATCATTTATTTTGCTCATGACTGAGCAGGTCAGAAATATCAGCAGGGGTCTGCTAGACACTTTCTCTAGTCTTGGCTGGACTTCTTTATGAATTTGTGATCAGCTCATGTCAGCTGTGGACCAGCTTTACTGATCATGGCTCCTCTCTCACGTGTTGAAGCCTTCGTTTGGACAAATGGTCTGACTTGATTCTCATCCACGTGGCTCTCATCCTCCAGCAGGCTAGCTCAGGCTTGTTCACATAGCAGCTGGGCAATGTTCCAAGAGAACAAGCAGATGAAGGAAAGGTCTTATGATACCTAAGCTCAGAACTGGCACACTGTCATCTCTGCAATATTTTAATGGCCAAAGCAAGCTATAAGGTAACCCTGATACAGGGAGTGGGAAATAGACTCCACCCCTTAAAGGTAGGGGCTGCAAGGCTGCATCACAAACGGTGTGGATGCAGGAAGGAGTGAAAAATTGGGGCCCCTGATTTTTACGAGCAATTAACCAATTTATTTCTTTATTTCTCTTCTCTACCTCTCAACAAAGTAATTTTTAGCTCTTTGTTAATCTCTGCCAAAGTGCTGTCCTTGTGAACTAGGTAACTGCAGTAACAGGTATACAATGGTTTATTTGTGGTATTTAAAAGATACATTTTGGTTAGCATGGTTACCACAAGCTGATGGCCCCATTGGGAATGCTGTAGAGCACTCTCATTTGCCCAGGACCCAACTGACCACATGGGATGCGTGAAGTGCTCACTCGAGGAGTCTGGAGTTGCAGAGCTAGGTAGGAGCGGACAGGCACCCCAATAGCTATGGTGGTATGGGCACTTTCTCAACTATCACTAATAAAAGATCAGGGTAAGGTGTCAGAGCTGTACAGACATTCCAATCCCAAATGCTCAATTCTCAACTCTCAGTGCTGCCAAATAATTATAGCTGCTCCAGAAACTAGGTCTTTCTGGTCTTTCACAGGTGCTTACTAACTAATTATGCTACCCTGGCTAGACAGTTAAAGAATTAAATGCTGATAAAATACACATCCTCAGAAAATCCTAAAGCAGCATGTGCAAACTTTTGTTCTAAAGAATATTAATCCTCTATGATGTTCCTTGAAAATGGATTCAGAGATAAAAATTTTGATAAACAACAAGCAATTAAGGTATTGAATGACCATAATGCATGTTAGCATATTGAAGTATCTGGAAATATCTGCCCTAAAGAAACATAGTGAGCCAGCTTTTCTCATGTTTCTTCCCACACCACTCCATTTTCCACCCTTCTGTGCACCCCTGGATCCCCTGGAGCCTAGCTCTGGGACAAAGACTCACCCAGTCTTTGTGGCAGCTGAGCTTTAATAGGGTTTGGCCAATAGAATACACATGTGGAAGATAAAAAAGGACAGGAGGAGAATGGTTTTTTCTCCCCAAATTCTTTTGCTGCTTCAGTGCCGATTCTCTGACCGTGGAGGGCTTTCCCTACAGCTCTTGTAGGGCAGGTCTTCCCATGGCTCCAGGCCTCCTGGGGTCTGGAAACACTATTGCTTCTCCCCTGACTTCAGCTCCAGGATTTTCCCTTGTTGCTACTCCCCAGTTGCTTCTGCATCCCTTGATTAACTCTGCCTACACTTCCTTAGGCAGTCCCTTCATTAAAATCTGTTCCTAGGGGTTCTTAACTTAGGGTCCAGGGACCCTAGTGACATTTATAGATAGAAAACAGAATCAGTGAACTTGGATGGGGGAAAAAACCTTTCAACTTGCTTAATAAAAAATGTAACCCCTTATTTTCACTAACCCTTCAAAAACACTCAGCTTTTCCTTCATGAATGTTTAACAGATATCACAGACATTTTCATGTCACATTGCAGGTTTGGTCGATATCTTGAAATAGTATTGTAACACAAGAACTCCAAGCTGGGGAGCTGTTGAAGTGTTTGTAACATTCTGAAAAATCCACTGGGAAGACCAGTGGATGTAGATATGCCCTTTATTACTCACACTGCAGGGGAGTGCTCCAGGGCTACAGATCAGTACAAGAGGCACTGCACCCCCCCTCCAGCCTCAGGAGGGAGCAGTGGCAGTGGGGAGGGAGCCATGGTAACATGTGAAAGAACTACAGATCTGTGAGAAACACAGGGACCTTGAGAGACATGGGGCTTGAGAGACTTTTTCTCGTTCCTTGTGACTGCTGGCTGGGCAACCACCTGTTCTCTGAAGTGTAGGGGCCATGTGTTAAGCTACCTCGCAAGTATTTATCATTATTACTAATTTGAGATGACATTAGTTATGAGACCAGATGCCAGCTAATATTTAAATGGATTTGTAAAGAAGCACATTTATTCCTACACTAAATATTTGTTTTTTAACTTAATTTTAATTTAATTGGTATCCTTTTGTAACCTTTGTATTTTATTTTATGTGTTTTCTAAAATGGGGTTTATAGGCTTCCCCAGATTTCCCAAAAGTGTGAATATTGAGCACTCCCCGGGCCCCAGGAGATCAAGAAGTCCTGCACCACTCGAGGGGCCATGTCTGGTATAACATGAGCTTCCCAATTTATTTGACCAGAGGATCCATTGTTCATGGTCATGCATTAGTATTTCATGCAATGAGCCTTTCACAACACCACTCAGGAAAAGGTATCCTTCAGGAATGACCCATCATAGGAAATTTCCAAAAGCAGGAGCAATCAGTCCTAGAGATGTCTGGGGAGAAGGGGACCGTTGCCCCTCAAGCCCCACTGGGCATAGGACTCAGGCCATCAGGCTGTCTCTGCCACTTGTACTTTTCCCAACTGGCTTCCCTTCCAGGTGCCGCTCTTTCCTCTTAGGTTCCAAGTTCTTGCAACTTACCTGTTTTCTTCTATGGTCTCTGCTTGAACACTCTCTCATGTCCTGAATCTTATTTCACAAACCCTCTATTTTCACTTGCATGGTGAGAACACACGCATGAATTACAGCATTGGTTATAGCCCCAAACCCTGAAAACAATACAGTGACCCACTATCACTGATGGTTGACCCACTATCAACCGAGAGGGCTCAAAATTCATTTTTAACCAGCAACAAATCTATCAGCAACTCTGCCTTTGCCAGTGAAAACATCATTTAGTCCTGTCTTTATATTTTTGTCTCTGGTTCCTTACTAATTAACCATGAAGAGCTAGAGATGACCACTATGGTGATATTACAAATACACGGTTTCCATTAACTGTGCTCTTTTAAAGCAACACTTTCCTTTTACTTAGTTTAGTATTCCCAGGTCCTAATACCAGGAGTCCAGTTATGCTTATTGAATGAATAAATAAATGCAAATTTTAGCCAGGGAAAGGAGGGTTTGCTTTGTCAACAGATTTAGTGACTGAAAAACTATACTAAAGGAAATTTAAGGACAGCATTCATACTTGATTCATCATCAGACCCACTAAGGACAAGGCACATAGCTTTGGGTGCTTCCAGGGGCATCCAACCTTTTGGCATCTCTGGGCCACACTGGAAGAAGAAGAAGACTTGTCTTGGGCCACACATTAAATACACAAACACTAATGAAAACTCATGAGAAAAAAGGGTTTTAAGAAAATTTACAATTTTGTGTTGGGCCACATTCATAGCCATCCTGGGCTACATGCAGCCTGCAGGCCACCCATTGGATGCCCTTTGTCAGTAGACCATGATTCCAGGTTCCATCCATATTTCTAGAGGGAGAGCCAATGTTAATACATTTACAAGAAAGTTAATACATTTATGTGGAAAGATAAACTACAGCCCTGGCTGGTGTGGCTCAGTTGGTTGGAGTATTGTCTCGCAGGTTCAATTCCCACAGAAGCACATGTCTAATTTGCAAGTTTGGCCTCAGTTGGGGTACATATCTAACCAAGAGGCAACTGATAGATGTTTCTCTCCCTCTCTCTCCCTTCCATCCCCTCTCTCTAAAATCAATAAGCGTGTTCTCCAGTGAGGATTTAAAAAAGCATAGAAGGATTAAGTACAATACTGACCATTCTCCCTTGCAGCTGTTTACAAAATTGTCAGAAGGGTTGTGACTCTCCACTTTGTGTTTTTGGTCCCATATAGATTAATGTTAAAACATATTTATGCTAAAACTAAGCTTCCAAATAATAATCCTTTGTTATATTCTTTAAGAAATAGAGAAAACCCATTTACATTCTTTTAATGCAGATTTGTAAGATATCATAACATATATATGTATATATACAATGTTATATTATATATAAATATTCCATAGTTTTCACTCTTGGTTGAGCATCCTGTTTTATTTCCCACACCTCTGACACCTCTCTCTTTTGAACCAAACTTTTTGTTTGAAATATGAAAAATTCTGTTAATTTTTCTTATTAAAGTATTAAGAATCATACATATGTTTCAATTTGTAAATTATTTATATCTTTTCAAATTAATTTTTCTACCAAGTTACTTTCTGAGGGATGTTTTCTACTTTTAATCTGTTCTATTTTCTATAACTTGTTCTTCCAAAGATATTTATAGAATCATTTTCCCCAGAGTTTTTTAAGCATCTTATAGCAGTTTGAGATGTCTTTAAGTTTTCTCCCTTTGATTTTCATTTTTGTGGCAGTTGTGGCAGCTCTCTTTAGGATTTCTACACTGAAGTCCTTATTCTATATGGCACTTCACATGGCCAGTTCTCCGACATCAAACTAGTGTGCTGTCATCTCCTGTCAGTGGCTCCAAGTCACTCTTCAGCTGGGAAGGAAGGGGTGTAAAGATCACCTTCTTGCAGGTGCCCTCTAACTATTGATAAATAATGTGATCATGTGCCTCTGCCTTGCTTTTTTTTTTAATGGTAACTAACCTTATTGTGAAGCCCAAATTCTGTCCGGTAAGTGAAACTATAGATGGGGGAGGATATTGTCCTGCAATATATAATACTTGGATTTGCAAATGTACATATTTGTATTTGAAAACTCTTTTCAACTACTCCACTTAATTCCACTACTCTCTTCTTTACTTTTTAAAGTAATATCTATAATTTACAAATCTCAGCAATACTCATAAATTCCCTTTTTAAAAAAAGTGTTTGTTATAAGGTTATGATTACAGTGCCAAAGCATTGTATAATTCTGGACACCTTCAGTGTCCAGTAAAAAATATAGAACACTATGAGTTTCCATTGCTTTAATCCTCATCCTAACCCTGACTTCAAGGACCAGAATGTGTATCAACTCCTTGGTGAATCTATTCTTACACATTTCCCATCAAAATTAATTCCTCCCTCCTCTCTGCTACAGATTTAGTCATAGTAATATTCATATATTACTTATGAAAATTGTATTCATTGAAACCTAATGTTTTCCAGGCACTGTGCTAAGTAACTTTCATGTATAGCTAACTTAATTTTAATGACAACTCTGTGAGTAAAGTACTATCATTGTCTCTATTTTGTACATGAGGAAAATGAGGTGCAGACAGGCTGTATGAATGAGATTTGATCTCAGGTCTCTTTAACTTCAAAACTGTAGCAGCCACTCAGAACTATTACCTCAAAGGAAAGACTTTGGCTTATTCACCATTTTATTCCCTGTCACCAAAAATCTTGCTACATAGTTAATGCTCAGTGAACATTTGTTGAATGAGTATGAAAAGAAATTATTCACGTTAATGAAAATTGTTTTGTTGAACTTATAAGTACAAATCTGGGACCTCCTAACAACCATAAAAAAAAATTGCTCCTTTATCTTTACTTAGTCTCATCTTGATCTCCTACTTCTTGTCACCCCAGTCCAGCAGCTTCATCTTTTCTCACTTCTTCTTAGGTGCTTTCTCCCTGTCTTACTGCTCAGTGAAGATAAGTGAATAGCAGAGAAGACCCTGCTTGGCTGTGTAATCACAGATCTATGTTTCAATTTGTGAGGTCCTGAGTGCCTCTTCCCTTTCCCCTTCCCCATCACACCCTGGCTGGGGAGCCCTGGCATCTCCCAGGCTTTAGTAGTATAGAGCACCATGCCCCTGAGTAGTGTGGTCTGCTCAGAACTGACAGGTCTGTCTTTTGTAATTTTTGGACCTCCATTATTTTTACAGACTTTAGTAAGATAGGGCTCCCTGCCAAGAGGTAACATTTCTACAGGAGTCTAGAAAGGGTTCCATTTCCTTTACGGAATACACACAGTAACATTATTAATATGGGTTAAATACTGTCCACCCTACCCACACACACACACACACACACACCCCAAAAGAGGTTGATGTCCTAACCACTAGTACCTATAAATGTTACCTTATTTGGACATAGGATCTTTGCATATGATGACATTTAGATGAGGTCATTAGGGTAGACCCTAATCCAGTATGACTGTCTCTTAATAAAAAGGAGACATTAGAACACAGAAATACACGTAGAGAATATTACAAGAGAATGAAGGCAAAGATTAAAGTCGAGGAGCACCAAATATTGCCAGCAAACCACCAAGAGCTGTGAGAGAGGCAAGAAACAGATTTTCTCTCTCTGTCCTCAGCAGTATTCAACCCTGCCAATACCTGATTTCAGATTCTAGCCTCCACAACTGTGAGACAATACATTTCTATTGTTCAATCCATCCAGTTTTGGGTACTTTTTATGGCAGTTTGTGGAATCAAATGTGATTATCTATCCATACTTGGCCATCTCCCTTTCTAAAGCACAGATGAAATCCAGAAATAAGCCAGGAAGTTATTAAGTAGCCACAATCGATGTGACAGGCAGACCCAAACACAAGTACTCTATTACCAGTAGGCCCTCACCCAGAGCTTGTTCATTCTTTCTTAATTGTATCAATTTTCTTTCTGCTTTTCAAATACATAGCTGCAACAGGTAATGCAAAGGGCCAAGAGGAGTTTCCACATAGACAATGATAGTGGAAGGCAGCAATATACACTGATAAAATAGCAAGGTTGGACTCAGAGAACCCATGGATAGCAGTGTCAGAGACAGCCAAGGAACATAGCTGCTCATAAGGAAGCAACAGAGGGCCTGGCTCATTTTCCCTGGACTTTGCCTTGGAATCTCCTTCTCTCTAACTTCCCTGAACCCATTCCTTCATCCATATCTTTGCTCCAGTTTGCACCAAGTATTATCCTGGTTTATTTGTGGGGTTTTTTTGTTTGTTTTTAATTGTATTTTCTCATGGCTCAACCATGGCTCAATCATGCTCTCTATCCTGAATTTTTAACCTGGTAAGTGCACTGGTTCTATATGTGTCTCATACCCAAACAGGTTTTTCCTAGAAGCTCCTTCCTGCCAGCCAAGGGAAATAGGATTTACTTGTTAAAATGCCCAAGACCACAAAAAGCAAAGTGATTAAGAGCTTATTAGGGTAGAGGCATATGTACTAGAACATGTGATTATCTTCAAGGGCATCATTGTATTTTATAAAATACTATATGATTGTCATAATGACCCTGGGTCATAAAATTATTAAAAAGATAGATACATATATAATAATACAAATTAGAAAAGCTTCTAATTTTGTTGTATAAATCATTAAAAACTTAGTTGCATTAAAGTCATGGTGGTCCAAATTAACTCCTCATGGATTAGAAGCTGTTTCTGCCTCTCTGTTTTATGCTCTCTCCCTGTTCTTATCCCACTCCCACTTCCTCTCCCCACCTCTCTCTCTTTCACTCACACACACACACACACACACACACACACACACACACACATCCTTTATAAAGATGAGGTGCCAGCAGTAAGTATGCACAGGATTGGAACAAACCTGCCCAAAAGAATGCTTGCAGTCATGTGATTACTAGTTAGTAGTTTTCAACTTTTTGTCCCAGCTACAATACAAATGATGTACCACATAATGTGAGCAAATATTTCTGTGGCAGGAATTATGTATAATCTTAACTTGGGCTATAATTCTCCAAATCTGAACAACAAAAAAACATGTTGGAATGAAGTCACTAATGTTGACACTATTATAAATAAATTGAACCTACTTTATTTTAAAATATATTATCTTTGTTAATTCAACTATTATTGGTGACATACCACACAACTATTTGAAACACACTGGCACCCAGGAATTGTGCTTATGTATTGGCTCATTCATGGAAAGAGCATTGGTTTAGTAAAACAAACCTGGGTTAATCCTGACCCTGTAACTTCTGATCTGGGGCAAGCTTGCTGCCTTCTCCTTGCCTCAGGTTTATTGTGAGGATAATAAAACTGTTACCAAAAGATAGTTATACAGATCAAATAAGACAATATGTGATAGCAACACTGAGCCCTGATAAATGTTTCTTTTCTTGTTTTTCTTTGTTTAATCTGAATCCATTTTTGAATTGTCACTAATATGTAGAAAGGAAAAAAAAGATTGAAGTCTACCTTTATCTTCAGGCTACTCAGATGTAGTCCTCCTTTGTTTGGGGCTGTGACACTTTGGGGTTTATTAGATGAATTAATTGTCATACTGGATAGCTGAGACTGGGAGCTCCTAGGGAATCAAATGCAGACAGGTGGGATTTCCTTAAGGAAATATGGGGGGAGTAAAATAAAGATAAAGGAGTGGCATCAGAAGAAATTCTGACAGTCCGAGTTCAGTGGGCCAGAGGCCAGCCTCTCTGGCATGCCCAAGTGGGTCTCAGTGTAAGGATGGGAAAATGATGTGCTGCACAGTTTTGCCTGGTGATGAATAACTAACTATGAATAAATAACTCTCTTAGCATCCATCACAGCTCATAGCAAATTGCCTTGCATATGGCAGGCTTTCAGTAATGTTTAATGAATGGATGATTTATTCAATTAATCACTGAATGCTAACTTTGAAGAGCCCTGGGAGATCATATAAATCCAACTGTTGCATTACAGCTAGGGCACTGAAGCCCAGAGACTGTCTCACTTGCTAGCATACTCCAGACATGTAGACCCAGATCTATGGACTCCAGGACTGAGACTGGACACTCTAGCACAGGTCTTTACTTCAAACTAGAATCAGAGAATGTGTTGGGAACTAAGATATACTTATTTTCTGATTGAAAACACCTCAAGCATCAGATTCTATTTGTGTCTTAAAAGCTCAGAATATCTGGGTACTCTGCTATATGCTTTGTATTGAAATCTCTCCAAGTAGTCTTCATGAAGCTGAAAAAAACAAGGGTGGGTTTGACACTCATAGATGTACATTGCACTATTGATAAGGGTCAGTAATCGTGTTCTAGAGGACCTTGTGCTACACAGCTGGTGAGCAAACTGGCTCAGCTGGTCATAAGCAATCTTGTTCCCCTCCCAATTTCCAGCTGCCCTTGGTCTGACTCTACACCTCCTGGTCATGAGCATCATTTCATTTTCAGAGTCTTGGAACCAGCTTTTGGCTAATCAAATTCTACCCAAATTCAGGAGAGCCAGAGACATATTTGGTGATGAAGTTCCCCTTCCTTGACTATCCCAGTTGTATTGGTCTTCCTCTTCACTGCACTTTTAGAGTCTCTGCTATTTGACCATATTTTTATTCTTTGTTGTTTTATTCTTCTGTACATGTGGCACAGAAGATGCTATATGTTCCTATCTTTTTTCTTTATTTTTACTATTTACACTATTACAGTTGTCCCCACTTCCTTCCTTTGTCCACCTGCACCTAGCCCTGCTTCCCCTCCTTAAGGCCATCAACACACTTTTGTCCCCCGGTCCATGAGTCATGCGTATATATTCTTTGAATAATCCCTTCACCTTATTTCATCCAGTACCCCCTACCCACTCCCCTTCAACAGCTGTCAGTCTGTTCCTTGTATCTATGCCTCTGTTTCTATTTTATTTATTAGATTATTTTGTTCATTAGATTCTACATATAAGTGAGATTATATGGTATATGTCTTTCTCTGACTGCCTTATTTCATTTAGCATAATATTCTCTGGGTCCATCCACGCTGTCCCAAAAGGGAAGATTTCCTTCTTTTATGGCTGTGTAGTATTCCATTGTGTAAATGCACCACAGCCTTTTTATCCAATCATCTACTGATGGGCACTTGGGCTGTTTCTAGATCTTGGCTATTGTAAATAATGCTGCTGTAAACATAGGGGTGCATAGGCTTTTTTCTGAATTGGTGTTTCTATGTTTTTCATAAGACTCATGACATATTAAACATTCATTGATTGAATATTTGGTAAAGGCTACTTGGATAAAAGTTGACAGACAAAATACAGGATACCCAGTTAAGTTTTAATTTCAGATAAACAATGAAAAACTTTTTAGTATAAAATTTTCCCAAAGAGTGCAAAAAACATATTTTTAAAAAAATTATTTATCTGAGCATGGATGGAACTGGAGAGTGTTATGCTAAGCGAAATAAGCCAGGCAGTGAAAGACAAATACCATATGGTCTCACCTTTAACAGGAACCTAATCAACAAAACAAACAAACAAGCATAATATAACTAAAGACTGAAATTGAGAACAGGCTGACAGTCACCAGAGGGAAGAGGGGAGGGAATTTCAGGGGAAAAGGGGAAGGGTTTAGAACAACAAGTATAAAAGACACATAGACAAAAACTAGGGGGGTGGAAATGAGAGGGAAGTAGGGAGGGCTGGGGTGGTGGGCTGGGAAGGGAGTAAAAGAGAACTGTACAAGAACAACAATTAAAATAAAAAAAGTCAATTAAAATTCTATATAAAGAGCATGCAGAAAACTAGAGAAACATATATATCTGAAATTTAAATTTAACTGGGTACCTTATATTTACATTTGCTAATTCTGAAAATTCTAACTTGAATGTGTTTTTACTTCTGGCTTCTCCTATAAAAATGCACTCTTGGAGTACACTATTTGGGCCTAAGTAACCAACTAAACATTTATCTTTTAACCCTTGGAGCCAAAGTCTAGTGGGATTTGTCAATTTATCTGTTTCAGTTTCTCTATTTAGTCCTCACACTCTCATTTAATCAAATTTACTGTCACACATATTTTCTTCTTATATGGAACCTGGTATATGCAAAGTTGTATATCTTGGACTGATGTCCATGATATATTTTACTAATCCTGAATGTCCATTGTTATGTGTAAGAACAACTACTATGTACAAATCAGACCAAATAAAAACCCACTGCCAGCAACTGTAATATAAATGCATAAATATCAGTTTTCTGTCAGCTCTGTAAGAACAAAGATTTGCCTGTGTTGCTCTCCTGTCTCTGTTCTCCAGTACCCAGTACAGGTGTCAGGTGCTCTGTTGAAAAAACAGCCTCACAGCCTGTCTTCTTTACTCTCAGTGACAGATCATCAGGATGTCTTGTTTTGTACTCTGTTTTTTAAGTCAGTGGTTCTTGAAGTGTGATCCCTGGACCAGCAACTTTCAGCCACACCTGGGAACTTGTTACGGATGCACGGGTTGTGGGCCCCATCCTTGTGCCTTGTGGGCCCTTTCCTACTGCCCAAGAAGCTTTAAAGGTGGGCCCAGCAATTTGGATTTTAACAAGCCCTTCAGATTCTGATGCTCTTTTTAAAGAAGCACTTGGAAAACCAATGGTTTCCTCTGTTCCTATGTGTGAAATACAGGTAGCTGGTGGGTTAATTATCTTGCTGCTTAAATGTACTTGATACAAAGAAATCTAAGTCACTCTTCAGACTTTAAAATACTTTTCCTCTGTTTTACTTTCTTTCTCTCCTTCCCTGTTATCTATCTCCTCACAAAGTAAACCTTGTATTTTTGTTGAAAAGTTGGAATGCTGAAAGGAAAAGGTCTGGTCATCTTTCCTCTTCTCTTCTCCTCTTCCTCCTTCTCTTCGCCATTCCCTTCCTGTTCTTCCCTTTTTTATTTCTTTCTCCTCTTCTCTTCATCTTATTTGGTTGAAATTCCTAGTTTAGCCATTGAAATCCTTCTAGCAGACAATTCTCCCACCCTTGTATTTTACTCACATAAATGACCCTAGACCAGCATCTTCTCTGCTAATGCTAAAACCTCCTTCTCAACTCACCTACACTGGCTGCTCTTAACCACCAGTTTCTTGTCCTCCTTTCTAGTTCCCTCCCTTCCATACACTTCTCTCTTTACCATATAGCTCTCTCTTAATCTTTTACATCCCTGCTGGTACTTGCTACTCTTAGCAAATCACCACCCAACAAACAATCCCCACATGATCTATGCATGACCATCACTAAAATCCACTTTTCATCACCCATACTCCCACTTTTTCCAGACAGGGATGCTATTACATTCACACACATATTTCGGGAAATGAAATTTGTCACTTATATTGTACAGATTTGGCCATTCACTAAGCCTCTATATATCTAATTTGTAATTACTTTTGTTTCTTACATAGAACAATTCTTCTATTTCTTATTACATGAAATTGTGCTCCAGCAGTTTATCACTTCAGGAGATGTCAATTAAAACAAGAAATATTTTCAAATTCTTATCCTGTGCTCATTGTTTCCAAAAAATATTATCTGAGGGCAAGCCATAGGATAGACAGAAATTAGAGACTTTCTTTGGAAACTGTTGTTTTTTTATTTTTAAACATAGAATTCACATAGCATAAAAGTCACCATTTTAACCAGTTTGCATAACATCTCAGAATTAGTTCTTAAGAGATGAAATCCTCCTTCCTTGGGTAGCTTAAAAAATGAATTACACCCACTGGGCATGCTTAGGCCTACCAGAAGAGGGGGGCCTCTTTCCACCTCTGTGTCTCCATATTTATTCAGTATTGTGTGTAATAGAATTCTAAGTGCTGAATATTAGGATCAACAACATTCTATATGATCAATATCAGTAATTAGGCAATTAGTCATCAAATCATAAATTTATGTGGCCTTTTGAAATTCTAACAAAATTACTACATATTATTACTTTATTATTATCTCTCTACTATACTATGTGCAGTGGTTATGTTTTTTAACCTTCCAACATGAAAGATAAAAAGATATTTATGAGAAAGTAACTGACTGCCTTAAGATAAATTATGCTATTGCTGAAGGTTATCAGCAAGAGTAACTGCTTAAGAACATTTTACATGGGGAAAATCCTGCTATAGGTGTGATTAGGCTAAGAATCTATTCCTCTCTGTAAAAGGGAATAAGAAAATGCTTAGAAATTCTTTGCCTATCTTGAATATTATCTAACATCTTCTATAGGAGAGAAGAGAAAATGGATTATGAAGCAACTTGGACAAACAGCATCTACTGAGAATCAGAATACAGTTCTAAAACATGACTGTGTCACTAGTTCACTGTATAGCCTCTCACACCCTCTAAAGTTCAGTTTATCATATAGCCACTCAAGGGATTTGTTTAGAACTAAGGTGCAAACAGGTGACAATGACATTAGATCCATTCTTCTGGGTAATACTTGTGTTTTGTTTGATAAAGTGAATGCATTTGCAACAAAATACCACCAGTCTTTTGAGTGCTTCAAAAGCATTGGCCAGGTTGTATAATTCAACATCACCTTTAGAAATAAGCTTGAACTAAGGGGCATAGACATACTATTTAGAATCCTGATCAAGTTCTGGATGTAGCCAAACTCCCTTTTAGTTGCCAGAGCTCAAAGACAAGGAATTTTATATGTTCTATTCCAAGTCTAAAAACACAGGGTAGACACCTTAAGGCTATCTGTTTTACTTATTGGTCCAACATGCCCTGTCCCGGGAGTATTTGACAAATCTCAGAAGAATCCTAACTTGCCAACACTAGAAAACAAACTGCCATGGCAATTTTTCTAATAGTTGTCCCACTTGTCCTTCCTTCAAAGTGAACTATGTAGGGAAACAGTACTGTAAAAAGATCACTGTATGAGGAGAGACAGTATAGGAATGTCAGTTCCAGCTTTGTTGCTAAACAATTCTGTGAGCTTCGTCACTTTAATTGGCTTGGTACATCGGTCCTGCATCTATAAAATTCACTGGATCAGTGGCTGTTCAAGTACAAATCTACAGAACTCATAGGGCTCTGTGGAGTTGCTTCAGGCTGTTGTTCTAGGATGTGAGGAGAGCTCCAAACTATCCTCTAGGTGGGACTCCACTTCTACCCTCCCTTTAGCCAGAACAGTTCTACTTTTGTTTTATACATTTGAGCTTTTGGATATGAAGCTCTTTGAGGGAAGATTTTGAGGCTCTGAAAGTCTATTTCTGGATGACTGCTCTTAAAACTCTCCTTGGCTGATTGTTACGGAACTCCATGTTGCTAGTTTCAGCATGACAAAACTGTACAACTTAAAAATTAATGAGAGTTCTAAAGCAGCAACCAAAGAACAAATGGCATCCTTTGAGAAAGGTCAGTGGCTAAAAGGAATTGTGGGATGATGCAGTTTATGGAGCATGCTTGTCAAGTGTGCATTTATTGATAATGATGATGACACAAGTACTCCAACAGTAGCTAGATATTTTTGGTGTATGCATGTTCTTTTTTGCTGTAGTGCATTTTTATTTTTGTCATATTTTGCCAAACAATAAATGAAGGCAACATTAATATTCATGAGAGGTTGCAGGAAGAAAATGTTGAGTTTGTTTTGCTTTCAGGGACACAAACCACTGAAGAGAACATACTGTAAACTTATAGTTGGAAAATAAAATAACAACAACAATAATAATCTACCTAATTCTCTAGGGTACATTAAAAACACACATGGTTGTCTAAACTCATTTATGAGAGTAAAGCACATCGTAAGGGCCCATATCTCACCCATATGTGTCTTGACTTGACCCCTGCAGTGGGCTGGAACCCATTCAAATTTTCTCACACGTAGTACGAACTTGAACTTGGTTACAGAACCAAAAGGGGTCCTTAGTACTATAACATTAATTGTACTTAGCTGCCAATATTTATCTTTCCTCCTCTAGATTGTGCTTTTCTTGAGGAGGAGAGTTTTCCAAAATATCTACCATAGTATTTCATAGCATTTCACCAGTAGCTGGAATTCAATGCATGCTTGTTGAAGTGAAAAGTTAAGGGAGGTGTAGATCAAAACTTCATGTTAAGGCATAAAGGCATTTCTGTAGAACCCAGGCAGGCTTTCTGGTCCTGGTTACTGGTAGACATTCTTAGGCTGGGCAGGGCAGTGGAAAAATGGGCCCAGGCCTTGCCTCCGTGAATACCCACAGTTCTAATAATGAATCAGTTGAAAACTAATGAGAATTCTCATCCCAAGCAACAGGTTTGAGAAACATGAAGACTTAGAAAGAATACTGGCTCTAAAGTGTAAGTCCAAAGCTCAAATATTTCTATGGCCACCCTCTTTCTACGACAGTGTTTTTCAACCATTGTGCTGCAAGAATTGTTAAAGAGTATAATACCTGCCCATTTAGCCAGGGCCACTGACTTCTTTTCCCTTAAATTGTCAAATTAAAAACAAATTGTCAATAACTAACACAACAATAGCCGTCTGGTGTATATGAATCAAAATTATACCTATTTTTTGTCAGATTGACAAAAATATATTTTTGGTGTGCCACAGATTTTCAGTAATTAGTTTATGTATGCCATGAGATGAAAAAGTTTGGAAATCACTGCTCTATGAAATTGAGTATGGAACATTGCTTAACATCCTGGCTGTTGGAGCCAGATTATCTGGGTTTAGGAAAGTTATTTATAGCCTCTTTATGTAACAGTTTCCTATATGGTAAATGGGTATGATGCTATTACTTGACTCAGAGAGTTATTATGAACTTTAAATGTTATATATAAAAGATATAAATAATATATTAAAAACAACTTGGTACCTGGCCCATTGTAAATCTTATACAAATATTTTCTATTATTATTGTTATTATTATTCACCTGTTTAAACTTCAGTTACTTTACCTTTATTATTATTGTTAACATATTTTAAAACCCTCACCCCAAAATATGTTTATTGATTTTACAGAGAGAGTAAGGGAGGGGGAAGATATATATATAGAGAGAGAGAAAAACATTGATGCAAAAGAGAAACATTGATCAGTTGCCTTCCGTGTGTACCCTGAATGGGGATCGAACCTGCAACCCAGATATGTGCCCTGACCAGGAATTGAACCCATACCTGTATGGGACAGTTACTTCATCTTTAAAGTGAGGTTGTCATATTCACTTTTAAAAGTTGCAAAATACTTTCAAATAATATTTTTGAAATCCATGACATCATAAATGTTTATTAAATCAAAACTGTTATTTTTATGACATTATTATAAGTTCTGCTTCCAGTTATATGATGTGTAGCTGGAATAAACTTGATGTTCTCCTACATAAAGAGTGATTTATCATCCCCCCAAAAGGGGCACCGAGATTGTCCCATCATTACGCATTGTCTTTGAACAAGCTGTCTGCCATAAATTATTTCTCCAGAGGGGAAAATATTTTGGTCAGCTTGTTGGTATTTTGCTGCTGCAGTAGATTTATTGTATTTTGGCTCAATCTCTGAACTGGAAACTCTGATAGAAAATCTGGAGTTTGATTACAGCCATGCCACTGAACTTGGCTAAGGCACCTCACCTTCCTGGCTTTCAGGTTAGTTTTAGGTAAAGTGGGTTATGATGGAGTTATGGTGAGGACTGTACGCACTAGTGCAGTACAGCACTTAGTCCAGTACCTCTGATTGCTCAGGAAGTTTTACTTCCCTCCTTTCCTTATCTCTAATGTCAAACCTTTTCAGTAGTTTTTTGTTTGTTTGTTTAAACCTCACTTCCAACTTCAGCATTTCGTCTCTTCATAATATTCTAGATTTGGTGTAGTTCATGGTTTGACATCAATATGGAATTCTTGCATCTTGATTTCTTATGTCACCATGGAATTTTTGGTAAACCTAACAGTATTTTAATGCTGTTGAATATTAACATTTATGTTCTCAAAATTAGTAAAACCAGATTGCTCTAACTATAGAGAGAAGGACAAATGTTTGAAACATGTACATAATCATTACCCTTTGCCAAAAATTCAAATTCATTGATTAGTCACAGCCAAACATTTTGAAACAGCCAAATATTTTGGGATCATCCAAAAATTTAGGGAAATTAATCCAATTATATGGCTATATTCCTTTGTGAATTCTATTGATAACTATTTGGGAAAAATAGAATATGAAAATATAAATGTGGCTCAGAGAAATCTTCTAAGCCAAAAACATTGTGAAAAGTTTTGCTATAATCCATTCAGAAATTCTGAAAGGTAGACTGATGTATCATCCTTGCATAGCCACTGAGGAAATTAAAACACTGAAAGAATGAGAGATTCCTCTCTCTCCCAGCATGGCAGGGACAAAGCCTGGATTAGAATGCAAATGCCACTGTTATTCAGACTAATGTAAAGCACTGTGCAACCCAAACTGCATACTTAAAAATACATGCCTACTATTAAATGGTTCTGCTGGAGTGTTTTCCCTCTTACTCTCCAATAATCCATTCCTATTTAGCTCTGGTAGGCAATCTAAGAACCACAGAATTTCACACACTTAAGGGGACGTGGAAATTAGAATCCATCCTTGGGACCTCACAAAGAAAATGACCGCAAGAAAGAAGAAAGGGACACTTGTCCACATGGCTCAACTATGCATGCGGTCACTATCCATAGGGTAAAAAGTCCCTACGTGTATTTTTAAAAATTCTAGTTCCAAATATATTCTAAGGCCAAGCATATTGAGAGGAAATATTGCAGACATGACCCAGAGTTCTGCTTGATTTAGGTTAGGACCATTAGGTGGGGGAGGAGGCAGGGAGGGAGGATAGAAGGAAGGGGAGATGGAAGGAAGGGGGGAAGGTCAGGAGGGAAGAAAGAAGAAAATACTAAAAACAAAAAAAACTTTTAAAAATCAATCTATGACCTATGACCCAAAGCACTGCACCAAATGTGCAACCAGCTCATGAGGACCATCTAATTCTACTTAATTACACATTTTCTCATTACATTCCCTCGTCTAAAAGAATTCACCTGGGAGGATGTATGGGTGAGTTGTTATAGGGGAGGAAAAAGTTTTATTTGATCGTCTTAGGGTCCCTTCCTGGGTTTGAAAATAAACCAACAAAGACAGATTAATAGAAGAAAAGCATACACATTTTATTGAATTTTTACAAGTGTATGGGAACCTTCCCAAGGAATGAAGACCTGAAGAAGTGTCCAGAGCAGAAAGATTTTATACCTTTTTAGACAAAGAAAATATAAATTTATGATGAACTGACAAAACAGTGGGGTTAGGTTAGGGGTAGTATAAGTGGTGGAGTAAGTAGGAAGAGTAGGGCTAGTTTAACAAGGTTTGTGCAGATTTTTCAACCCCAAGTTCCCTGTCTCTGATGATCAGGTTGTCTCTCTCCCTCCTGGTGCAGGAGGGCACCTTTCATAGGGGAGATTTATCCCCTGCTTTCAGGGAAGAAGAGTAAGGTGGGGAGGTCTCAAACATCTTCATTTCAAGATACACAATATGCCAAGAATATTGTTGGGTAGCATGTCCTAAAACCCATCATTGGAGAGAAAATTCTGTAATACATGAGCTCTTTCCTTGCATTCCTGACCCAGCTCCTCCAAGTTTCCTGGCAGAGGCATGATTACTCAGCATGGACCAGCTGGTTGTAAAGAAAATAATTGGGGTCTGGAGTCAAGGAACACAGGGGTGTGAATTCCAGTTTTGCCATTTACTACCTGTGTGACTTTGGGCATGTCACTTAATCAGTCTAGAATCTTAAACCTACCCTTACACTGGATATAAAAATAATACCTACTTCACAATGTTGTTACAAGGAGCTGACTTGGGGGCTGGCACAGATTGACTATTAATTACAAGGTAATATTATTATAAATAACATGGATTTAGATACGTTGAGGTATCAACTCATTCTTGCCTGATGATCTAGGTTTACTTCCCATGGTTGCTTTTCAAAATTTTCAAGGTTCTAAAAGCTGAGCTACTTAATCAGAATTTTCCTCCCAGTTGTTCCTTTGCGTTTTGCATAATGCTTTATAAACTTTGGTTGGGCTCAATCAAGTAAATATTCATACTAATTAATGACTTATGGTTGGTATGCAATGAAGAAGGAGCCATAGGGCATATGCATATATATGCAAACTTTGAGGCTGGGATTGAAGTTTTGTTAAATTTGCAAAAATCAGAATTTGAGTGAAGTTACAAACTAATGATAATTTGCTCAGGGTTCTGAAGGAGACAAAAATCCACAGAGAAAAGGTCATTGATATCCTTATAGTAAACTATGTGCTATATGTGATAAGAAATGCATTTCTTTTTAAATATATGACTTTCAATTTAAAAAGCAATCCCTGGCCATTAAAGAAAATTTAGACAAGTGGAGATAATCATTGTTACCCAGAAGGTATATTACCATTAGTGCATTATCTATGCAAATATATTATGCATAGTATATGTGTATGCCTATTATATAAATGTTTTTTTGAAAACTGAAGTTAAATGGTATTTTGTATAACAATTATAGTCTATAGCTAAACCTCTTGATCATAAATTGTTTGACTCTGTAGTAGCTATATATCATCTTCTTGAACCTTTCCAATGTTAAATATCCCACACCTTGGAGTCACACACAAGCAAGCACTTAACACATACTTGCAAAGCTGTACCAAACACCTTTGTTTTTTGAGCTACTGGAAAAAAGAGAATCTCCAAGCCTGAGTAGAGTTCGGAATTTGGGAAGCCATCTGAGGAGAAATGCATTATTAATTTAAAATATGAAAGAGGAGTCAAAGTAGAACAAATAGCAAACTGTACAACCCAGAGTAAGACATCTCACAGTTACATACCTAGGCTGGTAGAAAGGTTGGTTTGATTCCACTCTCAAAATCCACTTACCTCTCATGGCATCAAGTCATGAACTGGTTATTTGTATGTGTTTGTCCCAATATAACTGTGTTGCAGCCTGTCAAGGCCTGGCAGATCCACCCTAGACTTGCGGAGATGCACGAAAATGAGCAGAGCCATGGAGATGCTTGACATATCTTTATTCACAGGTGGGCGAGCCACCCATGCTGTAAGCCTTATGTCTCCCTGCATGTTGCTGTGTGGCACACTGCATGTCATCTGTCCCCTTGCATGGCACAGGTCATGGCATCCAGCAGGGAGTCCCTACCTGCTTAAGTACTAGAGGCAAGCAAAGTCAACTTCAAGCCAGAAAATTATATAACGTAACGTAATTCTACTCATGCAAGCCCACTTCATGTCATGGGAACAGTTTATAGGACCCAGTCTCAAGGCTCTGGGAATACTACTTGTCAGGCCCAGTCAAGGCTATGGGAACACTGCTTCCCTTACTTACCCAGACACCTGGATGAGGGAGCCAGACTGCCTTTACTTACACTACAATAACTAACTTCTCACACTCTCACTATTTGTGTGAAAAATTTAAGAACACGGGAGGAAAAAACTGGGACAATGTAATTTTCTTTATTATAGTGCTATGCAGAAATTTTAAAAAATGATTTGTAATGATCTTATCAGGACCTGGTTCTTTAGTTAGAATTGATTTGAACTTGAAAAGTTGTATGATAGGGAAAAATGGAAATTTCCGTTAGGCAAGCTCAAGTCAGTATAATTATGTTTACTATAAAACAGGCAATAATAGTTATAATGTGAAACATAGCAGAAAATGAGAATAGTTAGTTTTAAAACAAAATAGGGAAGCCAGTGATGTGACAGTAATGCCATGGTTAGCAGGTTAGATTTGAGGTGTGTTGCAAACATCAAACAGTAAGTTTTAAGTAGGAATAGAGAGTGAGACAGTGGCAGAAAGTTTCTACTGCTGTGTACAATGGCTTGATTCAAAAAATGACTTTAAATGGCAGAGCCCAATAAAGGGGATATCTCTGGTGTGTGTGTTTTATGTCCTAGTAAATGGTTGTTACTATGAGCCTGGAAAGGAAACCAGTAAATATGTAGATTGCTCTTGTTGAGTTTACTTATTGCACAGTATTGGTTGAGAGACAGAATTTCATTCATCCACATAGTCATTTGTTTATTCACTCATATTACAGCAAAATATCTTTGCACCTCTTTTATGTTCTAGGCTGCATTTTGCATGATATGGATACATGGATACAGCAATGGACAAAACTGACAAAAGTTCTTAGTTGCGTGAAGTTTATAATCTCAGAGGGTAAGATGGAAAATAAGCAAATGAATATATAATATGATATCAGGTATGAAGTGCTATGAAGGAAAATAAGACAAAGGAAGTGTTAGAAAGCATGTGGTTTGCTGTTTGAAATAGAGAGGAGAAAAAGCCAATGAAACCTCAGGAAAGTGAACCTCAGAGATATTGACTGAACATGGGGAAGGGCCATGGGAGAAGCTGACAAACTTCACTGTTCAGAAAAAAGAGGTCAGAGCACGGGAGAGTGTGAGTGAGCAGCATGGGTTTTTAGGCTCAGGGAGATCTGAGTTTGAATTTTTTATTGAGCAAGAACTTTGTGACTTAGCTTAAGTTACTGAAACTCTATGAGCCTCAGTTTCATCATCTGTAGAGAAGAATATGTTTTCTGCAGGTTTATTTAGGATTAATTATGTATGACAATTTCCCTCTAAATATCCTTAACCCACTTATTGATTATAGTTGTGTGCTGTAAAGCCTATATTACCTCATTTAATGCTCACAACAACCCTGAGGTTGATACTATTATTTCCCTCATTACGCAGTTGTGAAAACTGAAGCACAGTCAAATTAAGTGACTTACTCAAGTTTGCATAGTTGTGATGGAGCCTTATTTCAAACTCCCAGGAAGCCTAACTCAATGATCAAAAACCATAAGCACTATACCTCCCTACCCACCACAGAACTGTAGGGCTTTACTTTCCTCGTTTATGAAATGAAGAAGCTGGAAGAGATAGTTCTGCAGCACAATCCATTCTTTTGTTATGATCTATGAGCACAGCACAGAAATAGATTGTAACTGGGAAGTACGGTCAGGACATCTGAACAGGGCAGATGTTTGAGAATGTCAGCTTCTAGCCACAGCTCAGAATGATCTGAAATGCTAGGACAAGAAAGGTGCCCTGCTGTTATAAACCCATCTTATTACTTACTCACAGTCTTTCTTTCATGAATGTGCCAGCTTTGAACATGCCGTATATGGAATGTGCTTGGCATAAACAAATTGATGGGCTTTGCAATGCTTATTCTGAGAACTTGATCCTCTTGTTTTCAGAGATGTGTTTGTGTTCTGAACATTAAATACAAAAAGGTGAAAGAGAACTCTAAGCATAGGAAATGCAAACACAGAGAGTAAATATCCATCAAGAAAAAAGTATTTGTGTATATATTGACATAGTGGAGGGGTGAGAGTGGGGATTGCAAGGATCCAGGGACATCACAGAATAAGCTGGAAAATCATAAATATGCCTCATGGGAATAGAAAAGTCATGAGAAATTGAAGCTTTTTTCAGGGGTCAGATGGTTTCTCATGATCCTTCTCCCATCTCTCTGCTATACGTTCTGCTCCTAAGTCAACATGAACTTTCAGCAACCTTTCAAAAGGCTTTAAGGAAACAGGGCTGCCCCAGTTGGTGTCCATACTGTTCAAATAAAACCAAGTAGTTGGAGACCACTAACAGAGGTGTGAGCAGGGTAAAGGCACAAACAAGGGTTAGAGACACTCCCAGAAACTGACAACCAGAGGGGAAGCAGTGTTATCATGGATCATAACCACTGATATCAGGGGTGGAGAGAGTGCAGTGAAGTCATCACTATAAACATACTTCCTTGCCTATTTATGTCTTTATCTATTCATCTAATATTTTCTTACTCCTTGTTCTCATTTAACCTTGCATAAATTCTTCTAGTTTCTAAACTTCTAGTCAGTGTGCATGTGTGGAGCTGGAATAATAGTTAAGGTTTTATTCTAAGTATATGAGAGGAAATGGTCTAAATTTAAAAATTCTGTCAGCCATTTCATCATTTGTGAGATTATCAGACCCTGTCAGGTCAATTAGTTTTTGATAGACCATTTGCGGTGTGTGGTGTGCTGTGAACGGTGTCAGACTTTGAGGTCAAGAGGCAAGGGATGAAGTTTTAATCCCTTTTCCCTGACTTTCTAAACCTCAAATTCTCATCTGTAAAAATACATAAAATAGCACTCGTAAGACTAATACAAGAATCAAATAATTCAAAGCTATGACAATTTCTGAAAAATAAAAAGTACCATATAAATACAGGCATCATGGTTTCCACATAGCCATGAACACAATGGAACCGATATGAACAATCTTTTTAGCAAAAAATTGGTGACAAAAATATAAGCCCAGTGAAAACCAGAGACTATTCTTGCTTATTCCTAAATCAGAAAACAAGATTGATTTCCCATATTCTAATCTTTAGCAATTTAGAAGCAAAAAAAGTAATGATGACAAAGGAGAGACAACTGCTATCATCCAACAAAGTGTCATATCCCATTATCATGCAAGGATTGAGAAAAATGCTTATAGGAAAAGCACTCAAAAGTAATGAAGAACAGATTTTTGTGGGTTTAGGAATATCTAGAAGTTAGGGTCATTTTCTGCCAAGCGAAGAGCACAATTTCCTCCTAAGTACCCAGAAGACACCAATTTATATGGGCTTGGAATAATGAATGTTTGTAATGATTATATTAAATTATCATGGTAAGGTTAAATTATGTTTACTCAAGACAGCAGGGATATACATAATATATTCTAGAAAGATACTCATTTAAAATAGTTAAGATTTTAATGATACTGGGAGACTTAAGGAGTTACTTGGAAAACAGTCCTCAATAGCTGAAGTTTTATTATACTATTTCACTGACTTATAATATAGAATGTTGGACATGACAATCAGTCATCTGTCTGCCTTCCTAAGATGTGTGTATTTACAGAGTTGAGTACGAAGTAACAGAAGCCTCCAAGCACTGGGTATCATGTTTACCTTGCTTGGAGAAGTCTGGCTAACTTTGGCTTTAAGACTTGGGACTTTCAGCGGTATAACCAAGGAGCTCAGCTAGTTTATGACCTGTGTGCTTAATAACAATTGAACAAAGGGCTGGCTGTGTCCTAGGGTATGACAATGGGCGTGGCAATGAGAGTTTGTCTGTATTGCTCTGGTTCATTTGCACATTTACTAAATACTCACAATTGCCTTACTCTATGCCAGGCATAGAGTGTTAGGTCTGTGGTAGTCACTGCGAACACATAAGTGAATGTGAGGGTAACCCCCAAAAAAAACAGTTTTATTTTTTGTGTATCCATTATAAACTCTATCCTACAACCAAACTGCCACACACACTTCAAGAAGGTGAGAAGTTTGCACCCTGGGTTCTAGGCCTTCTTATATTCTACGTTCTGGGAAAGAGATAACAGAACACCTATATCCAGGGAGATAAATGGCTAGGCAATGGACCAAAAAGGAGCCAAAAAGTGGCTGAATCTGTCCCAAGAACTGGCAGGACCGGAGAAAGGTTATGGGAAGAGGTAGCTTAAAAGAGCTGCTAATCTTGAGAAACGTGGTGACTAAAGCCCCTTGGCCAAATGAGGCATGGGGAAGGGTTCTGTGAACAGAGTTTTTGTCTTTAGTAAGTCCACTTTAAATTGGTTAATAAGCTCAGCAATAAAAAATAAACAAAATATTGCCATTTGTAACAACATGGATGAGCTTGAGAGCATCATGCTAAGTGAAATAAATCAGATGGAAAAGGACAAGAACACATAATTTCACTCATAGGTGGTATATAAAACAAAACTCAACAAGCAAGCAGACTCAAAAGTACAGACAACAGAATGGTGGTTAGCAGAGGGGAGGGGAGTGAGGGGAAAATGAAGAGGGTAAAGGAGGCCAAATATATGTTGATAGAAGGAGACTAGCCTTTGGGTGGTGAACATACAATGGCGTACATACACATTGTATTCTAAAGTTGTACACCTGAAACTTATAATGTTATCAACCAATGTTACCTCCAATAAATTTAATTAAAATAAGAAAACCAGCCCTGACCAGTGTGGCTCAGTGGATTGGGCATCATCCCGAAAAGTGAAAGGTCACTGGTTTGGTTCCTGGCAAGGCACATTCCTGGGTTGCAGGCCAGGTCCCTGAATGGGGGCACACGTGAGGCAACTGATCCATATTTCTTCCACACATGTGTTTCTCTTCCCCCTTCTCCTTCCCTTCCCCTCTCTAAAAATATATACATACAATCTTTGAAATAAAAAAATCCAAATTGTGGCCAAACTGGATTAGAGATAAAGCTCAGAGGACAAGGTCTCGAATCCTGATATTAATAAACAAAAAGTTAAAAAATTAAAAGATAAGTTTTTCAACAACTAGGTCAAAGAACTAAAAACAGAGACCACTCCTCATATTTCTGTGGTCTAAACATTCTGGGCCCATCTAACAGAATTGCACAGTGTCAAGCAGGGCAGAATCTTGATAGGACTTGGACAATACTTAATTTAAATTTAAAACAAAATAAAGTCATATTCATACATCTGAGAGTTGTGAAGGAAATATATGCACTTGAAATGAGTAGGTGATTAGGTGATAGATCCTGCCTTGGAGGACCTTGCAATCCAGAAAGATAATTCCTAAAAAATAAAACTAATCTCTCTGTCAGACTTTTCACCTGCAGATTTCTAATGTTCACTGTAAACCTCAAAGGTGGGGAATAGTCTGTATTTTATATTTAAAGGAACATACAGGATGATTTATTAATGAAAGTGTTTGTAAGTCATGACATACTGTGGATAAAATGTGTCAGTTCTTTTAAATAGAAATTGCTGTCACTGGCTCTCAGTTTGAACTGTAACTTTAAGAAATAAAAGAAGTAAACTGTTTCTACTGTGCCTGAAAGTGGGACGCGCAGCCCAGAGTGAGTTCTGAGAACAAGAAGAGATGAAGGTCACCACGCATGTCTTTCTTCTGTCACATGCCAAGTGTTATTGGACACAGTTGTGGGGACTCTAGTGTGCACAGGTGCTTGCTTTAGCTTTAGCAATTTTCCAGTTACATTTTCAGAAACGTGGAAGGATGACTTGGAGAGAATCCTCTCTCCAGTTTATAACGTAGAAAGATACGATGTGAAAAACTTGATGTGTTAAAAGGTATAGGCACTTTGATTCATATTTACATACTGTTTTTCATCTTGAAGCAAGAGATCAAAGCTACCAAAGTGCCTCCCAGAGGAAGCAGAAACAAAGGGATAAGCCAGAAAGTGCCAGAAACTCCATTTACAAGATAAATGGAAATTAAAAGTAGCCAGAGGCCTTCCCTTTTTTAAAAGCAGGATGCTAGTGAAATAGACCTCAGTGCTCCACAATGCTAGTGTTCCTCTGAACTGCAGGCATTCTTTGGACAACATTCCTGACATAAATTATCCTGCCTCTGCTTTAGCTCATCCTGTATTTTGTGAGACAAATTGATTATCAGGAAATATGTTGCCATAGAAATTCTACTCATAACTCTTGTTTCTAGAGCATAATGCATAATATCTAGTTCCCCTTCTATATTGCAGCCCTGAGTTTGGAGAGATGGTGACCAATGCTTCCCCCCAAATGCTTTAGTTCAGGTTTCTTCAAACATGTCACCTTCTTCTTCATTTCAGGATGTGCTGCCTTTTCCAGTTTCCTTCCTAAATTGTGTGTAAGGGGCTCAAGATATAATCTGAGTAGAATTATTGCTTATTTCATTTTTTATTTCCTAGTTATATATTGTTTTAAACAATATATCATAAAAGTTCAAGTGATACAAATAAATACAAAGAAAATAGCCATAACTCAACCAGCTTTTCTCCACCCAGAAATGACTAGTTTTTACATTTGATGGTCATTTTAGACATCTATCCATACAGATATGCAATTGACTGCACCTATAAATTATGTCTTAAAAATTTCCACTTCTTTTCTCCTCTATTTTTCATTATAGCCATTCTGATCTGTGTGTTGTTATACTTCATTTGGTTTAGATATGCCTTTCCCTGATGGTTAAGGATGATAAAACTCTTCTCATGCCATCTGTATATCCTCTTCAGTGTATATATACCCTCTTCACAAATCTCTGATCATGGATTTTGTCCATATTTTAATAGGATTTTTTAAAACTTACTGTTAAGTTTTAGGATATCTTTATATTTTAGATATTACTCCTTTTTTGTTTATGTGCATATTTTCTCCCCTATGTATCTTATCTTTTCAACTTCACATAGTATTTCACAGAGCAACAGTTTGAAAATTTATCAACTAAAGCTTTTATTTCACTGATTTTTCATTTTATGAATCATCCTTTAGGTGTCAAATCTAAGTCCTCTGCCTAGGCCTAAATCAAGATGTTCCCCTGTGGTTATTTCAAAAAGTTTTAATTTTGTGTTTTACATTTAAGTCTGTGGTCCATTTTGAAATAATTTTTGTTCAAGGTGTGAGGTTTAAATTGAGTTATATATGTGTTTTTTTTTTTTTTTTTTTTTTTGCCTGTGGATATACATTCGCTCTAACATCCGTTTATTGAAAAGGCTATCTTTCTTCCAATGGATTTGTTATTTCAACTTTTTCAAAAATCAATTAAACATTTTCTGTGTATGTTTATTTCTGAGTTCTACATTCTGTTCAATTGATCTATGTGTCTATTCCTCCCCTAATAGCACAGAGCTTGAGTAGCATGGTTATATAGTAGGTCTTAATATCAGGTAGAATAATTCTTCTCACTTTTATTTTTCTTTGTCTAGATTGTTTTAGCTATTTCAGGGCCTGTGTCTTACCGTATGAAATTTTATACCACAGGAAATTTTAAAATAACTGTCTTATTCTAAAAAATATACTTGCTGCGATTTTGATAGGAATTGCATTAAACCTATAGATCAACTTGGGGAGAATAATTATCCTTAGTATAGTGAGTCTTCAATTCCATGAGTACAGTATGTCTTCATATTTACTTATTCATTCATTCATTCATCACCATTTTTAAAAAATAAAGCATGCGCACTTCACAATAGTTCTGTAAGTATATACCTAAGTACTGCATTTTTTCCTGCTTGCACATGGACAGTGTTAGTACATAGAAATGTGACTGGTAATTGTGTGTTGGTCTTCTTTCCTGCGATATTACTGGAAGCACTAAATAAATCTAGGTTCTTTTGTAGATTCCTTGGGATTTCCTATGTACAAAATCAGGTCATCAGCAAATCAGAACAGCTTTCTTTCTTTCTTTCTTTCTTTCTTTCTTTCTTTCTTTCTTTCTTTCTTTCTTTCTAATCTGCAGGATGTTTGTTTTGTTTTGTTTCCCCCTACTATGCTGGCTAGAACTTCCAGTACTGTCTTGAATCATAGTGGTAAGAATAGAAATTCTTACCTTATTTCTCATCATAGGGGAAAGAGTTTTGTTTTTTATCAGTAAGTATAATATTGGTTGCGGGCTCAATTACTTTTACTTGATGAAGAACAACTTGATGAAGTTGTTCTTGAACAATTTAAACAATTTCATCAAGTTGTTCTTCATCAAGTAGAAGTAATTTCCTCTATTCCCAACATTTATCAATTGGATTTTGTCAAGTGACTTCAATGTTAATTGACATAATTGAATTTTTGTTCTTTAGCCTGTTGATATAGTGGATTATACTAATTGATTTTCTAATTGAACTATCCTTGAATATGTGGAATAAATTGTACTTGATAATGGTATGTAATTCTTTTCATACATTGTTAAATTTGATTTGCCAGTATTTTATTGAGAATTTTTGTGTCTAAGATTTTGAGAGATATTATTTCGTACTTTTTTTCCCTTCATTTAGTTTTAATATCAAGGTAATATTTAGTCCATAAAATGAGTTGGGGAATAGTTCCTCTTTGATTTTCTGAAAAAGATTGTGTAAAATTGGTGTTAATTCTCCACAAAATATTTTGTAAAAGTGTCCAGGGAAACCATCTGCATGTGGAAATTTCTTTTTGTAGAGGCTTTAATTGTGAATTCTATTTTTAATAGTTATATAATTTTCAGATCATCTGTTTGATCTTGGTTGAGTTTTGGCATTTTGTGGTTTATTTTTTGAGGAAATTGTCCATTTCTACTAAGTTGTCAAAATTTTTAGTGCAAAAATTTTTGTACTATTTGTTTACTAACTTTTCATGGCTACAGGATTAGTGATAATATCCTCTGTGTCATTCCTGATACTTATGATCTATATCTTCTTTCTCTTAATTTTTATTAAGCTTGCTAGAGGTTTTTAATTTTTTTCAAAAACTCCTGCTTTTGGTTTCATTGATTTTTTTCTGTTGCTTTCCTATTTTCAGTGTCATTAACCTCTGCTCTTTATTACTTCTCTTTTCTGCAAACTTTCAGTATTTTTTCCCTTTTTTCCTAATTTCTGTAGGTAGTAACTTAGATTGTTTACTTAAGATGCTTCCTCATATCTAAAGTCAGCATTTAATGTTATAAATTTCCTTCTCAGCACTACTTAAGCTACAACTCACATATTTTGATATGTTGCATTTTCATTTTTATTCAGTTATACATACATTTGGTGGACTTCTTCTTTGAACTATGGGTTATTTTGAAGTGTATTGTTTAGAGATTTTCTTATTATCTCTCTGTAATTTGTTTCTAGTTTGATTTCATTGAGCCCAAAGAACACATTCAGTATATGATTTCCAATTTTTTAATTTGTGAAGTGAGTTTTATGGATTAACATATGATCTATCTTGATGAATATAACATAAACACTTGAAAAATAATGTATACTACGCTTTTTTGCATGGATATTTTGAGCATATACATATCATTTAGATTGTGTTGGTTAATTACATTGTTCAGATCTCCTACATCTTTGCTGATTATGTGATTTGCTAAACACAGGGGAGTGTTGAAGTCTCCAAATATAATTGAGGATCTATCACTTTCTCCTTTCAGCTTTAATAGTTTGTGCTTCATGTATTTGGAGTCTCAGTCATTTAGTGTTACATACATTTAGGGCCATTATATCTTCTTGGTTGGTTGATTATTTTATCATTGCATTTGTCTCTAATAATTTCTTTGTTCTAAAGTCTACTTTATCATCTATTAATATAGCCATTTGTGTATGTTTGGTTAATGCTTGTGTGTCTTTTTATTTTCAATTTGAATTAAGTTTTTCATACTTCACTCAAAGTGGTAAATTTTGAATTTGGGTTTCTTGTTTGTAGCGTATAGTTGGGTCAATTATTTAACTTCATAATGCCAATCTCTTTCTTTTTATTGGTATATATTTAGACTATATGTAAGGTAATCATTGATATGTTAGTATAAAATATATTTATATGTTTAAATCCATTTTATTATTTGCCTTCTTGTTTCTTCTCATTGTGTTTCCTCTGTTTCTCTCCTTTTTTTCTTTTTATGAGTTACTAGAATATCCTTTTGGAATTTCATCTTTAGTTTTAGTGTTTTTGAGTATGTATGTTTATATAGGTTTTACAGTGGTGGTTCTTGGTATTATACCATCATTTATATATATGTGTGTGTGTGTGCGCATGCATGTGTGTGTACACACATATGTAC
Organism: Anoura caudifer; assembly: GCA_004027475.1. Taxonomy (NCBI): domain Eukaryota; kingdom Metazoa; phylum Chordata; class Mammalia; order Chiroptera; family Phyllostomidae; genus Anoura; species Anoura caudifer. Next base: position 64,033 of record PVKU01003080.1, on the reverse strand, counting down.
ATATGATGGTGTTATATATATCTATCTCTCTATATATATATCATGGTTTATTCTACTCTATAGAGGTTAACATTTTTCCACTTTAAGTGACGGGTAGAAACCTCTTAGTAGTTTGTGTCTTTCTAGGAATGTATTTCACTTCAGTTGTCTAGTTTGATATTATATATTATTCATAGTATTGCTTTATAATACTTTTTTATATTTGTAAGGTCAGTAGTAATGATCCCTTTCACTTTTTAATCCAGTAATTGTAATCTTCTTTCTTCTTCTCTTGGTCAATATAGCCATAGATGTATTAGTTTTCTCTAGCTGCCATAATACCACCACAAATGGGTGGCCAAAAACAACAGAAATTTGTTCCATCATAGCTGTGGAAGCCAGAAGTCTGAAATGAGTGTGTTAATAGAGCACATTCCCTCTTGATTCTCTAGGGAAGAATTTCTTCCATGTCTAGATTCTGGTACTGCAGCAATTGTTGTTATTTCTTTTGCCTTTTTCACATTGCCTGGCACTCCTTGTTGCCCCTCTCACATTGCCTCTCTATATCTGTGTTAAATACCCCTCTGCCTCTATTCCATAAGGACACTTGTGATGTCATTTTGGCCACACCTCAGGTAATTTAGCATAAGCTCTTTACTTTGTAAAGTATCAATCACATGCTTCAGAGATTGACATGGATATCAAGTTGGGGGTTGGTTGAAGAGTGATTTTTCAGCTACCACAAAAATTGTAAATTGTGTTCATATTTTCAAAGAACCAGCTTTAGGTTTTCTAATCTTTACTTGATTAATTTCTGATCTAATCTTTATTATTTCTTTATATGTGTTTTCTTTAGGTTTAGTTTACTCTTTTTTTCTCCCAATGTCTTAAGGTGGAAGATTATATTATTGAGTTGATATCATTCTTCATTTTTAATGTAGGTATTTATAGCTATAAATTTCTCTATCAACCCTAAGTTAGGTGCATGCCACAGCTTTGGTATGTTGTATCTTTGTTTTATTTATCTCAAAATATTTTATGATTTCCATTTATATTTCTTCTTTGACCCATTTGGGAATTTAGAAGTTTAATTTTTTTATATATTTGTGGTCTCCAAGTTTCCTTCTGCTGTTCATTTCTAATTTTGTTCCATTGTCATTGGAAAACACACTTGTATTATGTCTATCCTTTTCAATGTATGGAGGTTTGCTTTATGGCTTAGCATGTATCATGTTCTGTATCATGGAGAATGTTCCATGTGCACTTGAGAAGGATATGTATTCTGCTGTTCTCGAGTGCAGTGCACTATAGATGTCCGTTAGGTCTAGTTGCTTTATTGTATTACTCAAGACTTCTGTTTCTTTATTGATTTTTTCCTAATTGATCCACCTATTATTGAGAGTGGGATATTGAATCTCCAACTATTATTATTGAATTATCCATTTTCCCCTTTATTTCTGTTGATTTTGCTTCAAAATTGGTGTTTTTTATTAGGTGCATGAATGTTTATAATTGTTACATCTTTCTGATTTTTTAATCTTTTTATCATTATAAAATATCTTTGTTTATCTGTCAGCATTCTGTGGGGTTAAATTTATGCTCCCTGATATTGTTATAGCCACTCTATCTTTCAGGTAATTGCTGTTTCCATGATATACTTTTCTTCATTTTTCTACTTCTAATTTGTATCTTTGATTCAAAGTGTATCTTTTATAGACAACATTGAGATGGGTTTTGTTTTTATTATCCAATCTGACAGTCTATTCATTTAATATTATTATTTACATCTGCCATTTTTATTTTGTATTCTATATAGCTCATATCTTTTTTTTGTACCTCCACCCTTCTTTTACTGTTTCCTTTTGGGTTATGTGAATATTTCCTACTGCAGCATTTTAATTAATTTAGTGATTTTTTCAGTATATTTTTGAGTTATTTTCTTAGTGATTGTTCTAGTGATTACCATACACATCTTAACTTTTCAGAATCAGCTTTAGATTAATACAAATTTAATTGTGGTGAGCTATAGAAATATTACCTATGTAGATTCATTCTCCCTTTATGTGTCATTATTTGTATACACATTTTATCTCTATGTGTTACAAACTCAACATGCCATTGCTATAATTATCATTTTGTATGATTGAGAGAAGAATAGGGAGCAAGTACATATGTGTAGCTTTTGTTTTATTAGACTTCTTATTTGGCATATTATCAAATACATTACATTTCTATATGTTATGGGTTAAGTGATATATAATATCCATATTGTTTTGTACAGTTGTTTTTTAAATCAATTAAGAGTAAATGAGAAAAATATGCATTTATACTCTTTTGTAATTACATAATCACTTTTACTGGTTTTCTTTTCTTTTTCATTTGAATTCAAATACTGTCTGGGATCACTTGCTTTCACCTGAACAACTCCTCTAATATTTCTTGTCAGCATGGATAAACCTAAAGGTTATCAGGTTAAGTGAAATAAGTCAGGAAAAGATAAATATCAAGTGATTTTACTTATATATGGTATCTAAAGAACAATATAAACAAACAGACAAACAAATGAACAAAACAGAAACAGACTCAGAGATACAGACAACAGACTGATGGTTGTCAGAGGAGTGGAAGGTTGGGGGACTGGGCAAAAAAGGTGAAGGGGTTGAGAAATATGATTGGTAATTACTACAAAATAGTCATGGAGATATAAAGTACAGCATAGGAAATATAATCAGCAATATTGCATTAACTATGTATGGTGCTAGTTGGGGACTGGAAATATAGAGGAACACTTTGTAAAGTATTGTATATGATTTTCTAACCAATATGCTGTATACTTAAAACAAATACAAAGTCATATTGAAAAATATTCCTTGTATGTTGTCTGCTAGGACCAAATTTTCTCAGTTTTTTTTTTTAATTTTTGTGAGGATGTGTTTATTTCACCTTTTTATTTCAAGATAGGTTTTTTTATATAGGATTTTTGCGTGACTGTTTTCTTTGAGCATTTATAATGTGTTATGCCACTGCCTTCTGGACTCCATTATTCTGTTAAGGATCAGCTGTTAATCTTATATGAGTTCCCATGCAAGTCATTTTTCTCTTGATGTTTTTCAAAAATTTTCCATTTGTTGTTTTCTTTCAACATTTCTACTATGAAGGGTCTTTTGTGGATCTCTTTGTAGTTGGCCTACTTGAAATTCTTAAGCTTCCTGGATGTGTAGCTTGAGAGTTTTCAACAAATTTTGGAAATTTTCAGCAATCATTTATTTGAATATTTTGTCTTCCCTTTTCTCTCCTCTCCTTCTGGCATTCCTGTTACATTATGTTTATGTTCTTAATAGAGCCCCACATTTTCTATGGCACTGTTCATTTTTCTCAATTCTTTTTTTGGATTACATAATCTCTATTGATCTATCTTCAAATATACTATTTCTTCTGCCATTTCAAATCTATTCTGAAACTCTTTTAGAGAATACTTCATTTTATGTATTGTGATTTATGACTCCACAATGTGTATATGGTTCTTCTTTTAAAAAAATAACTTCTAACTTTTCATTATTGGTCTCTGTTTAGTGTGATTGTTACAGAGCAAACAGAAGGTTCTTGAGATTGGCAAAACACTTTCAAAGTCTCACTTTCTCGAACCTGAGGGGTCAGTCTTCCACGGGCAATTAGGATCCGGATGAGCCCCCAAAACTGTTACTGAGCAACAGAAAGGGTCCGTTATTGTCCGCCGCCTTATGGAAAGATGTCTCTCAAAGCCAGAGATTTGTGAAAAGGAACAAAAATGTTTATTAATGTTATACAGAGTCAAAGTAGCAACCTAATGTCTCCATTAATATATCAAAGTCCTTTAGGATACCCAGATACCCACAGTGCTTCCTATCTCCCTCTGCCCTAAGTCAGGGTACCGTACTTGCAAGGAAGAGAAGCAAACGTCTGGGATCCAGGCTCTTGACACCGTCTGCTGTGTCGTCGTCCAGGCAGGATCTCTGTTAATCTGAAGCCATGTGGCACCTTCTCATGGCCCACTGGCAAGAGTTCTTTCACCCTTCTTCCAGGAAGTATCTCTTGTTCCCAGGCCACGCAGCCAAAGGGAGCACCCCAAAGCCGCGTGGTCCTTCTTCTACCAACGCTGTGGGGAAGGGGTCCCCACTGTGGCAAAGCCTCGTGGCTCTCCCTCTTCACCAAAGCTGCAGGGGTCTGCACTCTGGTGAAAACACATGGAATCTCTCCCTCTGGCAAAGCTGTGAGAGGGTCTCCACTCGGGCAAAGTCTAGTGGCAATTCTCTGCTAAAGCCACATGGTGATTTTCCCTCATGGAGCTGCGGGTCCTGCTCTCTGGTGAAACCGCGTAGATCTCCCCCAAATGGCTGCCACGCCTGGGTTTAAATCCCCACACCAATCCTCCTCTGCAGCCCTATTTCCAACTCCTCCTACAATCGGTTACACCTGCCAGCATTTCTGTATGTTTCCAAGGTTATTGGGATGCCATCATGAGTCTGGGCAGGTGTGTCCCATTTTCTGGAGCCAATCTTCTCCAAGCTCCCACACAGGTGCTTTAACTTAGGGTTCCTCCCCCAGTCACGTCCTTGGGGAAGTCCTTTCCATCCCTCTGGCTCAGAGCGTGGTCACAGCTATTTAACATATCTAAGCTACCAGCCAAAGGCTATAGATATGTTAAAGGACCATGCCATGGATTAGCAGCTCTTCATGTCCCTGCTCCATGTGTCCCTTCCCCCAACTCATACCTGTGGGGGAGGGGTGAGGACATCTTATATGTCCCTCTAATATTCCCTGGACACCGTGAGTTCTGGGCCCCATTCCAACTCCCTTTTGGGGCCCCCCTCTTGGCTGCACCCTGTTACATGATGGTGTTTACATACCTTCCTTTATTTTTAATCACAGTTTCCTTTAGTTATTTGGACATGTTTATTATTGCTTATCTGTTAAATCTGACAACTGGTTATTCTCACAGTTTTTGTGCCTTCTTTTTCTTTCTTTTTTTCCCTTTTATGACCTGTGCATCGTATCTCCCTACTTCTTTGCATGTCTCCTAATATTTTGTTGGAAACTGAACACTTTAGATAATATATTGTAGCCAGTCTAGATACTGGTCTCCCACTCTGGGGCTTGCCATTGTTACTCGCTTGTTTATCTATTTAGTGACTGGCTGGATTATTTTAGTGAAGTTTCTATCTCTCACACAATGTTAAGTCTCTAATGTTGCTCCTCTGGGTGTGGAGCCTTTGGTATAACCACAGTCACCCTAAGATGGTAGTGGTTTGGGCAGGGCTTTCCATCAATGTGTGAATCCTTGAATACATCCAGTTGTGAGGCTCTATCAATTGCTGGCTGTTTCTTTTAATATTTTCATTAATGTCTAAAGCACCAAATGCTTTCGAATTTCAGCTCCCTTAAAGGGGTAACTCCTGAGGTCAGTTTATGAGATTTGTTCTGACCCCAGAAGGGTTCTTCTCAGCTGTCTCTTTCTGCTGTTCTCTCTGGCCAGTAATACAGCCTGTTTAATCTCCAATTAATCTACTAATTTCCTTTCAATTACTTTTTACCACAACACTACTTTTTGTTCCAGAGCCCCTTTAGGCATGAACTTCTCCACATTCTATTGCAAATGAAGTTAGTTGCTTTAAGAAGAAATTAGTATGTTTCTTTTTTAGGGCTGCTTCTCCTCCTGGGCAAAATCTGTGAGCCTCAGCTCTGGAGCTGTAAGTGGAAAAACAACGGTATTCTTCTCTCTGAGTGAAAACTCTGCTCTTAGAGCTGAGTACATGGTGGGGTGAAGTAGGCAGTAGCCCTAATTCTTTATGGCTTACTTCTTGCAGCCTGGAGCCACTGCCTTACAAGCTGGGGTGAGGGCCACAGGACTCCAGTATTCTCAACAGCTCCATGCTCAAGACAGAGTCACCATCCCACAAGTTGAGCTTGTTCGGAAGAAAGAAACTCCCTTTCTCATCTTCATTCCTTCAGAACTTAGCTTCAGCAACAGGTAGTTTGTAGCCTTAGCAATAGGTAGTTGGTCCAGGATGAGAAATACTAATGTTCTACCTCTTGTCCTGCCTGCCCCATGAAAGATAATCCCTCTATCTGGTAGCTGAGATGAGAGGGAGCCTTGTGTTCTTGTCTACACCAAGTTTGCATTGGGATTTCTGTCTTGAGCTGGAAGAGGAAAGGGAGAGAGCAGACTGTGGTTCCAACACCACAGACTTCAGCTGTACCTACCACATTTTAGATTTTCTTGAATAAATGATTTCTCATGCTCTATGTACAATTAAGACTATTTCCAGAGAGTGTAAATGATATTTTTAAATAATTTTCAGCAGTTTCTTTGCAAAGCAGGTACACAAAGCTCTTCTATGCATCATTCCAGAGGCAGAACCAGCTTCAATAATTTTAACATGGCTTTCTCCATTCCTGACTTCTTCATTTTGCTTTATACCTTGGTTGGCTACATGTGTTTGCTAAGTTTTTTTTTTTTTTTAAGAATTATTGTGTTCTCTCTGACTGTTTTCATGATCAAAAATATCTGCCTTTTGTATTTGTACTTGAATAAGATTAGCCACTTAAAATATTCTTGGTGATTTTTTTTTCCTTAGAACCTTATAGACCTTCTTCTATTGTCTTTCTACATGAAGGATGTTATGGAAAAGTCTGGAACTTGTTGTTTTTTTTTTTTTCTTGTACTTTGAAGTAACCACTTTTCTCCTGCAAACTTTTTTTTTTTTTCTGGATATTAAGTAACTTATTGAGAATATATGTTAAACTTTATTTTATGTCCTGGTGTATGTTGTATCTTTCAAGGTTCAGATTCTTTTTTTTTTCCTTATTTAAGAGAACATTTCTGATATGTCTTAGAATACTTTTGTTTCTGTCCCATTTATTGGGTTATTTAATTAGGAGATACCAGTTATCCATATTGGATTATCTAATTCTTTATATCTATCATTTTTAAAACATTAATATGAATCTTTTTAAAATTTTAATTGAGGTATAATTAACATTTGACTTTTATTTTTTGTGTGTTTCACCCTGGTTATTTCAAAACTCTAATCTGTTCTTTTTTTTTTTCCTCAATTTTTAGATATCTGATAGTGTTTTGATTTTCTTTTCACCTAACTTGGCATTCTCCATATTCACTTTAAAAAAAATCTGCTGCCTTATCTTTTTGAGCTGATGTTTTACTCTTTTGAAATCCGTATTGGTCCCTAAGCACAAAGCAGCTTTCTAGATTTTGCTCCTCTTTCTTTGATTGCATTTGTTTTCTAAATGGATTATTTGACTGACTTTGAGTTTATTTCCTTATCTTCTTTTGTTTGCTTCTTTTTAAAAAACATTGAATAATTGTGATGCTTTCCTGCTTTCATTTTTTCTCAACTTTATACCATTAATTTTATTTAGACTTGCTACTCATAGTGTGGTCTTCAAACTAGAGACATTGGTATTACCAATGCAGGCTTATTAGACATAAAGAATCAAAAACCCCACCCAGGACCTACTCAGTCAGAATCTGCAGTTTAACAATATTCCCAGGTGATTCTTATGCACATTAATGTTTGAGAGACACTGCTGAAACTTTACTATACATTGAGGTAACCTGGGGAAGTTTAAAGAATACTATGTCTGAAATTCTGATTTAATCTATATAGGTATGGCCTACACATGAGAGTTATTTTAAAATGCAGTGAACTGTGAGAACCACAGACCTAGATCTTCCATTTGCTGCTGATACTGTGTAGGTTTTTTCTTTTTGTAATTTTTCTCAGTTTATATAGTCATCTATCACTCACATTCTTCCTTTCTCTGCACACACCTTGTTACGGAAAATAATTTGGAAAATAATGACTCTGGAGCGATTTGGGGTAATAGAGTGAGGCTTTATTACACGCACGGACCCAGAGGAGGCAGTCTCCAAATTCTGGGCCCTGAACCTTGGCTGAGCAGGGCTTTTATTGCTCTCTGGACGCTCTATCCTACGTAGCAGAAGTAGGAGGTACAGAAGCTGATGCAAAAATAACTCTAGGGTTGAGGTGTCCTTGAGGTGTCCTTATTGGAAGCTGGGTGTTCAGAAGCCAAAGCGGGAGTTAGCTGCTGTGTACAGAAGCCAAAAATGGGAGTTAGCTGCTACATTCCCCGCTTTGATGCTAAACAGCGCTAGTGTCTGTTTTAGCATCAACATAATAGTCCGCATATTCTTCTTCCTCGATTTGGGTGGGTTGCAGTCTCTGGTAATGGTGTCTCTGGAGGGTGAGGATTTTGCTGTTGCCTTTCTAGTAACTGTAGTCTCTATCTGTTGGACTAAAGTCCAAAGCAGGCATGGACTAACTGTAATAGCTAAGAACAATAATAATGAAGGGCCTATTTCTGGGGCTAAAACTGAATACATGATAGATTGCCACCAAGGGATGGATGCCCAAGGTTGGTCCTGGTTCTTGATCTTGTTCTGCATATCCTGGAGTTTGTGGATATTTTCTTCTGCCAAAGCTGTGGGGGCCTGTACTCTGGTGAAACCGCATGGAACCTCCTCCCTCTGGCAAAGTTTATAATCATATAAAGGACAATGGACGAAGGTCTCATCTTCTTATAACTACTTCCAGCTGGACATGGACGTCGTCTTACCTACCCTTGGGTCAGGGGTGCCCTGAAAGGGAGGGGTGCAGCACAGAGGGAGTCCTTCCTGTAAGGGGAAGGACTTTACAGAATCTTGGTCAGTTGGCAGTCACCAGGAAGTCACAGGCTTGGTGTCCAAAGGCTGGCATTACTGGACAGTTGGCATTCTGGTCAGGTCATATTCTGGAGGACATAGATTTGAAAAGACAGTTGGAAGCACAATTAAATCATAACCACTAAATGACCAAGGCAGGGTCTTAGGTAAAGAAATGGCTTATCTGGAGGAAGGTATACAAGGCATGTTACACCTATTCAAAACTCTGGTGGCCAGTATATTTCACTGGGGCTGAGGGGACTATATTGGGATTTCCCTCCTTTCAGATATCTGGGCCCTTTCTGTCCAAGCCATCAAGACAGGAAAGGGCAAATTAGTTCTAAAGTGAAGCCCCACAGACTGCCCCAACCCTTCACCAACCCAACCACTTAGTTCAGCCAAACCCTTGAGCCTCATGGGGCGATGATGAAAATGGGCTTCTCAAGTGAGGCCTATATTGCAACCAATAACCCAGGTAATGAGGTCATAGGCATATGCCCTATGAAAACAGAAAACACACAGATTAATTCATACAGTAATCCCCAAAACAGTCTCTGTGGCTGTGAGATGGTCTTTTGGGAAGACACTCAGTTACAAGGTCCTTCATGCCTGTAATTGTACATCTTTGGTGACATTACAGACCCAGTTTCAACTTTCAAATGAAAGCAAACTTCCAAGACAGTTAGCTGCGCCATTCTGGTGTCTGATACTGAGCTTTGTGATTTTCCTTAAATCACATTTTTTCTCCTTAAAATCACCCTCATTATTATTACAGGGACTACTTTGGGTCCTGCTTTTAATTTTGACTGTTTGTTTGAATAAACACACCAAGAGCAGCCTAGATCACCTATGATCTTTAAGTCTGCTTTGCTGGAACTCACACAGGGAACCCTTAGATTGACTTCTCAGTCTGCCCCTCAGGGCACAGAAGCAGAGCCACACATCTGCCATCTGGCTTCACCTGTACCAGTCACTGCACTCAAATCCTTGAGCCTTCCATTGTGCTACAGGTTCCTTTTAGCCATCTTTCAGGAAAGCAACCTTTGTTCCTTCCCTGGAAAGACTGGCACAAACCGCACAACCAACCAAAGTACCAGGCTTTTTTTCGTGGGCTTTCGCTAGCTACACAATTCAATCCCAGTTCCTCAGGGCTTTCTGGTGACAACCAGAACCCATACATGCCTCCTTCAGGCGTGACATTCCAGTCAAAGTCTTGGTTAACAAAACCACTATTAACGACTAGTCTTATTGGTTTTATGCAACGAAACCTTATGTCATAAATCACTCCATCAGAATGCCAAATTCTGGAGGGATCAGGTAGGGAGAAAAATACAAAGTGTGAAGGAAAATCCTTTTCCTTCTAATATCACCAAAATTGCATCTCTATGCCTTATACATTCCATTACTAACTAACACCACATAATTCCTTCCCCAAACCTTCACTTTTCCATTTATCTTTACAGTTTCCCACAGACCTTCTGCAATGTTCACAAACTTTCTAATCTTCCTTTTCCTTGTTCACTTTCCTACAGATTATGAAGTTTTAACCTTCCCTGGAATCCTCAATTTCCTTTTCAGAGCAGATACAGAGCAAAATCTGAAACAATACACAGGTAGAGGCATTCTCCCCAACCGGTTACAGGCAACCTTAAATTAGGTCTTACAGATACAGGATTCTGCTCAGAAACAGTACCCTACTGGAACCACATTCCCATAATGCCAGAAAAAGTGCAGTTGAGGTTTCTTTTCTTCCAGGTTTAAAACTTTCACATACTTTATACATATTCTTACACATCCAGATTTTTAACCATTATTCACTTTTAATCCTAGTTTCTTTCCCACACTGGGAAGGACTATACTTAAACTTAGTATGTGGCAGCAAAAAATCTCTAGCACCACTGGTACCTTCTACTAAAAGTCCCTAAATTTGCAGGCACATCTTGCAGTTTTCCTAAAGCTTAGACCTTACAAACACCTTATCTCCATTAAAGACCTTCAGAACCAGAGCCATCTGTGTCCTTGTCCAGCTAGGAGGCTGGTTACAGCATGCAAACAGTCTCCCGTCCCAAGGTTAGCTTATCTACCTCCTGTAGGAGGATTACTATGGCTACTATCACCCTCAAGCAAGGTGGGGCAATCCTGCCGCAACATTGTCTAGCTACTTGGACAGATAGGCTACAGGCTTGTGCCAAGGTCCGACCTCCTGAGTCAGGACCCCTAGGGCTACCTTATCTGTTCATGCGCAAACAGGGAGAATGGCTTGTCAGGGTTGGGCAGGCGGAGGGCTGGAGCTCTGACCAGGAGTTCTTTTGGTCTTTCAAAGGCACTCTGCTGCTCTGGTCCCCAGTTGAATGGGGCAGTCTCGGCTCCACTTAGGGCCTGGTACAGTGGTTTAGCTATTTCTGCGTACCCTGGAATCCATATTCGGCTGAATCCAGCTGTCCCTAAAAATTCCGGAAGCTGTTTTCTGCTCGTGGGTCTGGTTTGCTGACTGATTACAGCCCTTCTTTCAGTTCCTAATGTCCTTCAAGTCTAGACACGTGAAATGCGAAGCAGTTGGGGGTGGGGTAGCTGGCTCAGCAATGTATACGGGTTGGGTACGGTAGGGTGCAGGGTCAGAGTGACCTCATTGACTGCTCGGAGATCCTGCACAAGGCGATATCCAGACCCATCTGGCTCTAACAGGGGGAGCAGTGTGTTCCACTGCGACTGGCAGGGGACCAATATCCCTATCCTGGCTCCCTTGGGTATGTGGTACTGCCTGAGACAGCGAGGCTGCACCCCGGGTTTCAAATCTATGATTTCTGGAGTGCAGCCAGTGGCAAGTCCTGGCAGATTTCCTTCTGCCCATACACTCCCCACATTTCCTCCCCTTACGGCGCAGACAAACAAAGGGTTTCAGGGCTCTCTCACTTGCCAGCCTGGCCTCTCCTCTCGCGAGGAACTTAGGTCTGTCTTAACTAAGGCTGCCCACGTAGAGTTCAGGTTAGCTTCCCAGCCGTTATGCCCTATGACAGACTGAGGAACCGCAGGTTAGGGCCCACTCATGCTCCGTAGGCTGACGCCCGTGGAGCCACAAACACATTCACTCTCTTTCACACGCACAATTTCGCAGAGTTTATTACTTTTCCCTCCCCGAGAAAGGGAAATCTGGTCCGGATATCTGATGCCACTAGGGCCTGAGTTCCCTCCTGAGAGAGAGAAACCTGGTCCGGATGTCTGAGGCCACTGGGGCCTGAGGGGGTGATCAGCCCCCTTTTCTGGTCTTGGGTCCAGTACCCGGGGCACTTACCGATTTGGCGCCTTCCAGACAAGCCTTAGTCCACTTTCCCCACCTGCCCGGGTTGAAGGGTGGCTTGGAACCCCAGGCGGAGGTGAGCCACAGCTTTCTAGGACCCGAAATCACCGAGGCACGTGCTTCCCTCTGGCTGCTGGCTTGCCCTGTCAGTCCCGGCCACCTTCACCGGAGGCAAACAGCCTGCTAACGTGAGTCGCTTCCTGATCAGGGAACCAAAATGTTACAGAAAATGATTCGGAAAATAATGACTCTGGCACGATTTGGGGTAATAGAGTGAGGCTTTATTACACGCACGGACCCAGAGGAGGCAGTCTCCAAATTCTGGGCCCCGAACCTTGGCTGAGCAGGGCTTTTATTGCTCTCTGGACACTCTATCCTACGTGGCAGAAGTAGGAGGTACAGAAGCTGATGCAAAAATAACTCTAGGGTTGAGGTGTCCTTGAGGAGTCCTTATCGGAAGCTGGGTGTTCAGAAGCCAAAGCGGGAGTTAGTGTACAGAAGCCAAAGCGGGAGTTAGCTGCTGTGTACAGAAGCCGAAAACGGGAGTTACCTGCTACAACCTAACAAACTGATATTGCCCTTTATTTACTCTGTATTCTGAGAGTGTTAAGAGGATAGAGATAGAAAGGAAGGAGGAATAGTTCAGCTATGAATGGTGGAACTGGGTTCAGCTCTTTCTTCAAAGATCCAATTAAATGTGTAACTTCATCACTCAAGAATGGATTCCAATTCTTATGTATTTCATCTTTGAAAATGGTAATGACTTAAGACCATTCCATTGGAATGCTGGGGCTTTCACTTTTAAGGGTAAAGAGTCCTGTACTCATCTGAGGACCACCCATACATCTTCTAGACCTGTTTCTTTCTATACTGTAGGAAGATAGTGAACAATTCTTAATATTTGTTGACTCACTTTCTTTTTTTAGTACTACTTTGGTGGCTTGATGGTGGGATTAGGAGTTATATTAAGACATGTCATAACAGAATTTTTACTTTCCTTTTTTAATATTTAAGGCTCAAGGTTACCACCTCTCAATTCATTTATTGATGATGAATTTTTATTCTTTTTCTTTCATTTTATTAGAGAATTGACTAGAGAGGCTCTGCTTAATTTTGACATTAATTTAGGTGTTATGTGCCTATTCATGCAATCTAAACTTGCATTTATATTTTAAGCAAATACACTTGGCGTTTTTGGGTATGCATTAGGCTGTAAACTGAGTCTCTAGTCAGAACATCTTTATTTTTTAACTATACTCTTGAAGCCTGTATGGTTTTATTAACCAATGTCACCCCAATAAATTCAATAAAAAGAGAAAATTGCTTCCAGTCTAATATTGTCAGATTAAAGAAAGTTGAACCACTGTTTAACCTTCTCTGAATCCACTGGGCTCTGATGTTACACAATCTAGATTGCTTCATCTTGCCAATAAACAGATAATAAAATGGTTTGTCCAAAGCCTACTGCAGTCAAGGTTCTGTATGCAATTAGCACAGCAGTCTCCAAATCTACTTATGCTAGAACTGAAAAATCATTCCTTTGGTGTGATTATGCATATTGAACCCATACTAGCTGTTGGTATATCTTTTGTTCTGGTTTAACAATCATGTACAGAACTTTGCTAGAAATCAACACCATACAGCTTGGTCTCTAGATTTCTTTTTTTTTTAATATATTTTATTGATTATGTTATTACAGTTATCCCATTTTCCTCCCTTCATTCCCCTCCATCCTGCACACCCTCTCCCATCCACATTTCCCCCCTTTAGTTCATGTCAATATGTCATATTTATAAGTTCTTTAGCTTCTACATTTCCCATACTATTCTTACTCTCCCCCTATTTTCTACCTACCATCTATGCTACTTATTCTCTGTACCTTTTCCCCCTCTCTCCTCCTCCCACTCCCCTGTTGCTAACTCTCCAAGTGATCTCCATTTCTGTGGTTCTGTTCCTGTTGTAGTTGTTTGTTTAGTTCGTTTTTGTTTTGGGTGTGGTTGTTAATACTTGTGAGTTTGCTGTCATTTTACTATATTAATCTTTCTCCCTATTTGAAATGGGATCCTCACTCTAATTAGAGATTACTGCAATGATTTCCTGAAGATCAATGATTATGTTTCTGAAATCATTTCTAAATATCCTTTTGGTACCCTTGGCAGTGATTTCTCTTGATCTGATAAACGGAACTAATTCAAACTGTTGGGTGTTCTTTCCTCATCTTTACTTCCTGCACTGGGATTGGATTCTCTCTTTTTTATAAAACAGTTATTGGTGTTATGTGGCTGTTCTACTACAGTTATCCCAATTTCCCCCTGTTGTTCTTCCCTGTGCTGCCCACCCTGAGCTCCCACAGTCAATCCTCATCTTGTTGTCCATGTCCATGGGTCATTTATACCTCTTCCTTGACTAGGCCTTTCCCCTTCTATTGACCCTTATCCTCCCCTTATCTCCCTTCTGGTCACTATCAGTCTGCTCCTTGTTTCCATGCTTCTGGTTCTGTTTCGCTCATGTGTTTGTTTTGTTCATTAGGTTCCTCTTATAGGGGAGATCATATAGTATCTGTCTTTCACTGCCTGGCTAATTTAATTAGCATAGTACTCTCCATCTTCATACATGCTGTTGCAAAAGATAGGTGTTCCTTCTTTCTTTATGCTGCATACTATTCCATTGTGTAAATGTACCAGAGTTTTTTGATCCACTCATTTATTGATGGGCACATGGGCTGTTTCCAGCACTTAGCTGTTATAAATAACACTGCTATGAGCATTGGGGTGCATTGGTTCCTTTGAATTAGTGTTTCAGGGTTCTTAGGATATAATCCTAGCAGTGGAATTGCTGGGTAAATAGGCAGATCCATTTTTAGTTTTCTAAAAAAATAACATACTGTTTTCCATAATGGTTGTACCAATCTGCAATCCCACCAACAATGCACTAGGGTTCCCTTTCCTCTGCATCTTCTCGAACACTTGTTTGTTTATTTGTTTATGATGGCCATTCTGACCGGTGTGAGGTGTTGTCTCATTGTGGCTTTAATTTGCATCTCACTGATGGGTATTGATGTTGAGCGTCCTTTCATATGCCTACGGGCCCTCTGTATGTCTTCCTTGAAGAAGTATCTATTCAGGTAATTTGCCCATTTTTTAAATCTGATTGTTTGTCCTCCTGGTGTTGAGTCATATGAGTTCATTATATACTTTGGAGATCAAACCTTTGCCTGAGGAATCATTGGCAAATATGTTTTCCCACATGGTTGGTTCCCTTTTCATTTTGATCATGTTTTCTTTAGCTGTGCAGAAGGTTCTTAATTTGATGAAGTCCCATTTTATTTTTCCCTTTATTTCTCTTGCCCTAGAGGACATATCAGTGAAAATATACTGCCTAGGATATTTGAAATTTTACTGCCTATGTTTCCTTCTAGGACTTTTATAGTGTTACAACTTATTTTTAGGTTTTTATCCCCTTTCAATTTATTCAGGTATATGGTGTAAGTTGGTGGTCTAGTTTCATTTTTTTTGCAAGTACCATCCTAGTTCTTCCAACACCATCTATTAAAGAAACTCTTTTTATTCCATTTTATGCTCCTTTCTCCTTTGTCAAATATTAATTGACCATAGAAACTTAGGTTTATTTCTGTGCTTTTTATTCTGTTCCACTGATCTTTGTGTCTGTTCTTAGGCCAGAACCAGACTGTTTTGATTATAATGGCCTTGTAGTATAGTTGGATACCAAGTATTGCGATCCCTCCTGTGTTCTTCTTTCTAAAGATTGCTGAGGCTATTCAGGGTCATTTTTGGTTCTAGATAAATTTTTGAAATATTTGTTCTAAATTTGTGAAATATGCCATTGGTATTTTAATAGGGATTGCAATGAATCTATACATTTCTTGGGTAGTATGGATATTTTAATGATGTTGATTATTTCAATCCATGAACATGGTATATGCTTCCATTTATTTCTATCTTTTTACATTTTTTTCTTCAGTGTTCTGTAGTTTTCCAAGTACAGGTCTTTTACCTCCTTGGTTAAATTTATTCCTAGGTACTTTATTTTTCTTATTGCTGTAGTAAATGGGATATTTTTCCTAGTTTCTATTTCTGATATTTCATTGTAGATGTAGAAACATGCCTTTGATTTGTGAATACTGACTTTGTATCCTGCTGTTTTGCCAAATTCATTCATTAGGCCAAGTATTGGTTTGGTGAAGGCTACAGGGTTTTCTGTGTACACTATGATGTCATCTGCAAATGATGACAGTTTTACTTCCCATTTTCTGATTTGGATGTCTTTATTTCTTTTTCTTGTCTAATCACTGTGACTAGAACTTCTAATACTATGTTTAATAAAAGTGGTAAAAGCAGAAACCCTTGTCTTGTTCCTGACCTTAGGGGGAAAGCTTTTAGGTTTTACCCATTGAGTATGAACAATAGGTTGCATGTTGGTTGCATATTCCTCAAATGTGGTCTTTATCACATTGAGGAATATTCTCTCTATTCCCACTTTGCTGAGCGTTTTTATCATAACTCAGTGCTGTACTTTCAAATATGTTTTCCTCATCTTTTGATATGATCATGGGATTTCTGTCTTTCATTTTGTTTATGCAGTATATTAAGTTTATTGATTTGTGAATATTATACCATCCTTGCATCCCAGGGATGAATACCACTGGTCATGGTGTATGATCTTTTTAATGTATTGTTGGATGCTGTTTGCCAATATTTTATTGAGGATTTTAGTGCCTATGTTCATTTGTGATATTGGCCTAAAATGTCTTTCTTTGTTGTGTCTTTATCTGGTTTTGGAATTAGGATGATGCTGGCTTCACAAAAAGAGTTTGGGAGTCTTCCATCATTTTGGATTTTTTGGAATCGTCTGTGAAGGATAGAAGTTAGGTATTTCTTAAATGCTTTGTAGAATTCTCCTGTGAAACCATCTGGTCCTGGGCTTTGTGTGTCGGGAGTTTTTTTTTATTACTGCTACTATTTCATCTGCTGTTATTGGTCTGTTCTGCCTTTCTGCTGCTTCTTCATTGAGTTTCAGAAGATTATATTTTTATAGAAACTTGTCCTTTTCACCTAAGTTTTCAAATCTCTTGGCATACAGTTCTTCATAGTAATTTCTTACAATCCTTTGTATTTCTGTGGTGTCAGTTGTAATCTCTCCTCTTTCATTTCTGATTGTGTTTATTTGGGTCCTCTACCTGTTTTTCTTGATGAGCCTGCTTAAAGGCTTGTCAATTTTGTTTATCTTTTCAAAGAACCAGCTCCTGGATTCATTGATCCTTAGAATTGTGCTTTTACTGTCTATGTCATTTAATTCTGCTCTAATCTTGGTTATTTCCTTCCTTCTACTTGCTCTGGGCTGTCTTTGTTGTTGTTCCTCGAGTTCTTGTAGGTATAGGGTTAAGTTGTTTGTTTGAAATATTTCTATCTTTTTTAGGTAGGCCTGTATTGGTATGAACTTCCCTCTGAGGACTGCCTTTGCTGTGTCCCATAAGTATTAGGTCATTGTGAGTTCATTTTTGTTTGTTTCCAGAAACTTTTTTATTTCCTCCCTAATTTCATTCTTGACCCATTCATTGTTTAATAACATGCTATTCAATCTCCATGATTTTGAGTGCTTTGGGTTATTCCTCTTGGGGTTGGTTTCTAGTTTCAGTCCCTTGTGGTCGGAGAAAATGCTTGGTATGATTTCAATTTTCTTGAATTTGTTGAGGCTTGTTTTGTGTCCTGTCATGTGGTCTATCTTTGAAAATGTTCCATGTGCATTTGAAAAGAATGTTTATTTAATTTCTTTGGGATGAAGGGCTCTTTATATATCAATCAGTTAAGTCCATTTCATCTAGAGTGTTCTTCAATGCCACAATAATCTTTGTTGATTTTTTGTTTGGAAGATCTGTCCATTTTTGACAATGAGGTGTTAAGATCCCCTACTATAATTGTGTTGCTGTCAATATCTTTCTTGAAGTCCTCTAAGATTTTCTTGATGTATTTAAGTGCTCCTATGTTGGGTGCATATATATTTATGATGTTTATGTCTTCTTGGTGGATTCTTCCCTTGAGTATTATGAAGTGACCTTCTGGGTCTCTCTTTATGGCCCTTCTTTTGAAGTCTATTTTGTCTGATATGAGTATTGCTACCCTGGCTTTTTTTTTTCCTGTTCATTTGCTTGGAAAATTTGTTTCCAGCCCTTCACTTTGAGTCTGTGTAGGTCTTTTGTCCTGAGGTGGGTCTCTTGTAGGCAGCATATGTGTAGATCATACTTTCTTATCCATTCAACTATTCTATGCCTTTTGATTAGAGCATTTGATCCATTTACATTTAAGGTTATTATTGATAGGTACTTATCATGGCCATTTTCATACCTGTGTGTTTCTCTCTCTCTCTCTCTCTCTTCCTTCCTCTCCTTAAAGCAGTCCCTTTAGTAACTCTTGCAGAACTGGTTTGGTAGAGGTGTATTCTTTTAGACTTCTTTTGCCTGGGTAGCTCCTTATTTGGCCTTCTATCTTGATTGAAAGCCTTGCTGGGTAAAGTAGTCTTGGTTTCAGGCCTTTGGTTCTCATTACTTGGAATATTTCTTGTCATTCTCTTCTGGGTTGGAGCATTTCCATTGAGAAGTCATCTGCTAACCTTATCGGGGCTCCCTTGTATGTTACTTCCTTTTTCTCCCTTGCTGCCTTTAAGATTCTCTCTTTGTCTTGGAATTTTGCTATTTTAATTCTGATGTGTCTTGAAGTGGGTCTCTTAGGGTTCCTCTTGATTGGGACTCTGTGTTTTCTGGATTTGTGTGACTTTTTCTCTCATCAAATTAGGGAAGTTTTCCATCATTCCTTTTTCACATAGGTTTTCTATCCCTTGCTCTTCTTCTTCTCCCTCTGGTATCCCTATTATACGGATATTATTACATTTCATATTGTCTTGTATTTCTCTTAATCCCTCTTCGTTCTTTCTGAGCCTCTTTTCCTTTTCTTGCTCTTTCTGGGTGTTTTTTTCTACTTTGTCCTCCAACTCGCTGATCTGATCTTCTGCTTCATCGATTCTGCTTTTCATTCCTTCCACTGTGTTCTTCAGTTCACAAATTGTGTTATTCATTTCCACTTGGCCCTTGTTGATAGTTTCTATTTCCTTTTTCATGTTGATATAGTTTGTAGTGAGTTCATCATAACTTCCCTGAAGTTTCTGGTAGCTCTTTGAGAGCTCTTGGAACTTCTTGACAACCATTGCTTTGAACTCAAAATCTGGTAGTTGAGTTGCCTCCATTTCATTTAGCATTCTTTCTGGGGCTTCCATCTTTTCTTTCATTTGTGGATTGTTTCTTTGTCTTCCCATTGTTTTTGAGACTCTTCTTGTCAGTCTCAGCTTCTTAAATTGATCTGTTCTGTCTCCCTTGGTTTATGGTGTGAACTTATAGAAGTTCACACCGGTAGAATGCCGGTGAGATTCAGTGGTGCAGTCTCCTTCGCGTATCCTGGTGTTCACTGCTTCCACCATTTCAGCTGTTGGGATGCTCACTTTTTGGGTCCAGCTCTGTTTTTTTTACAGCTCCAGATTTTGTGTCTTTTTTTTTTTTTGTCCCACCTAGGATCACAGGTGTGAGCTCTGGGTCTTCCACAAAGCCCCCTTCTCCGGTTGCTTGGCTGTCCCCAGTCCCAGAGCTGCCCCTGATCATAGAGCACCCCTGGCAGACGGAGACCTGACTGCTTTTCACAGCTAGATGTTATCTGGGTTCCTTTTCATCTTTAGTGCTATAGTTTGGGGATCCCAGCTTGGGATTTAGACCCCACACTTATCGGAGGGAAGTCCCTGGCCTCTGAAATTTCCCTCTTGCAGTTCAGCTGCTGCCCATGGGAGCCCAGGCGGCCCTCTCAAATCTCCTCCACATTCCATAGCAGTCACTTTGTGATGAAGTGGTTTCTTCTGTTTGTCTCTATTGTTCAGTTGGTTACTACAGATAATTTCTCTACAATTTAGTTGTTATTCTAGATTGGTCCTGGGAGGAGGTTAGTATAACTTCCACTTATTCCTCTGTCATCTTGGATCCTCCAGTCAGAATATCTTTAAATTTCAGCCATTTTATATTTGATTTTAGAAATTTTCTATATTGTGCTTTTATTATCAGTGTTTTAATGTTTTTTTTAAACATTCATTGTTAGTTTGTTCAAGCAATGTAGGTCATTTTTCAATATTATAAATATTGTGAAACTGTGTATATGCACTATAGCACATATATAAAAATATTTTCTTTCAAATAAGAGCACCTACATATTTAGGGGTATTCATATAAATACTTTTGTGCATGGAACAGATGAGATCTTATCAAACATAAATATATCTGATTTAGAATTTAAATAACAATGTAGTTAATTATTTAAAAAAACATTAACAGTTAAAAACAGAGCTCAAATTAAGGTAAAGAGCTAAGTACCCTACTCTTAAAAAATGAAATGAGTCTTACAGATTAAATTCATATATTAATATACAATAAGTGAAATTGTTTCAACTTATTATACATTAATTCAAGAGCGTTTTAACTTTATCTTAATCCCATTTACCCTATTTTTTAATTATACAAAGGTAATATTTTATTGAGTTGTAAGCTTTCAGGAAAGTTTTTCTTGATTAACAAGAGTCTACAAACTGAATACCTAATGAGTAAAGGTTCAGCAATGTGTGTAAGGTTACTGACAAGATTTGTGGACACAGAGGACCCTGATATATGAATCACTTCATTAATTTCATGATCAATCAGGCACCTTGTTTTAATGTTGTTTTGCAAGACCATCAAATTAAAGGAATCTTTGTTAAATATAAAATCAAGCTCTATTTTCTTTAAAAGTCTCCAAAGATTATCAAAATGTATATAATTCATTTACATAATTTTCATTTCATTTATTTTATTTTTACTATCATAAGTCTGAGGTCACTTGAAATTTATTTGAATCTATGAATTAATCTCCAGAGAATTAACATCATAAAAATATTGAGTCTTGTAATTTAATAACATCAAATAGCTTTATTTATTTAGATTTTTATTTCTGTCAAAAATGGTTCATAGTTTACAAAAGAGAGATTCTGAGTATCTTTCATTAGATTTATTCCTAGGTATTTGATTTTCTTGATACAATTTTAAAAGTATTTTTACATTTTTATTAACTAGTTATTGTGCTATTATGTAGATTGTAATTAATACTTGTTTGTTGTTCTTCTCTCCTATGAGTTGGGTTAGTTCACCAGCACTGATAATTATCATAGATTTTTTTTTTAGAATTTTCTGTGTAAACAATAATACCATTTAAGTTGAAAGAGTTTTATTTTTTCATTCCAATCTTTGCACCTTTTATCTACTTTCTTATTGCACTAAGTTCTGTGGTACAAATTTTAATAGAAATGGTGAGAGAAGTAATCTTTGCCTGCTTCCCAATTATAGAGAAAAATAATTCAGTATTTCATCATTAAGGTTGATATGAGCAATATGTAACTCACCACCTAGACCCATTAATCAGCTTTTTACTATATTTGTTCAATCACAAACCAGTGAGCAACCCATTTATTTATGTGTGCATCAAGCTATCTCTTTTTAAATATATATTTGAAAATTAGTTACAAACATCCACTCACCTCACCTGTAAATGACTAAATGTGCATATCATTTACTGTGGTTCATTGCTTCTTTACATTTCTTTTTGTCTTTGATATAAAATTTATATTTAACAAAATATACAAACCTGAGTTGTATCATTTCATTTTTTTTTTTTTTGACAAATGCATGCACCTGTGTAACCCAACTTCTGTTGTGGAAGACAAAATGCACTGGATGACTGAGATTATTTTATTCAGGCTATTGCAATAGGGAAAGCATTCATTAATGAGGACTGTCTCAAAGATGATGTGACTTAGTGTTTTACAGAGGTAGGTCAACAAGGGAATCATACACAAGTCTTATGGAAGTCATGAAGAACGATGGAGATGGGTCTTCTCTAGGAATATGAAAGGGCAGAGTAGTCATTAGCAGTAATGTACTCATTAGCTGTTGCCAGGTAAAAAACTGGGTTGGAGAATTCTTAATCATCTTTTTGGGGGGGAATATAGGGCTCAAATAAATTCAACATCGTCAGTCTTCACTTCTGTTTAAGAAGACTGATATGTTTTTCTGTATGCTTAAGAAAGATAAATAAGCATCACTAGTGGGGCAAAGAAGAATTTGAAAAATAGTCCCTCAAGGATTTTTGTTGCTGTCATTTTTATATAATCAGTTATGTCATATATTGAGAGTTGGCAGCAAAGGTTAGATGTTTTAAAGTCGTAGAGATCAACTTGACTGGTGTGGCTCAGTTGGTTAGAACATCATCCCATACACCAAAAGGATGGGGATTCAATTTCCAGTCAGGGCACATACCTCAATTGTGGGTTCAATTCCCAGTAGGGGCACATATAGGAGGCAGCCAACTGATGTTTCTCATGTTGATATTTCTGTCTCTTCTTTATGTGTCTCTCTCTTTCTGTCTCCCTCCTTCTCCCTTTAAAATAAATTTAAAAATATTTAAAAATTAGGGAAAAAAAAACAAAGTCCTGGAGATCAGGTATTATAAAAGAGAAATACCTGAAATGAAAAGGAGAAAATATTAATATAAAAAGTTGTATTAAAGTAAAGAGCCAGGCATGGATCCTTGAGGGTAATCAGTCCAGTGGATTCAAAGAGGTGAGCGGAGGAAAACCTTAGGTTGTACAGCACACTTGTTGAGCTTCTTGAACCTCTCCAACTGTGTGGTGATGCTTTTGGTGATGTTAGCCACATTCTTATATAGAAGCATATATGTATGACCCACATATTTTGCCATACTTTCTTTCTAAGGAGAATTTTGTCCTGTGCCTGATTTTCAGTGATTATGTGGCTTTTAGGACTTATGCCAGGTCACCTGGCTTCAGCTTACCAAACTTCATCAAATCTTGAGTACCAGGGCCAGCTGCCAGGCACTCCAGTACCCAGTAAGGGATCTGAACAGTTAGATTGTAGGTCTCAGGGATGCCAAGTCAGGTAGGAGGGAAAAACACTGAAAAGTTAGTTTAAAGAATTATAGCCAGATATTGAACAAACTGGAAGTATGGAACATTTGGTAAGAATTGTTAATTTGTACAAGTAGGAGAATCCAGCCCAATTTACATCTAAGTACCAAAACTATTTTTTCCCCATAGATGGAAAGGAAGTCAGTTAAATCTCTACCAGACAAGACAGAGCTTGCATATTCCATTGGTTACCTGAAATTTACAAAGAGTTGCAAAATAGCTCAAAGACATTGAATAGGATTAGAGTCTGATAACCACAAGAGTATGCTGTAGATGATGAATAGTTTTCTATGGAAGCATAACAACTCTCTACAGTCACCCTTCTCTTGATCAAAAATAATCTTAAAAAATAATATTCTTGGTCATGAAATAAAGTGGTCACATTAGATTTTGTCTGGTTACTGACACAGATGTAGCAAAAATGGTATTTACTGTAATAGACCTAAATTAGCCTTGCCAGAAATTTTCATGAGAAATCTCATACTGGACTTTTTTTTAATTTTAAATCTTTTTAAATTGTTATTCTATTACAATTGTCCCAATTTCCCCCCTTTGCCATCCTCTACCCATCCCACCCCCAGCTCCCACAGTCAATTCCCACACTGTTGTGCATGACCATGGGTCATTCATACATGTTTTTTGTTTAGTCCCTCCCCCTTCTTTCCACATTATCCCCCTCGCCCCTTCCCTCTGGTCAGTTTCAGTCTGTTCCATGTTTCTGTGACTGTGGTTCTATTTTTGTTAGTTGATTTTGTTCATTAGATTCCTCTTATAGCCTCTGAAAAATACAAGCCAAGCAAAGAACTCACCAACTGAATTCCCCCATAATACCTACTAATTTAGGTGAATTATTCTTCTCTCAAGGTCCCCCACTAAGATTTCTGAGCCTGCCGAACCATGACCTTCCTTATTCCCATTGTGACATTGGGAACCTTGTGAGTTCCCAATGTAATATTTTATATGTATTATTGTTTGTTCACTAGTTTTTGAAGCACCATTTACTGTGAAACTTACAGTGAATTCTAAGGGAATACGTGCCCTTAGTCTCACACTCCATTTTCTATTTTAACGTCTCAAGAGTGAGCTAACCCTTCTCAAGTAGGATTCCTCTTTTGTCCTGCCTTAAAAAATAGTGCCACAAGTCTCTCTCTAGTACTTACAGTGCCCAAGCCTGTTACCCAGACAACAACATCTGTACTCGTCCCCATAACATTAATTTTCATACAGATTTCCTGGGTTTGGGCACTTATAACATAGTAAGAGAACCTGAGAAAGAGTAGATATCAGTAGTCTGTATTGCCCATCTTAAGTAGAAGTCTTTCAGAGTGCTAATAGTTATATAGAGGGCAAACTTCTTTACTTAAATGATAGCATTGAAAATAACACTGACTCAGGATAGATAATTTGTATTTGTTCATTTGTAGACTTTAGCCAGAATTCTGTCCTTAGCCAGAAAATATATTACTCTCCACATCAAAAAAAAAAAAAAAAATCCTGCAATACTTTCAAAGCACTTAGCAACCTTTTATTTGTCCTTCAGGTGTAAATTAGTGAATGTTATTTTTTTTTCTAATCACAGTTGCTTATCATGATGTATAAAATGGGAAAAGCTAATTGAATAGCAAAAAATCTTTGCATGAAATAACTGTTTCAGTCAGTTCTGGTTTACCATATCATGGCAGCATTTCATCAGATTCTCAAAGAGTGCAACTGATTATTTGGAATGTAATAATTGACTGTTAATGGGAAAGAAAGAATATCCCTAGTGGGGGAAAAGGGAACTTCTGTCAGTGACTATTCTACCTGCTGTTTTTCTCATAGTCAGAGCATCTCTTTGGTATGGGAGGGAGGGAAACTGAAATGGACTGACCCCTTTGTAGAGCTGGGGCTGTGGATCCACAAGCTTCAGAGAAACATAGCCCATGCTGAGCAGCCCACAAAGCCTCCATTATTGCTGTGTGGGCAACCCCATTTGCCTCTCATTGAAAATGTTGTCTAGCACATCAACATAAGCAATTAAAAAATAAAAGGAGGAAAACATCCGCCTCCTTGTTTAAGATGCTCAACAAAAGAAGGGAAGCTTAAGATTTGAGAGAAAAGGGAAAGTTTGTAGTATCAAACTTCCATGCTCACCCCCCTTCTGAAACTTGCCTGTAAAGCAACTTTTTAAAAGGACTTTAAAATAAGAGAGACAAAAAAAGCCCTGAAAGAAGCTTTCATGTGTGCCAAAATGTGGGTTCATTAACTTGCATATAAAGAAATGAAATTTTGGTTTATTTCTCATCATATTTATGTTAAAATAAATTGGATATAGTGTATTTAATTTTTGAGGATGTTCCTCTAGAGCATGAGTCTTATTTATGAGTTCAAAAAATACCTACTACTGAATCTGGATTGATAGAGAAATAGAAACATAAAGCTCAGAAAAACTGAAAAGGAATCAGAGAATTCAAAAGGGAGAAAAGGATGTGTGAAAACAATGGGATGAGAAATTAGGAAATGGGACTACTAGGAAGAGTTCCGGATTTATATGGAAAACATGCGCAGAAAGTATCAGAAAAGAGACCTTCATTCCTCACTTCACCTCTTCCACCTCTGCCTCTGAGCAGCTCTGCACAGTACCTCAAAGACTTTCTCCACTCTGTCCCCTCCCTGGAATGTTCATGTCCATCAGGAAGTCCAAAGATGTTCTGGTTTCCCCCACAAGTGGAATATGGGGAGTGACTCATTACCTGGACAAACGTACCTTCTAACAGAGGGGCACGTTCTCCAAACAGGCCCATCAGTGTGTTCTGTCCACTGAAGCTGCAGTTTAGATCTAGGGAGCTGTGGTTCACAGAGTATAAATGAGAATGAAGCAGTCTACCTTTGCTAAATGCAATTGACTAACCACATGCAAAATAGTGTAAGTAAACATTAACCAAATGCATTGACATCCAGCCTTAGAAACTATGGTGGTGATTGTCCAAAAAGAAGAAATGACATTAACAAATTGTGTGTTGCAGATACAGGATTCACATTTGGCTTAAAGTTACCTGCATTTTCTGCTACCAAGAGATGCAATAGCCTTGAAAAGTACACTATAATCATGTCACAAAGGTAGACTATATACACATATATATTCTGGTAGAGAAAATGAGAAGAATGAAATTAACATTATTACTAGCAGTTGCTCTTAGTATATATCATGTATCATCTCTTTAAATTTTTACAACAGACCCTATGATGTAGATATACAAACAACAAAATTTAAAGCAAAATTTAAGGTTTGCCCCAATTGCCGAACTAGTGAGTGGCTGAATCATGCTTTAAGTCAGCTTTGTTTAACACTAGAACTTATTCTTTCTCTACTGTAAAGCTACATAGCCTGCCAGGGAAGAGTTACAACTATCCTCATTACTACAAATTTCATGATAGTAGTGTGCTTAGAATCCTCCTCTTTAAACACAAAGAATGCATGTGTGTATATGCATTATACGATCTCCTTAAAAACAGGATATGGGCTAATTTTGACATAACTGTTATTGTTAGAAATATGGTCAACTCCTCAGAAACCCACCTTGTCACTTCCTGCCCCTCACCAAGAGCAATAACTATACTAACTAGTATAGTGTCAGTGCTTTTTACTACGTAGTTGTATAGTTTATAGTCTTGTGTCTGGCTTGTTTTGCTTAACAAGGCTTGTTATACTTGTGAGATTTATCATTATTTTTACAATAGACTACTGTATAGCCATGAGAATAAATAATCATGGTATCCTAGTATGCTTTACTATAATTTATTTATTCATTCTACTGTTGAGCATTTCAGTAGTTTTCAGGTTCTGGTTATCATGAGTACTACTGCTACAAACACTTTAACATGTATTTTGGTAAATACATGGACACATTTCTGTTGGATGTATACCTAGAAGTGGAAAGGACATAGAGTATACAGATAGTCAGTTTTTTAGTATTTTAAATGTTCTGTGAACTGTGGAGAGGAGAGGATTGTATTTCAATGTCACTCAAGGAAATTTTATGGAAAAGAATGGCATTAACGTGTTCTAAGAGCCTATTATGTGCCAGACACTTTGCTAGATGTTTTCCTGGCAACTTTAAAGTAGAGAATGCGATGGGCCCTTGCCCACATCATTCCTGTGCCACTGTTCCAAAAAGCAGCTCCAAGGTTCAAACCATGTGTTTTATTTTGTTTCCAGGTGGATTGTTATGAACATTTTGGGCAGGGAACTATGGCTTTTGTGTGATTGCTATCCTAACCCCTTTCTCTGGCCACTCTGTTCCATCTTCCCAGCTGTCTTCGACTCCTTTCAAATCCTTGCTGTTTACCTTCTGTTTAGTCATTATGATTACCTGTATTCAGTCTAACAGTATCTAAAATTTTTAGACTTCAGAGTGACTTTTGATCCTGGTTTCTCAGAGACCAAATTGCTGGAAAACCCCCCACAGTAGTTGCCCTCTTCTCATTTAAAGAACAGCAGCACCCATATTCTTCTATTCCACCCCCATCTTCTTTGTTTCCTAAATTTCCAACCTCTGTAACCCCCAAGTGGCAGGATCTGCATTGTGATTCTTGGCAGACACACTGGACAAAAGCAGTAGGAAAAACTGTGTGTGTGCATGTGTGTTTGTGTTTGTGACAGAGCAAGCATGTGTCCTGTCCTGAATTACTAAATTTAAACACTCGAGGAGGCTAGGACACCCTGAGAGTCAGCTATTTGGCATTGTGGACTACAGGTAGAGACTGGTTCATCATCCTTTGACTTTCAGTGGGAGGCTTTGGTCTTTACTTATAGCTAACATCTGTCTTCTTTCAATCAATCTTCTTCCCATACTCTCGTCTTCTTCGCCTACAGATCCTGACTTTGATGACTTTCTTAACTTCCTCATTCTACTGGAAATGGCCAGTGGCACATTTGGCTCTAGTTGACCCGAAGAAGTAATCCAAGCCTCATCAGTAGCAGGGGGGGCTGAGCCTCTGGTTGTTGCTTATGCTCTCCCACTATTCTAGGAGAAGGGTCCAGCTGGAGGAAATTTGGGACTAGACCAGAAATACAGCAAGCAAACACTTCCCATATGTGTAAGTCTGTCTCAATCCTGTGTTTAATCATAGCCAGCCCACCCACCACCCTGCCACAGCTGGCACATGCAAACCATTCACAGACAACATCTGCCTTTGCCCTAGACAGGGTCCTGATTACAGCTGCTGCTGCTGCTTTTGCACTGGCCTCCCTGGGACAGGAAGCCCTGGGTCCATAGCCACAGTTTTTGCTTAATCTCATATTTTTAACTGCCTGTCTTGCCTGAGTGTGCTTCGGCTTCTTTTTCTTTTGCCATCTCTATCCACTGCTCTAATTTGGGTTCTCCTAAAGAGCCTTGACCCTAGGAATCCCACAAGATTGCTACTGAAACAAACACCCATCTGCACAACATCTGATTCAGGGGTTTTAGACAGT
This sequence comes from Anoura caudifer, assembly GCA_004027475.1. Taxonomy (NCBI): domain Eukaryota; kingdom Metazoa; phylum Chordata; class Mammalia; order Chiroptera; family Phyllostomidae; genus Anoura; species Anoura caudifer. The sequence goes on along the minus strand of PVKU01003080.1, from coordinate 35,521 downwards.
AGCCCTCCTTCTTTAAAAAAAGAAGAAGAGGCATCCGTTAAGCAGAGCATATAGCATCATAGATATGAAGGGGTTCGAGCATGTGCCAGAAGATGTACTTGTATTGAAATTCAAATTAAATTTATTACCATCATATTATTTTAAAAGATATTTTAAACATTATAGAATATAGAGTAAAAATACTATATTCTTTTGAGTCTACAGTTTGGTCTTCTGTCTGCCACTGTGTCGCAGTTTCCTAACCACTCATATAAATTTGTTACAACAGGTCCTTTCTAGGTGTTTAAGTCAGAAATGCTTTGAGTATATCAGTGGAAAAGAGTGACTGTGTGCTTCAAGATCTAGGTTCTCGCCATAGCCAGTGTGGCTCAGTTAGCTGGACAGTCCTGTCAGGAGGCAACCGATCAATATTTTCTCTCATACCAATATTTCTCTTCCCCCCTCCCCCCACTCTGAAATCAATGGATATATCCTTGGGTGAAGATTAAAATAAAAAGATGTAGGTTATCCTGTAAACTCTAGATTTTACTATAAATTTTATGCATCCTTTTGTCAGTTTCCCCAGATTTCAAAAAGAATAAGACCAATTTTCCAAAGTAATTACAAAGACTATGTCCTAGTGAATGTGCCCCTGAGTTATGAAAAGTTTTTACTCTGAGGCACTAGCTGCCCTAACATTCTATTGTCAGTTTTCACATTATTTTCCAACACTTCTTTTTAACCCATTTTTTTGTATCTTCCAGTAAAAACAGGACACAGCTCCTTAAAGTATAACAATGATTTCCTTTATCATTATGTGCTTTAGAACTTTGCTTCAGGTACTTTTAAATGAGCAGTCCTGAAATCTTGAAATTAAACTGCCAGTTATTAGAGATGATATTTCATGCCTCACATGGGGCGTGCCTCCTTTTCATATTGCATTTGTGATAGACAGTTCTTTGCATGAATAATAGAATGGCCCTGAATGAATTCACATCAGCTCTGCCTCAGGGAGAAATGCAAGGTGAGCTTGGTGACTCCTACGAGTGTGATCCTTTGCCTGTTGACATTACTTCTAAACTTTTCTTCCTTAGGCTGCAGCCATGTGTATTAAATAAATGATAAACACCATTCCTCACAAGGTCCTTACCATTTGAGCTACAAAGAATGCTTTGCAGGTAGTTTAAAGGTTAATATTACTGAATTATTTATTTATTCTGTATAGTTTAAACATCCCTACTTTCTGCCTTTATTCTAACCTTTCTAGTGACTGATTCTGAGTGGGTGAAATATATAATCTCCAACAAGGACAGATTACAAAGATGGCCTCTGTCTTTGGTGGAAGAAAAAGAACATGAGGAGCACATTTTATTTCTTAATTTATTGGAGAAGAGTTCACATTTTTTCCACAAGAAAACAATTGGGAGAATACAGATGCTTGAAAAAAAAGAAGAAGAAGAAGAAGGGAGAAGGTACCAAGATATTCTTCCACAAGGGCAGATTCCCACATGGTGCAGCTCTCCTAAAACCTGTGTTGTATATTATGCCTATCCGTTCTCTCATAGAGTTGTTTATATTACTATTGTTCAGATAAAGGGTGAATATACTGAACAAGGGCATCCTTAAAGAGTAAATAAAAAGGAGAAGCATTGCAAAAAGCATCACTCATCCTGAGGAATGAAATTGCCAGGCAGCTGCCCCTACCCTGCTTTATCACCCTTAAAGTCCTTGAAGAATCTTCAAGTTTGGGAAAATCATCGCACAGGTTACTGCCTTCCTTTCAAGTCTCATTTCTATCATATTATTATACTTCAAGTTATCCTTTTCCTGTTAACTACCTCTTTAACTTTTTCCATCATTTTGTAGCTCATTGGATGACCATTGGCAAAAAGAAGCAAAGTTTTTATGATCATTTTCATGAGTGATCACGATCAGAAGACAATCAAGCTTGTTCACAGCTAGATCATTTCATCCTGCCTATCGTGTCAGCCCTGTGCCTCCCTCAGAATGGACGTCCCTGAAAGGACTTGTCTGAACTTTAGAACTCCAGATTAGACCAGTCTTTCATTCATGGTTCCTTATCTCTTTCCTCCTGGAGTCCACTTGTCTGACTTTCAGAAATATGAGAAGCTAGGTTGTGGATGGGCTGTTCCAGTCTACAGCATCTGGATCCCCATCCCCTGCGTGAACTTTTTCAGCACACAGATGTTCTGAGGAGGCTGTATGTGAAAATTTGAATTGGTCTAGAAAGTGATTGTCAAATTTTTTGCTATAAAGAAAATCTTGAAAATAATACTGATGAATAAAAGGCTGATGCTACATCTTTGTTATCAGGCTGATGATATCAGAGTTCTGGCTTATACAAGCGGCCGAGGTTCTAACTGCTGTTGACTACACTTTTTCCTTCACCTTCCCATACTTTGTTCTAGCTAGCTTGAATATGACAACAGAGTGGGAACAAGGCAAATAAACATCAAGGTGATGGCCTTCATTTTTGTACCCCAGGGTCAGAGCTGTCTTTAGCATAAATCTAAATTATTTGACAAACTATTTTTTTCCTTGGTTCCCTTCCTCAATGACATCATCCTTTTCTGAGATTATCCAATGTCAAAACATCAAAGGTACATTTATTAATTTTCACTGATTTATCATTCACCATATTTAATTCATTAAATAAGCTTCATATCTGTCCATTCATCTCAACTACTAAAATTCAATTCTTGTTTTGATTTTATGCTTGATAAAGTCAAATCTCCACAGCCACAGGCCTAAACTGGCTATCACACCTCCAGATTCTCTCCCACTTTGCAGTGCTCTGTGCTAGAGGGGGAAGTGAATTAATGGGCTGCCTAATCTGGGCAATTGCTGTGGTGGTTGTTTTGCATAGTCTATTTTACTTAATCTTCACATTGTCTCTTTGAAGTAGGCATTGATAACTTGATTTTAGCAATGTTGAAATAAAAGCCTAGAAAGCTTAAAAAATTACTTCAGTATCACAGAGCCAGGAAGTGGTGGAGCTAGGGTGGAAACCAGTGTCTGGTTTACCATAGATTTTATAGAATCTATATAAATAGCCTGCTGTCTTTCAATAAATACATAACTGACTGGATAAGTAATAGAGTGAGTGAATGAATGTATGATTTTATCCACGAATTCATTATGAGAGGAGTAGTGGGCAAAAGACTGGTAATATAATTTTATGCCATTTTGTGAGCAGAGGACAGTGGTCTGATAAGTGCTATTATGTAGTACTTGCTGTCACCACTGCTGTGAATATTCAGTCCTCAGGTCTGTAACAGTTCTTCCACCTGTGCACTCCACAGTCCACATTCTTACTTGGGACAGCAAAACACAACTTAATAAGCTGGTATTGAAAGACTTCTGATTGAGAATGTATTAGTGCTTCTTTCAATTAGTTTTCCTCCACAGTTAATCCCATTTACTTTTCCTGTTTGGGTAACCAGCTGTTAGAGGTTGCCAGGCAACCAAGAGATGAAGGGAGGGAGGTTGGGGAATGAATGGAGACCCAGAGGCTTCAAACAAGGTGAATATTAAATGAGAATCAAATGTCAGGGAGGATTTATTTTAGGGAACAAACAGATCATTCCAAAGTGAACATTAAAAAGGTGAACTAAATTCAGTACAGAACATTTGTTTTTTCAGTATTTATATTCTTAGCATAATCTAATTTTTCTTCTAAAGCAGTGTGGCAACAAAGAGCCCAGGGGATTAGATTTTGAGTGAAAAGAAAAAAAAACTGTGGCTTCAGGGAAAGCAAGAGTGGCCATGAAATGGCAGTACTCCTCTGGGAACAACTGTGTTGTTTCTACAGAAGTGGATTAAGCAGTGAAGTGTGTTTAATCCTGCAGAAACTTCAGAAGCACAAATCAGGAGGACAGATCTTATAGGAAATACTAATATTGTAGAGATATAAGTAAGAAAGTAAATAAGTAAGTAACTACATACATACATACATACATACATACATACATACATACATAAATTCTCGGGTCAGGGGTTGGGGGATAACAGGGGATTATATGCAGACACCAGAAGTAAGAGAGGGAATAGAATCTGACATTCATGCCCCAGTTGCATATATCTAGATACTCATCCCTCCCCATGTCAGTGCTGGGAGTGTTGGTGGTGACGGGTTGATCCTTAGAAGGTGGACCAAGCCACTCTAGCTTTATCCTGGAATAAAATAATTGTCTGGGAAAGACAGCCACACAGTCTCCTCTCAGACACACTGGCTAAGTATAGAAGGGAAGTACAGTGCAATGAACTAAAAGTAAGAAAAAATCTGTTGATCTTGGGTAAGGAATGTCTTTCTTTTTGGAAACCCTGCAATATGCTGGCAACATGCTGCCTATTTGACAGAGGTGTTTTTCATTGAAAAAATACAAGGGTGCATTCACATCTCTGGATAAGGACTATACATAACAGAAATTGCAGGAATTGCTGCAAAGATTTCAACTAAAACTAAAATTCCAAAGCCCACCAGGGTTGTTATATCACCTTTGACATGTCAAGCACTAATCCAGATTTGAAAACAATGCAACATTCTTTTTCATGAAAAGAAAATGAGAATGTTTCACTTAACTTCCAGTCTTGTATTCTCAAAAGGCAACTATTTCTACCAGTTCCATGGGAATTTAGCTGAAATAAAAGAGGGAGAGAGAGACTAAGAAACTGAGAGACTGAGAGTTGTCCAGTTCTATATAAATAGAAGAATTTATTGGTTGACATGTAAACTACTATATATCTTTTAATTAAGTAACAATAAAGCATTTTAATATCTAAGGTTAAATTAAATAAACATAAATTATACATATATATCTCACTGGAAGTTATTTATATTTAGTAAATATAAATATATAAAATAATATAGATTTAATTATCACTCAATTTATAGTGAATACCATTTCATGCTAGTGTCAGCTCACATATTTGAACAAATAACTTAGACATCAAGATAAGACAGTAGAAATGACCACAGCTTCATGAATTACTATTTTCTATTACTTCTCTTCTTTCTAATATGTGAGTGTATAGCCAATATGTGGAGCCAGAAAAACAAGCAACACCCACATTTGCACACCAAGTAAGAAAAACATTTGTTGCATGAGGTAACTTGGTGTAAGTAATTTTCAGCCAAATGAAAAGACTTTTGTGATTCAGGACCCTTGTACCAATATGAAAACAGCCCTCTTTTATAGAACCATTTATGTGATAGCATTTCTTGTAATAAATTTGTCTGTTTGGAGGTGTACACCAGCTACCCTAGCTGTCCCACTGGGTTTCACCCCAGCTAGATTAGGTGTTCTACTGGATTTCACATCTTTACTCAGAGTCTTGGGAGAAAGGACCACAGAATAATATTACTCCTTACTTTAAAAAAATAGGTCTAAAGACACAATCAGTCAGCATCAAAAATAGTTGTTGGATACCACATTAAAAAAAGTGCTGTCCCACAACACTAAACTGAAATGACATATACATCCATTTGTTCATCGTGCATTGTTTACAATAGCCAAGATATGGAAGCAACCTAAATGTCCATGAGCAGATGAGTGGATAAAGAAGAAGTGGCGCCTTTATACAATGGAATATGATTCAGCCATAGAGAAGAATTAAATATTGTCACCTGTAACAATACAGATAGATCTATGGAGTATTGTGCTGAGTGAAATAAGTCAGACAAAGAAAGACAAATGCCATATAATTTCTAAAAAACAAAATAAATGGACAAGCAGAACAGACACAGACTCATAGATAGAGAATATTTTGATGGTTGCTAAATTGGAAGGGGGTTAGAGGGATGAGTAAAAATGATGAAGGGATTAAGAAGTGCAAATAAGTAGTTACAGAATAGTCATGGGGTTATAAACTACAATAATAGTGTAATGACTATGTATAGTGTCAGGCACTAGACCTATCAAGTTGTTCACTTTGTCAGATATATAAAGGTCTAATCACTGCATTGTACACCTAAAACTAATATAATAATGTACATCAACTGTAATTGAAAAATGAAAGTTATTTTATAAAACACAAACACTGACACCACCTCAATTCAGTCTGAAAAAATATATTTTAAAAAGCAAAATAAAATTTTAAGCAATGATAAAAATTCAAAATGGGCAAAGGACTTTAATAGGCATTTCCCTAAACAAAATAAATAAATGGCCAATAAGTACGTGAAAAGATGCTAAACATCATTAATCATTAGGGAGATGCAAATCAATAGCACAATGAGACCCCATTTCACCCCAATTTGGATGGCTGCAATAAAAATAGAGGGGGTTCAGGGGTGGTGGGATTGAGCAGAAAAAAAAGAAAAGAGCTTATGGGCACAGACAGCGGTGTGGTGACTGTTGGGGGGCATGGGTGGAGGTGGAAGAGGATAGAAGGGTAAATGGTAATGGAAAAAATATAATAAATAAACTATTATAAAAAGAAATAAAATACAAGTCAAAAAAGAAACTGAGAGCAAGGACTCACAGAGGTAGTTTCACAGCAGCGTTTATGGTGGCATTGTTTATAATCACCCAAGGGTGGAAACAACCTAAGTGTCCATCAATAGATGGTACATGGTTTAGAGAAACAATGGAATATCATTCAGCTTTAGGAATAAATGACATTTGCATGCTACAACATGGATGAACCTTACATGCATTGCTAAGTGAAACCAGTCAGATACAAAAGGGCAAATATTGTGTGGCTCCATATATGAGGTACATGGAATAGGCAAATTCATACAGAGAGAAAGTAGGATAGAGATTACCAGGGGCTGGGAGTTATCGCCTAATGGGTACAAGTTTCTGCTGGGGAAGGTGAAAACATTTTGGAAACGGATGATGTGATGGTTGCAAAATATTGGAAATGCGCTTAATGCCAGTGAATTGTACACTTAACAATGGTTAAAATGACAAAATTTATGCTGTATATATTTACTACATTAAAAACTTTAAAAAAATTGAAATTGCTACTCCCTAACACTATAGACCAAAACATGTCACAAGTTACAGAATCATTGAAGGTTGGAACATTGATTCATTATCTCCCTGTGTCCTTATAAACATTCCATGCTGAGATGCCATGACATTATGAATGATATTTTTATATACATAGGACCTCTAAACACAAAATTGATCAATCGCCTTTGGTTAATTATAAGCCTCAGCAGTTTTCCCACCTAGCTAGTATTTACACTCAATTTTGAGGGAGGAATTTGGAAGGAACTGACTCCTGGAAATGAGACACTTTCTGCACCTGATGTTTTCCCCATTTTCACATTGCAGAAAAATATCCCCATAGGAATCAATCAATACTTGAGAAGCTAAGTAAAAGAAATTTTACCAGATTGTGCACTGAGCAGTGACCTGCAGCATTTTCTGAAGCCAGAGATCCTTGAATTTACGTAATGATCATTCTTTGTTGACTCACAAGAAAGAGAAGGGCAGAATGGTGCCCAGTGACTAGTATTAATCTTCCATCAGTCTCTTGGCCATTCAAATACAAGTTTTATGGACACAGATGCCAGTAGATTCGCCATTCTTGGCCATGGTCCCATTTGGGAACCAGGAGACTAGAGGAACCTCATGGTATTTTTGTGTCTTAAGGAAGTATCTTATAGTAGATATGTTACAGTTTGCAATGACTTACTCTCTAGTTTTCTGTAAGAGGATTATACATTACTCCCTTTATTGACTTTAGGGTTGGAGAAATTACTTGCTCTAGTCAATGGAAGGTGAATATATGTAACTCACAACACTTCTCTGCAGAAGCTTTTATGGGTAAGTTTCTGCTGCCTCTTCTGCTCTTTCCCCTGCATGTTTCAGACAGGGGCTGCTTCTTCAGCTCTGGGATGAGAAGGAAGATAGAGTAGAGCCATAGCCAAGCTGAGTCCAATTTGTAACAAGAATGATATATCAACCTGTTTTTGGTAGGCCACTGCAATGTGAAGATTGAAAGGAAAGGAAAGCTGACAAGTGCAGATGTCTACCCTAAAGTATCCAACCCCTAACTCTTTCCTAAAATAGCCAGACAGCACATGAAGGTTTGATGCTGTCTACATTAAAATATTGGTTTGGCCAAAAAGTTCATTTGCTTTTTTCCCCTAAATGGCTGTACTAACACTTAGTTGCCTTAACTTCATTTGGAACAATTTCATTAGATTGTATTGTGACAGCTGTCATATCAATGTGCATTTTTAAAAAAACTTATCAAGATTGGTGAATTTTTGTGTAGCCATTTTAATATTGAAGATGGAAAATACACAACAATTTTGGCTTATTGTGCTTAATTATTTCAAGAAAAGTAAAAATGCAACTGGAATTCAGAAAATGAAAAGATGTGTACAGTGTCTGGAGAAGGTGCTGTGACTGATCAAATGCGTCAAAAGTGGTTTTCGAAGTTTCATGCTGGAGATTTCTTGCTGGACGATGCTGCACGGGGAGACCAGTTGAAGTCAACAGCAATCAGATTGAGACATTAATTGAGAACAATCAATGTTATACCATGAGGGAGAGATAGCTAACATACTAAAAATATCCAAATCAATAGTTATTGGTGAAAATGAAAAAATGTGTCTTTTATTTTATGGAAAACACCATTATGGACTTTGACCAACCCAGTAGTTTTCGCTCATACGCTATTGGCTTCATTCCCAAAATTGTGTCACCATTTAAAAATATTTTTGTAACCTCAGAAGCTTCTGTTCACAATAACGCAGATAAATTAATGAATTAAAATAAATCACTTAAATGATTGAACATTTGTCTTTAAGTACTATAGGTACAAAACAGATAAGACAAGGGGCCTGTCCTCAAGAGAAGAGGGGCAGCGAATACACTAATGGTGCAACGCGAAACCTCTTAAAGTGGAGACATAGTCAGGGAAGTAACAAAGTCCATTTGTTCATGCAACTGTGTGTCCCAGTACTTCGTAAATCCTTCCCTACTCTTCACCTGTTAGTCTCATGCTCCACAAAGAGAAGGGCAGAATTGTGCCTAAGGTGACCGACAGACTGCTCCAGCTCTGGACTACCCTTTTCTCTCAACTCTTTTCTCTCACGTAACACATTTAATCCTTCAAAAAATCTCGCTCACTTTATCTTCCATAGATATCTGTAATCTGGTCACCACCTCCACTGCTAACTATCTGGTTCCAGCTAACACCATCTTTTACTTAAACTATTATAACTGCCTAAATGATCTCTCTGTCCTTTATTTATTCCTACCTGCCCTTCCCTGCCACCCCCACCAACTAATTTCCAAAAAGTGGCTAGTGGGGGACTTTTCAAGCATGAGTTAAACCATGTTGCTCCTGTGCTCAGAACATTCCATCAGCTCCCATTTAATCAAAAAAAAAAAAAAAAAAAAAAAAAAAAAAAAGCCCATGTCCTCTCAGTTGCTTACCAGGCCCTGTATGTCTCCACACTCGCCGCTGACTCTTCTCTGAAAGCTTCTACTATGATTTCCTTTGCTCCAGATGCTTCACCCACACTCGCTGAGGCTGCTCTGGCATATACTAGGCAGTCTCCCACTGAAAGGACTTCTCAATTCTGTTCCTTCTTCCTAGCATGCTCTTTCCTACTTACCTTCACTACCTTCAGGTTTCTGCTCAAATGTCACCTCTTCAGTGACCAACAAAGTCTATACTGTGGACACTAGACTTTTAAATACATACAAAAGGGACATTCTACCAGGGGATCTTTCTTTTCTTTCTTTTCTTTCTTCTCTCTCTCTCTTTCTATCTTTCTGTCTTTCTTTCTTTGGCTGAAAGGCTGATAATAAAGAACAACAATGGCTCAAAAATTTAGAAAAACCGAAAACTAAAAACTAGTATTATAGCCTCTGAGGATGTCTGGCTTAGGTGTAGTTTCCACTCCTTCTAAACAAAAGGTGTACATGAGGAGTGGGATGAAGTCCAGCATTTTCCAGATGAAACATCCAATGTAGATATTTAATGGCAGGCAACTAAATGAGGGAGGAAGCCCTAGATCTAAGATGGAAACTGTTTGAAGGGCCATGAAAATTTGCATGATCCTGTTTGGAGTTCCTGAGTGCTAGGATGGTGGAAGAAGCTTCTTTTTTTATATAAGATTATAGATCATACATTGCTTTTGTATTCATATATTTCTTCCAGAGAAGTTACCTGGGCCAGTGTCCATGGTCTTAAGTCTATTATCTGAAGCCTCATTATCTTTTCCACCCAACTCACTCATGTGATTCCAAACCTGTCTCTGTAAAATGGGAGCTGAGGATGGAGGCTTAACGCTCTACCACAGGACTCCCCCTGCAGCTGGTATCTAGGATAGAACTGAAAGCCCATAGTGTTGTCTGCCTCTTCTCCCTACTAACAAACTGAAGCATTTATTGTATTTCTCTTCCTATGAGAGTTTTAGGGAATAAGGGTCATTTGTTTTTAGCTAATAACACCTTTACTCACAAATTCTTCTTTACTCTGCCCTATGTGCCACTCTCTTGACCCACCAAATGTCTATAAATCTTTTTTTTTAATGACTTTCTCCTTTATTTAAGCTTCTTAAATCAGGTCACTATTTTTTTCTTTTTTTTTAAATTTATTTTAATTGTTGTTCTTGAACAGTTTTCTGTCTTTTACTCCCAACCTAGCCCACCGCTTAAGACCTCCCCACCACCCTCCCATTTCCACCCCCCTAGTTTTGTCTATGTGTCCTTTATACTTTTTCCTGTAAACCCTTCCCCTTTTCCCCTGATCTTCCCTCCCCTCTCCCCTCTGGTGACAGTCAGTCTGTTCTCAATTTCAGTGTCATTGGTTATATTTTGCTTGTTTGTTTGTTTGTTTGTTTGTTGATTATGTCCTGTTAATGGTGAGATCATATGGTATTTGTCTTTCATTGCCTGGCTTATTTCACTTAGCATGATGCTCTCCAGTTCCATCCGTACTATTGCGAAGGATAGGAGCTCCTTCTTCCTTTCTGCTGCATAGAATTCCATTGTGTAAATGTACCATAGTTTTTGATCCATTCATTTACTGATGGGAACCTAGGTTGCTTCCAACACTTGGCTATTGTAAATTGTGCTGATATGAACATAGGGGTGCATAGGTTCTTTTGGACAGGTGTTTCATGGTTCTTAAGGTATAATCCTAGCAGTGGGATTGCTGGGTCAAAAGGTAGATCCATTTTTAGTTTTCTGAGAAAATTCCATACTGTTTTTCATGGTGGTTCTACTATTCTGCAATCCCACCAACAGTGCACTAGGGTTCCCTTTTCTCCAGAAGCTCCCCAACACTTGTTGTTTGTTGCTTTGTTTATGATGGTCATTCTGACTGGTGTGAAGTGATATCTCATTGTGGTTTTAATTTGCATCTCTCTGATAGCTAGCAATATTGAGCATCTTTTCATGTGTTTCTGGATCCTCTGTATGTCCTCCTTGGGGAAGTATCTGTTCAAGTCCTTTGCCCATTTTTTAATTGGGTTGCTTGTCTTCTTAGAGTGGAGTCATGTAAGTTCTTTATGTATTTTGGAGATTAAACCCTTGTCTGAGGTATCATTGGCAAAGATGTTTTCCCATACAGTTGGTTCTCTTTATTTTAATACTGTTTTCTTTAGCTGTGAAGAAGCTTTTTATTTTGATGAGATCCCATTTGTTTATTCTTTCCTTTATGTCCATTGCTTTAGGGGAAATATCAGTAAAAATGTTGCTGCATGAAATATCTGAGATTTTCCTCTCTATGTTCTTCTCTAAGACTTTAATGGTGTCACAGCTTATGTTTAAATCTTTTATCTAACTTGAATTTATTTTTGTTTATGGTGTAAATCAGTGCTCAAGTTTCATTTTTTTTGCACATAGCTGACCAGTTCTTCCAAAACCACTTGTAAAAGAGGCTATTTTTGCTCCATTTTATGTTGCATCCCCCTTTGTCAAATATTAATTGACCATAGAGACTTGGGGTTATTTCTGGGCTCTCTGTTCTATTCCACTGGTCCATGTGCCTGTTTTTGTGCCTGTACCAGGCTGCTTTGATTACAGTGGCCTTGTAATACAGTTTGGTGTCAGGTATTGTGATCCCTCCTACTTTCCTCTTCTTTCTCAAAATTGCTGCAGCTACTCGGGGTTGTTTCTTGCTCCATATAAATTTTTGAAGTGTTTGTTCTATGTCTGCGAAATATGCCATTGGCATTTTAATAGGTATTGCATTGAATTTGTAAATTGCTTTGGGTAGTATGGACATTTTGATGATGTTGATTCTTCCAATCCATGAACATGGTATATGTTTCCATTTGTTTGTTTCTTCCTTTATTTCTTTCTTCAGGGTTGTGTAGTTTTCTGCATACAGGTCTTTTAACTCCTTGGCTAGGTTTATTCCTAGGTATTTTATTTTACTTTTTGCTATAATGAATGGTATTCTTTTCTTGATTTCTGCTTTGGCTGTTTCATTGTTGGTATACAGCAATACCTTTGATTTCTAGATATTGACTTTGTGTCTGGCTGTTTGGCCAAATTCATTTATTAGGTCAAGCAGCTTTTGGCCAAGTCTACAGGATTTTCTATGTACACTATCATGTCATCTGCAAACAATAATAGTTTTGTTTCCTCCTCTCCAATTTGGATGCCTTTTATTTCCTTTTTATGTCTAATCGCTGTGGCTAAGACTTCTGATACTATATTGAATAGAAGTGGTGAAAGTGGACATCCTTGTCTTGTTCCTGATCTTAGTGGAAAAGATTTTAGTTTTTGCCCATTGAGTATGATGTTGGCTGTAGGCCTGTCATATATGGCCTTGATTATATTGAGGCATGCTTCCTCTATTCCCACTTTGCTGAGTGTTTTTACCATAAATGTGTGTTGTATCTTATCAAATGCTTTTTCCACATCTATTGATATGATCATGTGATTTTTATCTTTGCTTTTGTTTATGTGATGTATTACATTTACTGATTTGCATATGTTGAACCATCCTTGCATCCCAGGGATGAATCCCACCTGGTCATGGTGTATGATCTTTTTAATGTATTGTTGGATGCTGTTTGCCAATATTTTATTGAGGATTTTAGCGCCTATGTTCATTAGTGATATTAGCCTGAAGTTTTCTTTCTTTGTTGTGTCTTTATCTGGTTTTGGAATTAGGATGATGCTGGCTTCACAAAAAGAGTTTGGGAGTCTTCCATCATTTTGGATTTTTTGGAATAGTTTGTGAAGGATAGGGGTTAGCTCTTCCTTAAATGCTTTGTAGAATTCTCCTGTGAAACCATCTGGTCCTGGGCTTTTGTGTGTCAGGAGTTTTTTTGATTACTGCTTCAATTTCATTTGCTGTTATTGGTCTGTTCTGCCTTTCTGCTGCTTCTTCATTGAGTTTCGGAAGATTATATTTTTATAGAAACTTGTCCATTTCACCTAGGTTTTCAAATTTCTTGGCACAGTGTTCTTCATATTAATTTCTTACAATCCTTTGTATTTCTGTGGTGTCAGTTGTAATCTCTCATCTTTCATTTCTGATTGTGTTTATTTGGGTCCTCTACCTGTTTTTCTTGATGAGCCTGCTTAAAGGCTTGTCAATTTTGTTTATCTTTTCAAAGAACCAGCTCCTGGATTCATTGATCCTTAGAATTGTGCTTTTACTGTCTATGTCATTTAATTCTGCTCTAAACTTGGTTATTTCCTTCCTTCTACTTGCTCTGGGCTGTCTTTGTTGTTGTTCCTCGAGTTCTTGTAGGCATAGGGTTAGGTTGTTTGTTTGAAATGTTTCTATCTTTTTTAGGTAGGCCTGTATCACTATGAACTTCCCTCTGAGGACTGCCTTTGCTGTGTCCCATAAGTTTTGGGTTGTTGTGTGTTCATTTTCATTTGTTTCCAGGAGCTTTTTGATTCCTTCCCTAATTTCATTCTTTACCCATTCATTGTTTAATAGCATGTTATTCAATCTCCATTATTTGGAGTGTTTTGGGTTTTCCCCTTGGGGTTGGTTTCTAGTTTCAGTCCCTTGTGGTCAGAGAAAATGCTTCATATGATTTCAATTTTCTTGAATTTGTTGAGGCTAGTTTTGTGTCCTACCATGTGGTCTATCTTTGAAAATGTTCCATGTGCATTTGAAAAGAATGTGTATTTTGTTTCTTTGGGATGAAGGGTTCTATATGTATTAGTTAAGTTCATTTCATCTAGAGTGTTGGTCAATGCCACAATATCCTTGTTGATATTTTGTTTGTTTAGAAGATCTGACCATTTTTGACAGTGAGGTGTTAAAATCCCCTACTATAATTGTGTTGCTGTAGATATCTTTCTTGAAGTCCTCTAAGATTTAATTGATGTATTTACGTGCTCCTATGTTGGGTGCGTATATATTTACAATGTTTGTGTCTTCTTGGTGGATTCTTCCCTTGAGTATTATGAAGTGACCTTCTGGGTCTCTCTTTATGGGCCTTCTTTTGAAGTCTATTTTGTCTGATATGAGTATTGCTACCCTAGCTTTTTTTTTTCCTGTCCATTTGCTTAAAAAATTTGTTTCCAGCCCTTCACTTTGAGCCTGTGTAGGTCTTTTGTCCTGAGGTGGGTGGGTGCCTTGTAGGCAGCATATGTGTGGGTCATACTTTCTTATCCATTCAGCTACTCTATGCCTTTTGATTGGAGCATTTAATCCATTTACATTTAAGGTTATTATTGATAGGTACTTATCATGGCCATTTTCATACCTGTGTTCTTCTCTCTCTCTTTCTCTCTTCCTTCCTTTCCTTAAAGCAGTCCCTTTAGTAACTCTTGCAGAACTGGTTTGGTAGAGGTGTATTCTTTTAGACTTCTTTTGCCTGGGTAGCTCCTTATTTGGCCTTCTATCTTGATTGAAAGCCTTGCTGGGTAAAGTAGTCTTGGTTGCAGGCCTTTGGTTCTCATTACTTGGAATATTCCTTGACATTCTGTTCTGGGTTGGAGTGTTTCCATTGAGAAGTCATCTGCTAACCTAATCGGGGCTCCCTTGTATGTTACTTCCTTTTTCTCCCTTGCTGCCTTTAAGATTCTCTCTTTGTCTTGGAATTTTGCCATTTTAATTCTGATGTGTCTTGAAGTGGGCCTCTTTGGGTTCCTCTCGATTGGGATTCTCTGTGATTCCTGGATTTGTATGACTTTTTCTCTCATCAAATTAGGAAAGTTTTCTATCATTCCTTTTTCACATAGGTTTTCTATCCTTTGCTTTTCTTCTTCTCCCTCTGGTATCCCTATTATACGGATATTATTACATTTCATATTGTCTTGTATTTCTCTTAATCCCTCTTCGTTCTTTCTGAGCCTCTTTTCCTTTTCTTGCTCTTTCTGGGTATTTTTTTCTACTTTGTCCTCCAACTCGCTGATCTGATCTTCTGCTTCATGGACTCTGCTTTTCATTCCTTCCACTGTGTTCTTCAGTTCACAAATTGTGTTATTCATTTCCTCTTGGCCCTTGTTGATAGTTTCTATTTCCTTTTTCATGTTGATATAGTTTGTAGTGAGTTCATCATAACTTCCCTGTAGTTTCTTCTAGCTCATTGAGAGCTCATGGAGCTTCTTGACAGCCATTGCTTTGAACTCAAAATCTGGTAGTTGAGTTGCCTCCATTTCATTTAGCATTCTTTCTGGGGCTTCCTCCTTTTCTTTCATTTGTGGGTTGTCTCTTTGTCTTCCCATTGTTTTTGAGACTCTTCTTGTCAGCCTCAGCTTCTTAAATTGATATGTTCTGGTTCCCTGGGTTTATGGTGTGAACTTCTGTGGTAGAATGCCTGTGATTTTCAGTGGTGCAGTCTCCTTTGGGTATCTTGGTGTTCACTGCTTCCACCGTTTCAGCTGTTAGGATGCTCCCTTTTTGGGTCCAACTCTGGTTTTTTCATAGTTTCAGGTTTGTTTGTTTTATTTTTTATTTTTATTTTATTTTATTTATTTATTTTTGTCTCACCTAGGATCACAGGTGTGAGCTCTGGGTCTTGCACAAAGCTCCCTCATCCAGTCATAGGGCTGTCGGTTGCAGAGCCACCTCCAGTCCCAGTCCCAGGGCCGCCCCATCACAGGGCCTCCTCTGGTTGCAGCACCTCCCGGGTCACGGGGCCGCTTCCGGTCATGGGGCCTCCTGCGGTCGCAGAGCTGCTCCAGTTGTGGGGCCTCCTCTGGTCCTGGCCCCCTCTGGTTGTGGGGCCAACCCCTGTCACCGGTCTGGATGAATCATTGTTGGAATGAATTCACTTTTCTGTCTGTCCTGGTTGGGTTTTCTTTTTTATTTTGGTTCTATATTTTTGTTGTCCTTAATCTTGGTTGTAAGAGGAGGCACAATGTGTCCAACTATGCCTCCATCTTGGCCGGAAGTACCCAAATATCTATAACTCTTGCAATAGTTTTCTCTCTACATCTTCTACAACTTACATATTTGGCATTATTTTAGAAAGCTATTTTTACCATTACCATTTAAAAAATTAATCCTCACTCAAGGATATCTTTTCATTGTTTTTTAGAAAGAGAGGAAGGGAGAGAGAAAAAACATTAATGTGAGAGAGAAGAATAGGTTGGTTGCCTTCCATATGTGACCAGACTGGGGATTAAATTGACAACCTAGGCATGTGCCCTGACTGGGAATCAAACCCACGATGCTTTGGTTATGGGACAATACTCCAAGGAGCTGAGCCACAGCAAGCAGGGCCCATTATCATTTTTTGATAATGCCTTAACACTGTGATAGACTTCTTGCTATGTGTGACTGTGTCTATATAAGCTAGATCTATCTCAAGTCCAAAGTGAGCAGCGGTAAGCAAAATTTGGCCTCTGATCCCCTGTGAAATCAGGTTAACATGCTCCACCTGTTGATATCTTTTATGTAAAAGAAATCTTGTGTGTCTGCACACACCGTGCAGAATTTATACTCTTTATTTCTCAATTTTCTTCGATGTGGGAAGAACACATTAAAATGGATAAATTATTCATGTTAGTTTTATGAAACAGAAAAAGAAATAAATGTGTTATTGGAAGATGCACTATTTCACTCCTTGAACCCCTGATTGAACACCGGGCATTGACCGAAAGGCCACTGTGTGCAGGGAACTGTGATAGACAACAGAGGAGTGTAGGAAAGATGTAGTACCTTCATTTTGAGAGGTTTACAGTGCGATGCAGGAAAAATGGTGAAAGTGAGTGGCAGTGTATTTGGCTGATACCTACTGGCTATATAAAATTGCTTTTGGACATGTTTCATGATTCCTCATAAAACAAAGTCTTAATAAGTTTACTTGGCAGCTGATGGGCAAAGTTAAAAAAAATTAAATGACCTTTTCATTTCGGCAGTTCCTGGCAATACTTTCTTTTTATTTTAAGCAGATGAGTTTTTCAAACAAATCAAACAATGATTGCTTTTAGAACTTTCAGGAAAGCTTGTAAACCATGGCTTTTGTGAGTTAGGTCCTGAGAGCTGAATAGCAAGTTATCTTGGTGCATGCAGGGCAGGGCCTTGAAGGTCTGGTATTTCCAGGCACACAGACAGACAGACAGACGTGACAGGGTAAAACACTAACCTTGAACCATCTGAGCAGCAAGCCACAGGACATATTTTTTTAGTTCCATGAAGCCTGGCCTGTTAAGCTGAGGTCTGCATCCTGTGTACAGAGTGAGCAGTGAGGGTGATCACACTTAGATGGAGAAAATATTTGTTAATGGATGGGTATACCAATTTAAATATTTGCTATTCATTTCATGTTGCTCAGCAGTCTTTGCTTCTCATCCATCTCCCAAGAGTGCTCTTGATGAGATATTTTTTCTTATTAGGAAATTGATTTTCTTGCATCTTTTTCTGAGATTATGAAATCCAATCTTGGAATAGAATAACTCAGTTCTTGGAAAAATGTCTACTTTGGGATCTTGGTGGTGGTCTTCCCTCTTTTTCCTAATCACAGCGCAAAGCTGACTGTGCGCACACCAGTGCCAGGGGCAGAGCAGGTGTCTCCAGGCCTGCGGGGTCCTTCTCCCTCGTGCACCAGCCAGCCTCCTGCAGCAATGCTCTGCTTCCCACCCATCCAGCGTCTCTTCTCTCCACCCTGGGAAGCATCCTGCTCTGATGTAGCTCTTCATTCTCTTTCTCTAGGTCTAAATCTCAACTGAGCTTTCTCAGCCTTACTCTATATGCACCCTGACAAATCCTTACTGGGCTATCTGCCCTTACAATTGTGCATTTGGGTTTTTTTTATGCAAATGACCTAAGTTAACCACTCTTCCCTTGTGATGAAAAGGCGACTTTGTGACCTAAATGTTGGATTAGTAAAAGTTGTATTTCTAGGTTCAAGATGGGTACTGATGGGTGCACTTTGTATTTTTCCATAAGAAATGGTACTTAATCATTTCATTATGTGTAGCGCCTTTGCCATGATACCTTTGAGAGGGGTGATATGTATATAAACATCCTACCTTGGTGTTTTATCAATGACCAATATTTGTTTAATCAGTCTGTGTGTTTGAGTCTACTTTGCTTAAGTCCTAAAATCAGAACCAGTTTGATTTTGATGCACATGGATATGATTATTACAAACAATTATAATAAGAATGCCCAATTTTCTGTAATTAAAATACTTGGTATATTCAATAGATTGGATTTTGCCCTGTGATCATTGTGCTGTTTCCATGTAGAAAAGTGTATTCAATTAAGCCTTGCATAATATACACTTTGTCCAGAAAATTTTTTTTCAAGTTGCTTGTGGTGTTGCTGGTATTTATTTTGCAATGTCAGCAATGCTTGTGGGCCAAACACAGAGAGAAGACTGCAGTTGAAGCAACATTTTTTTTTTTATTCACATTCCAACATTCTTAAAACTGCCTAAAAAGAAATGTTGGATCTGTGTTCTGACAGTACTTGTGAGAGCTCTGTACTATAGAAGTTAAGAACCTCATCCTCCTGAAGGGAGAAAGGCTGTGGGAATCTCTCTCCCTTCCCATACTTAGTGACGATGCTAGTTCATTTAAAATATCTTTTTCAAAAATAAAAATCGTAAAATGTTACAAAAAGAGTTTCTGTGTTGTTTCTCCTTTTCTTGCTTCTTCTGGAGGTAGGAAGAAGACAACTCTCTTGTAAATGAGACAATTCTATCTTCTGCAGAAAAAAAAAAAACCCTCAAAACAACCCATTGTACTCTCTTGGCAGAATGCCTCTGGGTCTCTTTCTGCAGGATTTTACCTCTGTACTTTGAAGAGACCTTCATTCCCCCCCCCCCCTACTTCTAGCTGAAAGGCTAGGTGTGAGGTGGAATGTGTATATTACCTAAATTTTTATTCTTTTCTTTTCAGCTGTTGCCAACAATTGACAAAGATAAAGATGGGAGACTCAATCCCAATACTTGAGAATATTTATATCTCCTATTCTCTGCCTGGAGTGGAACAAAATCTGAAACATTTAATTCTCTTGTGCAATATTTCCTTTGTCTCTGCTGCCTTGGTTTTGAAAGGAATCATTAAGACACTTGCAGCCTTTGCTCTCCCTTGGCTGTTAACAGAGCAGAGGGAGCCAAGAGAAGCAGACAGACTACAGGGCTATAAAGAGGGGACCTGGGAGTCAGGTTCTGGCAGAAAGGCCTATATTAACTCTGTCCAGCAGTTTTGCCAACTATACAATGAAGGCAAATAAATGTCATTATTTATCTTATAAGATTTTAAAGAATTGCTTATTGTATTTTAGCATGTGTGAGCATATCAAGTAAGAAAATATATGAGAAATTATTTTTAAAAAGCATAGTTTAGGTGAATATAAATTATTGACCTTATTTTTCCAAATTCAGTGGGAGGCAGGGTTGTACAGTTGAAGGAAGATGTACTTTTTCCTCTAGTCTGCTACTAATTTCTCTAAATGGGCATGTGACTTGGCACAAACAGTTTGGTGCTTTTCAAGGCCTGATGTCACTATGAATTTATAGATTCAACCTCCTGAAAGAATTATTGGTGGGTCTTCATGAGTGTAAGCAAAGCCTATGCATTGAAATAACCAGTGCTGTATAAATTCGGAGGGCTCCTTTGGCAGACAGCTGGAGAGCTTTAAACAACAATTTAGGAATTGTATTTAATGATAGGTACAGAATGTTTGTCATAGGCCTTGCCTTGCAATGGTAATGTGAAAAGTCAAATGTTAGAATTAAGCACAGAGTTAAAAAATGAGGTTCAAATCCAAACAGGGTTAAGTTAGAAATTTTATTTGTTATATTCTTGGTTCTAGAATTAAAAATGATTTAATTGGGGGCCAAAACAGGTGATAAATGTTTCTT
Source organism: Anoura caudifer (assembly GCA_004027475.1). Classification (NCBI taxonomy): domain Eukaryota; kingdom Metazoa; phylum Chordata; class Mammalia; order Chiroptera; family Phyllostomidae; genus Anoura; species Anoura caudifer. The sequence goes on along the minus strand of PVKU01003080.1, from coordinate 15,306 downwards.
CTGATATGAGCTAAGAGATTTTTCTTAGCCTTTTAGATGCCTGTCACAAATCTCTTCCATTTTTAGCTTCACCCCACCATGTATATGTGTATATATACCCAATATTTCCTTTGTGACTAGCCTGCTGCCTTCTTGCTAGCTTGTGAAGGGAAATTTGGAAGTGTTTTCTCTTGACCTGGTGTTGCTAAACTACTCTTGACCCCAAACATCCCAGGTGTCAATTTGCTGGTTTAATAAAGTATTTATGCTAATCTGTTAGAGGTGGAAGTCTGTATTGTCAAGCTTCTGGTTTAATTAAGGACTTGCATTTCAAATTCACCTCCCTTCCTGCACCTCACCATTCTGCCCTGTTTCCCTTACCTAGTTGTTTGTGTGTACAAGACTTGTTATCCAATGCAGGCGGTCACAAAGCCACAGACCACAACAGTCTAACAAGGGACTTTTGGAGAGATGAAGAAGTGGTGTGTGAGTATACACATGTATTCCTGCGTATAGAGCAATTAGCCTAACTCCACCAAATGACAGCTGCCACCATATTGCTCCCTTTTCTATAGATAGTTGCTTTATGGCATTGTGAAAAAGAGATACAACTTCAGCACAGCGATTTTCAACTTTCTTCATCTCATGGCACACATAATCTAATTAGTAAAATTCTGCAACAAACCAAAAAATATATTTTTTGCCTATCTGACAAAAAATAGATGTAATTTTTATTTATTCACACCAAAATGACTGTTGTTGTGTTGGCTTCTGTCATTTTTTAAGTTGATAGTTTAAAAGAAACAAAGTCAGTGCCCCTATTCAACAGTCAGGTATTGTATGTTTAAAAATTCTGGCAGCACACCAGTGTGCCATGACAGGCCAGTTAAAGATTGCTGGTCTAGCAGGCTAAAAATTAAAGTCACAAAAACTCATGGCCCGTCCAGATAACCACCTGGCATTTATACATTCATTGAAGTCTCTGTAGGTGAAAGAGAAAATAAGGCAAGAGGGAATACTAACTTAAAGACAGTTTGTGTGCCTGACTATATTTTATAATAATGTAAAAGTAAAGAACTAGATCTACTATTTTAAGAGGTTTCCTTTAGAAAGGCAGAAAATATATAACATGGTGAGTGTTTTATCAAGATTCGAGAACTGTAATGGAAAAATGCTCTTTCCTTTAATGGATGAGCAAACTCTACTATAAATATTCACACAATTGGTCACCAAGTAAAATTTAGGTCTGTATTTGAGAAGCTTTTTTCCATATGAATATGTTTTAACACCTGCCTCCCTTTAAAGCTCACTGTTCAGGAAGGGAAATTGGTGGGCACGTGGTTGGGTGGAAAAGGAAGAATTCAAAAAATCATCTTTACATTTTTTGTCTGTAAAATAGAAAATAACTGTAATTATAACACAGCCCCCTCCCCACCTCCTGCTGAAACAGTTCTGAAACTCTTTTTGAGAATCTCTTCCTACTTTTCAAAATGAATCATTAGGGAGGAGGTATTATTTTTATTCAAGGGTACACAAAACTTAGGCAGAATCTCTGTTGCAAGCCAGTTGGTGAATAAGTTATCATTAGTGATGCACAGTGAAGTTCAGAATCAGGTTCTTTTGAAAGAAATAAATACTATTAAAAAGTTTAGGACCTGAGCGTACAGACAATATTATGATGTCTCAATGGCTTTATAAAGCAGACATCTCACCTAATATATATGTTAGTTCTCAGTTTTTTTCCTTGGATAAGATTCTGGAATCTCTCTTTTAAACAACTGTCATCAGGTGGTTTAGCTCTAATCAGTGGTTCTCTGACCTTTTTATAGAACACATTACTTTGTTTTCCTTCCACTCTGATCTGTGTGATCCCATTCCTATCCCCTAAATTTTTATAAAGAAATAGTGAGCATAATTATAAAACATCATGCTATTTTGTATAAAATGGGACAGTCTTAAAGGAGACATTCATTTATGTATTCATTACATGCGGAATCTGCATCTGCTCTGCACTAGGCAGTGAGTGGCCTGGGTGCTGTGGAGACAGTAGTGGTTTAGAGGCTCCTCCTCACAGGGAACTATAGTTCTCACTAAACAAGTAAACAAGCAAATGCACAAAGTGATTACCATGGTGAAAAAGGCTCTAAAGGTAATAAAAATGGTGCTCAGGGAAGCCACCTGAGAAGATGGCATTTGAGATGAGTACAAGTAGCCAGGAGAGGGCAATGGGACGATTTCCACATGGAGAGGAATGCAGGCACAAATGAGATAGGAAAGAGGTCAGCGTGTTGGAGGTAGACTGGTGGAGCCATGGAATGAGAAATAGGGGAGTTCCAGATGAATTTGGAGATGTGAAGAAGAGCCGGAGCATGTTGTTACTTGTAGCCTGTGGTAGGAACTTGGAATTTCATTCTCAAATGCAATGGTTTTATGCAAGAAAAGTGACATAATCTGACTTATGTTCTAACAAGGTCATGTTCAAAGGGCATATTTAATAAACAAGGCAGTATCAGTAATGGGATAGGTGACAAGAAAGGCTCACAGGAGACCAGCCCAGGACCCACAAGGGTGTGGGGCAGGGCTTGCCCTGGGAAGACTGTGCACTGACTGCCATCACGTAGTTTTGTGGAAAACCTAGGCATGGTAGTTGGTGACCAGATTGAGAATCTGAAAGCTTAACTTAATACAGACAAAAAAAAATTTTTCACTGTGCACACATACCTTTATTCTAAATTAATAAAAGTGAAATAAAAAGCACCAAAGGCATTAAGGACAGCTTGCAGCATGAACTCCCTACAGGAAACAACTGTTTGATATGGAATATTGTGGGATATGGAGTTTCCAGCAGTGTGGCCTGAGGACTGAATTATAACCACTGGATGGAATATTCATCCCTAGCCTTTCATATAGTCATTGTGCTCTTATTTACTCAGTGGCAAAATGTCCCATTAAGTCAGCATAGTACTCTGTCAACTCTTTTCCCATCTGCCCTCCAGCAGGCTGAAGGATGGCTGAGAGTTCAGGTATGGTAATGCTTCAGGCCTCAATCCCAGGTCCCTTTTCCCATTGCCAGGACCCACCTGACACAGCTCTGTGCCCTACTTCTTTATCACCCTGCTGTATTACCTTGCTCCTTACTTTGGGCCAAGTGATGAGGATGATGATGATGGTGATGACGATGATAATAACTTGTGTTAATAAAATATTTATTGTGTTCCAGACACTGTGATACTTTACCTACATTATCTCATTTATTCCTGAAGGTATCATTCAATTTTAAAGGGACAAATCACTCCCATTTTAATATTAAAACTGAGTCTCAAGGGGACTATGACTCTTTCAAAGCCATAGTGGACCAGTGGAATAGGTCAGGAAGCAAAGAAGTCTGGAAAAGAGACAGGGATGTGCATGGATGGTGCAGAAAGAAGATTAGGGTGGAAGATGCTGAGGAGGTGGCTTGCTGGGTGATTGTAGGTGAACCCATGGGCCAGTCCAGCCACACTGACACTTAGCACAGAAGTGAATCACATGGCCTTTAGAGACCAAACCAGACACACCACTATTTTCAAACTAACTGTTTTATTTCCCAGTGTGGGTCCACACAAAGTAACCAGTTTGGGATAAATTCCAGTCTGCTTGGGATAACTTCAATTATTTTGGAACCTCAAGCCTACCTAATAAGCCAAATCTCCCTCACAGCACATAACCTTTGAAGACTGTTTTTACTTAAATTAAAGCACAATTGGTGTTCATCCAAATTTTCATTCAGTGTGATTTTTGGATTCCTTTAGGGTATTTACCTTTGGCAGGGAAAATAAAGCTGATCTACATGGCCAATAAACAACAGTTGTTCCAGGTTGGTGGCAGAGGGAGTTCTCAGTTAAACAAAAATGAAAATAACTAGTTACTTCAGTATATGGAGCTATTCCAAAATAGGGTCTGGGAAGGATATAGTTAATGAGTCTGCCATAAATCAAAATATTTATGTTATTCTTGATGACAAATTGCCCTCAATTGAATCTATTAAATGCATGTGAGTAGCCTATGTGCTTCCTAGAGTGGTTTCTCCCTTTGAAGCTACTGTCTACCCAAAGCCATCTTGCAAAATTATAAGATTCTGTAGATACTTGGTAAAAAATTGCAGGCGTGCACGTGTGAGCACTAAAAGTCATACGGAATTAGTGTGGAGAATTATCAAAGGCATTTCCATTTGCTCTCTGTTTAAGAAACCCTTGGCAGTTGTATAGAGGAGCCAGTCTCCACAGCTAATGACTACGGGGTGTACACACTGATAGATTAGCACACATTTATCCCTGATGTAGCTGTTAGTTGGGGGTTAGGGAGCCTCAGAAGACTTGGAGATTCTGATTAATCTGAGCAAACGTGGAGAATAATGGGATCATGAGATCTCCAGGAGCAGGTGTATCCTGTCTGGTCCGTGCCCTCCAAGGCTTGGTTGCAGTGCTTGCCTGCTCCTCATGCTGAGGATGTTCCCCAGTGAGTGTTGCTAATGTCTGCTTTTGCACACTTTAGGGCATTTCGTTCTTGGCTGATTGCTCTTGTATTGTCTGCAGTGCCAAGCAAACCCAGGACACTTGAAAAATCATGAATAAGGGGAATTGAGAGTTTTGCCTATTTTAGGTGAATATAAAAAAAATGCCACTGACTTAAAATATTTGTGAGTGCCTGGTATTTGTATTTCACATTGTTGAGTCCTGGGTGAACATGGGGAGGAATGACAATGACCAGAAGGGGAAAAAGGTGACCTCAGCATGATCCCTGCCATTGAATCACACACAAGCTTATACCCTACAACTTCTATTTTTCTATGTTTATAGCTAGGTGGATTTTTAAAAAAAATAGAATAGACAGATTTGACATTTGAGATTATTTCCTTCGAGGCTCTCATTCTGGTACCTGTTGGTTTCACTTTATTAATCAGGAGGAGGTGAGTGTTTGGGACCATGGAAATTGTGAATCTGTTTTTTAGAGAGACTTGAGGAACGTGTTTGCTTGCTTTCCCCCTAGTCACTCATCAGCTTTTCCTTCTGCCACCCATCTGCCTTCTGTTCAGTTCCCAAAGGCCAGTTAGGCCAACACAGCTGCTGTGTGTGATGTAGCCACCAGACCATCCATGGTGCTGCATCTTCAATGCATTGTCATCCCTAATAATCCTTGTCATCTGTAACATCTCTAAATTACTCACAGGGGGCTACTGCATTTTGTTGCCTATGATCTATATTTATCTACAAGAAAAGAATATTTACTATTAAACTATTAAATTAACATGGCTATTCACCTGCTTCTTCCATGCAACAAGCATATCTCAAGATTGTGAGAACAAGCAGCATACACTCAAAATGTCATGAGGGATGTGTCATTGAAAGAAAAATGAATTGGAGGCCATATCAAACATGGCTCTCGTCTTGTCTTTGAGCAAACCACTCTTTTTCTAGGCCTCCATTTCCTTGCCCCTTTTATTAAGTGGTTGGACTCAGTGATCTCTATAGCACATGAATATTTAATGGCTCTGCCATTCATATCAACAAAGACAAAAAGTCAGAGAGAGGTAAATCCGAGTAAAGAGTGACAGCTAACCACAGGGCAGTTCCCTTAAAAATAGCTTAAGGGTTCATGCCATAGCATACTGATTTGGCCTTTGGCTGCATTTAATTTGCATAGTGAGCTCAAGAGTCCCCCAGTTCTAAAGAAGAGAAAAGCAGCAATATTTATTTAGATAAAATGCAATATCTAGGACCAGTTTACATAGAAAATGGTTTAAATCTAGATTTTTATTCAAACACTAGCTTACAGGAACTAGGAAGCAAGTGAAAGAAAAAATCATCGATGCTGCTGATAAAAACAAAAACGATAACAACAAGGTAAGTGGCCAGTGTGGGCCAGAGTTATGTTAGTCCACATGCTGCACAGTTTACCCTCTTCAATTTTCATAACCCTGAAAGGTTGCATCAAGGAAACTGATGTTCACAATTGTCAATTAATTTGCTCCAATTTGTACATTATTGTAGTATCCAAGGAGGCAATGATTCCTTTCATTCTTTCAATCTTATTTTTCCTCTTTTTTTACTATTCTATAGTCATATGCTTCCCTTTTAGGAAATATTATTGCAGAACATAGTTTTTGTTCAAATAACTGCCCATATGTAAGAGGCCTTCTTGTCCCTTGCTAGTTTTACAGTGATTAATGCAAACTTTTTCTATAAAATTTTCATCAGCTCCTAAAAAGTGAAAAAAAGAGGGAGAAAGACAAGCATTAAATGTGGTAGACAGAATAATGAGCCCCAAATATGTCCAATATTTAATACTTGGGATCTATAAATACACTGCCTTACATGACAAAAGGGATTTTGCAAATGTTTTTAAGTTAGAATTTAGAGGGTATTTTGGATTTCTGGGTGAGTCAGTTACAATTACAAGGATCTTTAGAAGTGGAAGACAGAGACAGAGAGAGTCAGGAGTAAGAGAATGACATTGGACTATAGAAACAATGAGAGTGATATGAGATGGACTCAACCCATCTTTGCTAGCTTTGAAGGTGGAGGAAGAGAACTGTGAACCAAGGAATGCGGGCAGCATCTAGAAAAGGGAAAAGACAGGGAAATGGATCCTATTCAGAGTCTGCAGAAAGGACTGCATCTTTACCAATACCTTGAGCTAAACCTGGAAAGTCCCATGCCTGACTCAGCTGATCTAATGAACCATAAGACGATACATTTGTGTTGCTCTCAGCCACTAAGTTTATGGCAATTTGTTGCAGCAACCATGAAAAAAGAATGCACTAACCAATAATCACTACTGTAAATTTATCAGGAATACTCACAGCAAGGACTCATTGCTCCCTCTCTAGAAAATTAGCTGGTCCTATGATTATGCTAGTTGTTTGGGGATAAACTAAAGATTCTGATCTAATTCATCTTACTTCTCCAGATTTATATGAAAAAAAAATGTCTATTCTTGGAGAAAACAGAAAAACAGGGGAAAAAAAAGTACACCTGACAAAATTCCCAAAGATATACACAAAGCAAACTTTACCACCCCCTTGCTCTTTAGAAGTCTAAGGCAACTGATGGGCTTGTGCAATCACTGAAAACACATTTCTTCTCAGCCATCTGATGTGCATAGATTTGAACTTCAGGACAGGTGTTGGTCCCAGATTCAGAGATTGAGATGTCTTGTGATTGCTGTGCCCCTTTAACTTACTATTCCAATTTTTGGAATATTCTCCCTGACAACTTCCACATGGTTTACTTTCTCACTTCATTTTTTTGCCTAAATGTTACCTTAGTAAGATCCTCTCCTAACCAATCTATTTAAAATTATGACACCACCTCTCCACTCTTACAATCTCTACCCCTTTCTCTCTCTTGCTCTGTGTCCCTTATCACCACTTGATAAACTATGTCTGACATTTATTTTCTTGTCTTTTTTTCTCCTCCCATTAAAATACATGCTTCATAAGGGTAGAATTTTATCTGTTTGGTTCATCTATGCATTCCCAACATTGTCTAATATTTAGAAGATACTCATTCAATATTTATTGAGTGAATAAAGAATTGTTAGACTTTGGGGAAGGTCATTGATGAAGCATAAGCCTTCCCCTCTAAATTATGTCACCCACTATAGGAGTTCAAGTCCAGTTTGGACTTGATGATGGCATTATTTTCAAGTCCAGTTTGGTGATGGCACTATTTTCTCAGTTCCAGGAACAATTCATCAAATGAGGGGGTCCTCAACTGCTAACATCTGAGAGAGATCAGACTAGTTTTTTCCACCTCCTTTGATGTCAAAATAAGTATTCCCACCCACTCCCATTTATCCAATACCTCACATCACTCTCTGACTAGTCAGACTACATGGAAAATTAATAGGATCCAAGTTTGATTGAGTGTGGAAGATACTGCATTTAAACATACTGCTTGAGGGGTTCAGATTAGTTATAACTGTTTAACACACATTTTATACCTTTGTGTGTAAATCACAGTCTTTCTCCAGAATGAGGTTGTCATATTACCTAAGTTATACTATAAGTAGCACTGCTGGGAATTCTGTGTATAAAAGCCTCTCTTAGAGTCTGTAATGTTGCCTAGTATTTACTCTCATCTTGATTTGAACTTAGTATGCCACTTCTGGACTATTCTGTTCAATAAAAAGGCATATGTTCTTCTTTCATGTAGAGGGACCAAAAACTAGAATCAAACAAATACAAACATGGTGAATACTGCATTGGTTTTGACATAACTACTCTAAGTCTTGTCCACGTTAGTCATTTTCCAAAAATAGTTCAAAATGCTCAAATTTTATCTTAAACTTCTGCTACACAGCTCAATATTTCTTACTTACCTATTATTTGTGCATTTCCAATTGCTATATGTTCCCTTGTTCTTAAAATGGATGCATATTTTTCTTTTCTTAGTTGCATTTGAATTGAAAGTGTGGACAAATTTTTTATCTGAACTTCCACCTCACACCTCATCACTCTTGAGTAAATGTGCAGAGTGCTATAGTGCTGATGAGTAAGGCTGTTCTGATGATGTGAAATATGGGAGGAAATTTGCTTACAAGACCTGCCAAGTTTGCAATCACTCAAATATACTCAACAACAATATTCAGTCTTGCTGAATTAGTAATGAAGCAAAGCTGAAAGATTTGCCCTGACCATCTCTATTCATACTTAGTTGAGAATTTATGAGGCAAACAAGAATATAGTCTGTGTTGTTATATTAACACCTGTTTTTCATTTATGGCCCACTCCCTATACCAACAGAATCAAATTCTACAAGAGAAGGGCTAGGAGAATCTGTATTTTAAAAAAGCTTCACAGATGATTATTATGTTTAAAGTTTAGTCCACTGGGTTAGTATATAGTGCAACCTTTCCATTGTAATTACTCTCATTGGGTTGGTGACCGGTAAGTAGATGAATTGGTGTGTTACTGCCATGTAGATTTGCATGGTGTGGCCCCTGGGATGACCTGATGATAGCAAATCTATTGAAAATATCCGTAGGGAGATATACCATTGATTTCTTAGCTAAACTTCATTGGGCTGTAAAAAAGCTCCATTGTGAAAGAAGCCATGATACTTCACTGTGCATCTGCATCATCTGGGAAAAGGGTGGGGTGTTGGGGAAATGCATCCCTTTCCTCAGTTACTAGATTATATTAACTAATGGTAAAACCATTGTGTTGTGGCATGATATAGTTCAATGCTGATTTTTTTCTTACAAAAAACATTTTTGGATTTTTTGTAAGAAAATACAATAAAAAAAGACCAACAGAGAAAATAAAATAAATAGAAGCTTTAAAAAAGAACATTTTTATTTAAGAATGTTCGTAACTTGCTAATTTTGTGGCCGCTATCATCACTATCCAGTTCTGAAGAAGCAGTGCATGCTCTGACCTTTCCTGACTACACAGAAGCTCTGGGTTTTGGACCAGAGAGAGGCTAGGATACCTCTGTAGGAGTTAAGTTGCCACCAAGGTAGCTATGAAGAGCTATTTACCCCAAAGGGGTCTTTTCTCATAGAGATCACAGCCTGCTTCTGTCCATGCCGTCACACATTTTCAATGTCCTTTTTACTAGCACTTTCTCTTGGCCTTCTTCTCATCTCTGAATCAGAAAGATTAAGTTGAACTGCAGTTTCAGATGGATAATTCATAGGTAACATTTGCAACTTTCTCTAAACTTTAAAGTGCTATGCAAAATGAAAGGTAGATTGGACTTCCAATAGCGAGTAAGTCAAGGTGTAGTGGTTAATTTATCATCTAGCTGGTTCTGGTATTAAAGAGCTCCGCTAGAAATTCTGCTTTTCTTTTTTGTGTTCTTTTAAATTGTTTTATTTATGAAAGCAATGCATGTTCATCGTGACAAGAAATAAAGACTACTATTAAAATAAAGATATGTATATACAAATAAAAATAAAGATCAATTATAATCCCACCAAGTAGAGGTATTTGCAAATATTTTCCTTTCTAACAAATTATGCACATAGCCTTCTATAATATATAATATAATTTATAGAAGATATGTGGCTCTTCAACTCAATACAGACAGAAGTATCTGTGATTTCAACAACCCATGGATATTTTTTGAGAAAATAACTTGTATATGAGTATATTTGCTGGTGACAGTACATTGTGGCATTTAAGAACACAAGCACTTGAGCCATATTTCTTACATTCAAATTGATTTCACCTCTAAATAGGTATGTGACCTAAAGTAGTAACAAAGTCCCTGCACTTTCATTTTCTTATCTGTAAAATGGGGATAATTAATAATAGCATCTATATCATTGCACCATTGTGAGGATTAATTAGAAAATTGTGCATTAAGCACGTAGAATAATTTTCTACCCATAGGGAATAGTCAATAAATGTTAGCTGTTATTATTAATTAATTCTATTTTATTTCACATTTAGATTAAAGCAATTTGTTCACTGGAAATGCATGATATGATTCGAGCAATTTGAACCTCTTGGAATTAGTCTTCTATGTTGTCACTTTTTTGCTAGGCTCTGAAGACCAAGCGTCAGGGAACCCAGAAGAAAAATAAAAGATGGGATATACATTTGAGAGTTGGGTGGTGATGAAATCTGTAGGAACTATTGAAATTTTTCTTCATAATTCCCCCTGCCAACGCCTACTTTATCCCAGCTCAATTACTATAAGGTTTCCCCCTAAATGCTCCAGGAAACTTACAAAGCTTAAATGTAAAAGGTTAAATGGCCAAACTTCAGAATGTAAGGCAGGAAGGAAAGACAGTGTCTGTCACTATGAACAGAATGTTTATTCAAACCTAGCTGTTAGATATATGCCTATCAGGTAGATAAAGGGGGGTGTCATAAGGGGAGAAAAAGCAATTCTAATGTTTTTTTTTAGTATCTCTGCTTTATCTCCAAAATGTTTTTCATTTCCTTCCAAATAAAGAATAATGACTGACACTTTATTGCAAAATGGAATTATACTAATCATGCTTTACTGTTCAAAACCATCCCCTCAAAGACAATTAATAAGAATTAAAAAGATCTGTATTCAATGACATACTTGTCCAATAGAAGCATATTTTGTTTACCTGTTTAACCTGAAATCTTTTTATGAGAAGAGGAATTCCAATAAGGTTTTGCATGTTTGCTGTCTGCAAAAATGTATCAGACTTTGACCTGGCTCATTTTCTCCAGGGTAGTTGAGAGGTAAGCAACTTTGATATTAACTCATACATTTTAGGGTATAGTTTATAAAAAAGTAAGAAAAGAAGGAAGGAAGGAAGGAAGGAAGGAAGGAAGGAAGGAAGGAAGGAAGGAAGGAAAGAAAGAAAGAAAGAAAGAAAGAAAGAAAGAAAGAAAGAAAGAAAGAAGACAATCATCTAATATTTAAATACTGGTCTAACTGTAGTCTTTTCTCCTTTGTTTATGTTTTCTACATAGTTGAGAAAACCCTTTGTTCAAATCCCAGCCCTATCACACGTTGCTGAACACCATTGGAGAAATTACTGTTCTTTTCAGGCTTTAGTTTCCTTGTGTGCCAAATGGGAATCTGCCATCTTGGGGTTCAGTGAGAATAATGTTTACTGCATCTGGTATATAGCAGAAATTTAATAAATATTAAGGCTTTACCATTTCTTATTTGCTGAGTCTTAAGTCATTGTTCTTTACCTGTAACCTTTAAAATAAATGAAAATTTGAGTAAGCCCATCTTCATAATTAAGCAAGCCAAGAAAATCTCCTTGAAATCTTTAGAACCAACTTCCTGACTTAGATACAGAGGCTCACTGGCAGACCAGTTCCATAATCACCTTTCAGAGTGACCTTTGGACAAATGACCTGGATGCTTTTACATAACAGTGTCGGCAATGGCATCAAAATATTGGTGTTGGCTTGTCATATATCTGTGTAAAAAGATCAAAATAATCATTGACAGAAAATTGAAGTCAAATTTTGCTTTTTTTTTCTCCTATAACTGTAGAGAGAGTATTCATGGGGAGAAAATGATGTAAGTGGTAATTCCTCTCCATTAGATTGGACACTGAAATTAGACAATGGAGTCTGCTCTAGTTGTTTATAAATTCTACAACTAACCCACTTGAAATTTTTTTTCTCTTTTCTGTCACTTATTGGTGTGGCATGGTATGGACATGTTCAAAGTTAAAATACACATCTGTCTGACATACCCCCTAGTGTCCTTTAAGCACAGCATTCATGTTGGTCCTCCAGCTGGACTACAGGATTGACACTTACTTTAAGATACACATTTATAAATTTATACATTACATCATGAATTGTAATATAAGGTCATGCTTCTCAAAAGAGTTCCTGACTGACCATAGTGGAAAAGAGGACATGGTTATTCTTTGTACTCATTTTCAGCTTCCTTACTGCAAACTTCTAAATGTCTGGTATGTGTGTGGTGTGGGAGAGAGCTGTATGAACATATTTTTTCAGATCTATGTCAAGTAGAAAAGATAGATGAAGTGCATCTTTTTCATGTGACAAGTGTTTGCGCAGTACTGACAAAACCATATGCCCAACACTGACTTAGAGAAAGAAAAGTTACAAGCTAAGCTTACAATTAGAAACCACACACCCCATCATAATTATAAATTGGAAGATGGAATCAAAGCTGCCAGTCACAGAGGGGTGTGGGGTAGGGCAGAGGCTATAGGGGCTGATGATGGAAAGGATGTTAAATTCTTGGTCTAGGTTATATTTAAGCCAGTGTATACATCTGGTGGAGTAGGCATGTCTCTATTTTTAAAAGTAGTACATTACTTATCTGAAATGAGCCAACTGCTCCTTTCATGCTTGTTCCCATAGTCTACATGCTTTGTAGTCTACTTGGAAGAAGTTTGTAAAGTCCTAAAGGTATTGCATGGGGGCAAAGTTAGTGCTCTAAATATACAGAAATATTCATGATTTTTTAAAACTTAGACTTATACGCCCTTTGAATAATAGTAGTAGTTATTATTAATTGTTATGGAGAGAGAATCTACTATGCACTGGACACTTTCATCTCACTTAATCTTTGCAACACCACATGAGAGAAGATGGTATTTTCCATACATTATCTATGAGGAAGCTGAAGCCTAAGATCACACAGCTACTTTCCAAATGTTACCCTGCATCACAGTCTTTTGGAGGACTGAGATGAAATCAGAAGGAAAGAAATATCTCAGTGTTATCTGCAGAAGTTGAAGCTAGTTTCTCTATTGCTTTTCTTAAAACAGTCATGTAAGTGTCCTTACCATGGTTTTATGGCCATAGTTGAACACAACATTTCTTGATTAATTTCTTGGCTGACATTCTGACCAAAGGTACAATTCAATGCATACTTGGGAGGTAAAATTCCAAAGCATGATAGCACTTTGACTTAGAATTTCAACTTCTGGCCAAGATAGAGTCATAGGTAGATACACTATGCCTCCTCACACAACCAAAAGAAGGACAACAACAAATTTTAAAAAATAAAAACAACTAGAACTGACAGAAAATCAAACTGTATGGAAGTCCGACAACCAAGGAGTTAAAGAAGAAACATTCATCCAGACTGGTTGGAGGGGGGGTGGAGATGGGCAGCCGGGTGGAAAGGAGTCATGGCAAGGCAGCAGCTGGAGGACTGGGGTGGGCAAGGCTGTGGCTGGAGGACAAGTTGGCTGCTGGTGGACCCAGTGAGGTGGCAGATCATGGACTAGATGGTCCCACATTCTCATGCAGATAAACAGGGAGGAACGACTGGGGAGCAAGACAGACTGTGAAACCCAGAGTTCAAGCACAAGGAAATAAAGCCTCATACCTCTGATTGAAAACACCAGTGGGGTTGAGGAAACAGCAGGAGAAACTTCCAGCCTCACAGGAGAGTTCATTGGAGAAACCAGCAGGGTCCTAGAATGTACACAAACCCACACACCTGGGAATCAGCACCAGAAGGGCTCAATGTGCTTGTGGGTAGCAGGGGAAGTGACTGAAAACCAGCAGAGAGTGGAGCAAGTGGCATTGCTCCCTCTCAGACCCTCTCCCCCACGTACAGTGGCACAAGCTAGCAATGCGAGTTGTTCCGCCCTGGTGAACACCTAACGCGCTGCCCCTTACTACATATGTAACAGGTGCATCAAGACAAAAAAAAAAAAAAATGGCCCAAATGAAAGAACAGATTGAAGCTCCAGAAAAAATACAACTACATGACAAAGATATGGCCAACCTATCAGATGCACAGTTCGAAACACTGGTAATCAGGATGCTCACAGAACTGATTGAATATGAAACCAATGTGAAAAAATGAAGGCTACGCTAAGTGAAGTAAAGGAAAATATACAGGGAACCAACACTGACAGGAAGGAAACCAGGACTCAAATCAATGGTGTGGACCAGAAGGAAGAAAGAACATTCAACCAGAACACAATGAAGAAACAAGAATTCAAAAAACTGAGGAGAGGCTTAGGAACCTCCAGGACATCTTTAACGTTCCAACATCTGAATATTAGGAGTGCCAGAAGGAGAAGAGGAAGAGCAAGAAATTGAAAACTTATTTGAACAAATAATGAAGGAGAACTTTCCCAATCTGGCAAAGGAAATAGACTCCCAGGAAGTCCAGGAAGCTGAAAGAGTCCCAAAGAAGTTGCACCCAAAGAGGGACAGACCAAGGCACATCAAACTTGCATTGCCCAAGAATAAAGATAAGGAGAAAATCTTAAAAGCAGCAAGAGAAAAGGAGACAGTTACCTACAAAGGAGTTCCCATAAGACTATCAGCTGATTTCTCAAAAGAAACCTTGCAGGCAAGAAGGGGCTGAAAAGAAGTATTCCAAGTCATGAAAGGCAAGGACCTACATCCAAGATTACTCTATCCAGCAAAGCCATCATTTAGAATGGAAGGGCAGATAAAGTGCTTCCCAGATAAGGTCAAGTTAAAGGAGTTCATCATCACCAAGCCCTTATTATATGAAATGTTAAAGGGACTTATCTAAGAAAAAGAAGGTCAAAAATATGAACAGTAAAATGACAACAAACTCAGAGTTATTAACAACCACACCTAAAACAAAAACAAACTAAGCAAATGACTAGAACAGGAACAGCATCACATAAATGGAGATCACATAGAGGGTTATCAGCTGGGGAGTGGGTGGGGAGAGAGGAGAAAAGGTACAGAAAATAAGTAGCATAAATGGTCAGTAGAAGATAGACAGGGGGAGGTTAAGAATAGTATAGGAAATGTAGAAGCCAAAGAACTTATACATATGACCCATGGACATGAAATAAAGAAGGGAAATGCAGGTGGGAGGGGTTGTGCAGGGCAGAGGGGAATAAGGGGGGGGGGAA